>CM049796.1:1727825-1812825 GCA_027422405.1 Ptychobarbus kaznakovi | reverse complement strand
GTGAGAACGCTGACACCCAAACACCACAAAACGCCTCCGCAGCAAAGAGCAAAAAATAAAAATTAAATAAAAGTAAAATCAGAGACAATAGAATAAAAAGGACAAATAAGATGTACAGACTTAATAAATAGAATCAAGAGGGATGAGAATGTGCACGTCACACCGCGTTACAGTCAGATTCTACAACTACCCCGCATTTACAGATTTCTCTCAACTTCAATGATCATAATAGTGACTGCACTTTTCCACAATTTGGCAGTGATTGCACAATTTTGTCAAAAAAAGAGATTATATATCATTTTAACAATAAAATTATAATTATTAATATTAAATAAAAAAATACTGTAAAATACAAACATTGAAAAAAGAAATTTTACAGTAAAACTGTAAACTTACAGTACTAAAATTTCAACGCAGTCTTAGTTTATTAATTTTCGTTGTACTATTTTATTTAGTATAAAAATAAGAAATTACTTTGTCATATTTTACTGTAGAATAAACATGTTTTATGAAAAAAAAAAAAATTTGCAGCAAAACTGTAAAATTAAAATACTAACATTTATTGTTAGCTTTTATTTCCGCAGAAAAAAAATTGTTAGTATAATATTTTACAAAAAATTTAAACCAAATTCTTATGATTTTTTTTCAAAACTAACTTTTATGGCTGTCTAAATTTCTTCTCATTTCACGTAATCTTAAACAATCAAACTTTTGTGTCAGAAAACAAATATTTCTCAGCTGCAATCATAACTCCCATCAAAAACCCAATCAACTTCTAAACGTCATATAGAGGGTGTAAAATAGCACTTAAAAACTATATTATGACTGTTTATTATTATTAACATTATTTGATAGTTATCGAGTTTTTTTTTAACATTCTCTTTAAGTTCTCTACATTGGCACAAAACAATTCCAATACAAATTTGTACATATATACACAAATCATATTTTAACAAAGGATTTTATCATCGTAATGATATATGGGAAAGAAAGAAAGAAAGAAAGAAAGAAAGAAAAAAGAAGAAAAGAAGAAAGAAAGAAAGAAAGAAAGAAGAAGAAAGAAAGAAAGAAAGAAAGAAAGAAGAAAGAAGAAAGAAAGAAGAAAGAAAGAAAGAAAGAAAGAAAGAAAGAAGAAAGAAAGAAAGAAAGAAAGAAAGAAAGAAAGAAAGAAAGGAAAGAAAGAAAGAAAGAAAGAAAGAAAGAAAGAAAGAAAGAAAGAAAGAAAAGAAAGAAAGAAAGAAAGAAAGAAAGAAGGGTTGTTTGCATTAGGGTTCAATTATTGCTTTCTTATTAAAACAATTAATAAAAGGCTTCCATGCTGCATAAAAGATAGTCATTGATATTTAATCACAAAAATCTTTGCCCATATTGCAGCCAGAACTTATTTCAATTAATAGTGCTGTTTATCCAAAGTAACAATTAATTCATCATACATAAAGAGCATATTCCAACAAAATGCCCAGAAGAACTAAACACGGGCAAAGTTGATGCAAACACACTTGCCAGGATGTAAACTAAAGATAACTGGTGTTTCACACAGAAGACGACACTTATTTGAGACCAACTGTATGCAATCAAATGTTTGCATGGCAGGATAATAGGCCTGAGAAACAATTACAGCTCCAACAATCGCTTTTATCGCTATTTATCCCAGCACTAAGCCATTATAATTGGAAACAATCACCGAGTCGATTGCCACGATCAACCTAGTGTGTGTGTGTGTGTGTGTGTGTGTGTGTGTGTGTGTGAGAGAGAGACACTTTAGGTAAATCCAGGTCAACTCCATACTGCATTGCAGGAGCTGCGATTATGCACATAAAGGATTCACAGCAAATCACAACTTCCCCAAAACAGCTCTTGTTGTGTAATAAGACAATCTTTGTTGAGGAAGGGGCTGCATCCTCATTGGCTGCACTCAGTGTCAATCACTCCACCCAGGCCCCGCCCCCTCACAGTTACTCCAGATTCCACTAGCCACATTAACTCTTTCAGTGCTGACACTGCCGTCACATGACACCCAACCCCTGTTTCTGTAGCAAAACCGCGATAATATGATGCACCCTGATGTCTGAGTGAAAGCGAATCGTTGCATGGGCGTCAGGGGACAGCGAGGTGTCAGATGTGGTCACGAGCTGAGTCAAAACAACAGCAGCGATGACGAAGTGACAATCTGAACTTTTTCCACTTGAAGTGTGGCATGGCTTTGTTTCAGAAGTGCAGCGGCAAACAAAAGCCCCTGGTGTTGGAGTGCTTGAAGCCGCGCAGCGCCGCAGCAGCGTGGGTGTGTGTTCGAGCGTGTACACGAGTCCCGGGCTCTTGGCATGTTGGCCGCACACACACGCTGTCAAACGGTCAGGCTGCCTGCGATGACCTGCAGACCATATGATTATCCCGTGTGTAGCCAACGCTTCCCA
The DNA here is from genome assembly GCA_027422405.1 of Ptychobarbus kaznakovi. Taxonomy (NCBI): domain Eukaryota; kingdom Metazoa; phylum Chordata; class Actinopteri; order Cypriniformes; family Cyprinidae; genus Ptychobarbus; species Ptychobarbus kaznakovi. The sequence continues at coordinate 1,810,411 of CM049796.1, read as the reverse complement.
AAACACACACACACACACACACACACACACACACACACACACACACACACACACACACACACACACACACACACACACACACACACACACACACACACACACACACACACACACACACACACACACACACACACACACACAACAAACATGTCAACTAGGCTAAGTGCTGACATCTTCATATTCACCTAGTCATTTAAAGTGACCATATTATGCTTATTTACAAGTTCAGGATTTCATTTTTGGGGTCTGCTAGAACATGTGGTAAAAAGTTAGTCATAAAAGAAGAAATTTTCAAGAATGTGGGTAACAAAACAATTGATGGTACCCATTAACTTCCATAGTCTGTAAAAACCTACTGTGGAAGTCAATGGCTACCAGAAACAGTTTGACGACCAACATTCTTCAAAATATCTTCTTTTGTGTCCAGCGGAGGAAAGAAACTCCTACGGGCTTGGATTTCATTCTGGGGAACTATTCCTTTCATTTAGTCAGCTGTTTTTTTAAGTCCTAGTCTTGTGTGAAATATCATTTTTAGTTTTTATCATATTTATTTAATAAACCTTTCTTGTCCAAGTTTTAATTAACTAAAAGTCTGTGAATTTTAGTCTAGTTTTAGTCAAATAACATTTTAGCCATGAAGCATAATGGTTAAAATGATAATCTCTATTATTATTTTGAATTATTGGTCAAGATTGTTGTCAGTTGATAAATTAAATCAGAATTATTGAATTATTAATATATACTTTTTTAGAATACAGCATCTTTCAAAAGTTTGGGCTAAGAAAGATGTTTTGGAAAGAAATTAATACTTTTATTCAGCAAATGCATTAAACTGTTGAAAAGTGGCATTTATTATGTTCCAAAAGATTTCTATTTCAAACAAATGCCACTCTATTCATCAAAAAAGTATCATGGTTTACACAAAAATATGAAGCAGCACAACTGTTTTCAACATTGCTAATAATCAGAAATGTTTCATGATCAGTAAATCAGCATATTATTATGATTTCTGAAGATCATGTGACACTGAAGACCGGAGTAATGAAATTCAGCAGCGCATCACAGGAATAAATTATATTTTAACATATATTCAAACAGAAAAGTTATGTTATTATTGTAATAATATTTCACAACATTACTGTTATTGTTTACTGTATTTTTGATCAAATAAATGCAGCCTTGATGACAATCTTTCTGAATGGTAATGTACTTTAAATATAAGACTATTACAAATGTAGCTCCAAACATTATGCAAATGTTATATATATATATATATATATAAGCAAAGTATATCATTGAATAAATGTCAAGCTGCTTGCTTAAAACAAACCCATTATTTCAAGCCATTTCAGACCACTATTCATAAATATTAAGGTACGTGTCAAATATCCTTAAAAGACCTGAAAATATCCACAGGTTTTTTTTTGCCATATCATCCTCCTCAAAGTGCAAATCAACCCCCGTTTCCCTGCCCAAAAACATCTTCCAGCAGTCATGATTTACCTCTTGCCGAGAGCTTTTTGGTGTTGATGATTTTGGCAGCATGCTCTTGGCCCGTGCACAGCTTGACACAACGCCGCACGACTGAGAAAGCCCCCCTGAAGAAACAGACAGAGAGCAAAATACACCATTGAACGTGATGAGGAACCCAAAAACACAGTTCAAAACCAGCTTAAAGGGACACTTGTGTTCTCTGTTTGAGTTCCGTGCAAGCAAATGTTTTATATTTGGGTGAACTGTAAAGAAGAACAGCGGTTATGCCCATCTACCTCCTCAAATCAGAAATGAATACAACAGCAGGTGTTTGTTTGATGCGCAAATATTCATGAGATTCACATGGGAACAAAATGTAGAACACACTCTGTCTTTCAAAAGGCTCACGGAGTCTATTTTCAGAAAGACCCGCGTTATGAAAATCACTTGAGACAGTCATGATAATGGTCTGATGTCATTCCTTACCGGCTAAATTTAGCACACCTTGTTACAGTTACACAACACCCTCGGCATGTCTCAAGCAGCCGCTCCGGATCCGTGACTTCCCGGCCCTCACCGACAGGCTCAAATGACCTTGGAAACACCCATGTGATGATGACATGTGATAAAAACAGACCATATGCCCCCCGTGACCTCAGGCAAATCACCTGCGCACGATTCGCTTGGCTAGCGGACTAGAAGACACGAAGTCTGGAAGATCTTGAGCATCATTCAAAACATCACGTAAGACGTGTGATGGTCAATCATACACTTTCAAAAAGTGATGTTTTGCTAAAATTCTAGCTAATGCCAATAAGCCTATAGGTAATAAGACACGACTGGTATCCGATATCTGTGTTTACATTCATTCATTCCCACCCAAAAGGATTGTCTGCAGTGATCGCTTATACACATGGTAGATCCTCTAGTTTTAAATGACCGTGCTATTAAAATTATTTATATAATTGACGTCGAATGGCTATTATTATTATTTGCCAGCATGGACAACTGCTGTCATGGATGTTTTGCAGCACAAAATCTGACTGAACAGATAAAGACCGGAAAATAACAGTAATTTTAATTTGTTAGACTGTTTTAATGCTCTTTAGAGGTAGAATTCTTAAGTGTCATCCGTTTAAATTCTATTAAGCCTTAAAGTTCTGCATAATTAAGGGCGTGGCCACTTGAGTGACAGGTCGATTTGCCGCGCTAGGCGCGTGGTTTCAGCAACCAGCTCCACCCACCTCCCGCCTTTTTGCCCATTTTCGATTATCCGGGAGTGACGCGCTGCCAAGATGGCGACGGCCGGCTCCGCCCACTTTGAGCTTCAAAAATCCTCTTCAGAAACCTACGGGTGATGTCACGGACACATCGTCCATTTTTTTTTTACAGTCTATGGTTTAGACGAAGGTCGGATGTCCAGATATCGGATGTATATCCAATTAAAATTCACATTTGCAAGTGGCTCAGATCAGATGCCAAAAAAATTGGATCTCGCACGGATTTTTGTGTTTACACAATTTCTGATTTGTGTTAGATGTGAGCAAAAAAATCTGATTTTTTTTTGTGCCAGTGTAAACGCAGCCATATTGGAAAAAAACTAAATGATCAAAACACGCAACAAAACTATTAAAACTTGAATTAAAATTTAAATGAAAACAGAAAATAATAAAATTAAAAACTGCTTCAAAATATTAATACAATCTATAATAGTATCCAAATCGCAAGTGTAACACTGCCGATAAAAAATTGAAGAAAAAAGAAAAACGTTTCAGCCAATGCCGATAATTAAAAAATGCCAAATAGGCCTATCAGCTAATAAACTCAGTCAACCACTAATATCATGTTTTATAATTAATGAAATAAATTACTGCTTGCCCGCGGGAGGGAAACAACACTTTCAAGAAGAAGAAGAAACTTCTCGACTAATAAAGCAGAAGGTCATGTGTCGTTCACCCTTGACCGGGTGGAGGATGGAGAGATGTCTGTCTGCAGCTCGTGCGATCCGTTAGCAAACCTGTCGTTTCATTAGCGCTGGAAACAGCCTGAGCGTCTCAGCGGAGACATTGAGCTGATTTACTGCATCGACCTGTCAGGAAAACCCAACCGCCGAGCTGCCGGCTGCTGAGGTGTTTAGAGTAAACTGGTACACAGCAGCAGAAAACATGCTCCCAACCCCTAAAAAACCAACACCACCACCACAACAACTTTGTTCTGACAAGTCATAACCCTAAATATAACTGTAAATGAAATCAGAAAATGTTGAATTCATATATATATATATTTCATTTAGATTTATAAAAAATATTTCTATATAGCATTATAAATGAATATATATTTTTATATATATATTTACAGTATGCATGATGTGTATTTTTTAGACAGTTATCTAAAAAAACTGTTAAGAAAAGGCTAAAATGCATGTCTCCACAAAAAACTGAGGATGTGGTCAAATATTCAGTATGGTGAAGATCTGCTGAAACATCACAAATACAAAGCGTTAAAAAGTTTTAAAAAAGGTCTATTTCTCCTCAGTGAGCGGGAATATACACTACGTTGAGATGAAGTGAAAATGAAACCCACAGAGTATATAAAAACGAGATGTTTAAAAAGTTATGAGACTATGAAACAGCTTCTATGAGAAGTCTATCTACTACTATCTGTGATTGTGGGTGATACACACGGGGCCTGTTTAATAATTCGGGAGAAAAAAGGTGCAAAAGAAATGTAATACTGACTGACTGGAGGAGAAGTAGGGGGGCTGAGAGAGAAAAAATATTTCCTAACGTCAGGCCGCTGGCATGTCACACACACACACACACACACACACACACACACACACACACACACACACACACACACACACACACACACACACACACACACACACACACACACACACACACAGCAAACAGCCGTCTGGGCAGCTCTCACAGCTCCAAATGTCACCGGACAGAACGACACAATGTAGCGACCCTTCACTGCTGCCCAGAGTTTATGATGCATTGTAACGTTCATTATAGAACTCTTGATACACTGTATCCACCCTTCATGTACACTCAGAAAAAGGGAATAAAACTGTCCAAATGTATGCATTATATTTAGCTCTTTAGTTAATGCATTTCAATGCAACTCCCCATTATTTTCCAAACAGAGAATAAAAAGCATGCAACATCCTCAGATTTAACACCTACACGCTCATTTTTATAATCAGAGACTGTATGCACATAAATATTCACTGTAATGTGCACAGTGGTGGGTGGGTGTATTTAAATGCAACTCCCCTCTGATGTTTACTGACAGCTCCTCTGAGCTTTCTGCATAAAAGGCACCAGAGGGGCCACAAAACATGCAATATCCTCAAAATGAACGGCTTATATTTATGAGCACAGACGGTTAAAAATAAACACAGTAGTGGGAGTATTTGAATGCAACTCCTGATGTTTCCTGGCAGATATTTTGTGCATCCTGCACGAGATGCATCGAGTTCAAACGTGCAATAAATAATAGCATATAGTAAATATGTAAACATTCACTTTAGCATACATGATAACATGAGTATTTAAATGAAACACGGCTTTAGGATTCCCGACAGATCCTCGATGCATTTCAGGCATCAAACATTCTCAAAATGATCACCAGATCGCAGTTTCTCATCATAGATTTGATATAGTTAAACAATAGTGGGGGTATTTATACGCAACTCCTTCTAATGTTTCCTGACAACTCCTTTGGGCTTTTGCATTTGAATATACATTCAGGAAATGTGTGATATCAATACAAGACACTCGGGTTACGCACAAACACCAGCAGAGAAAGCCAATCTTACTTTCCAAGTTCTTCATACAGCTGGAACTCGTCGGTGAAGCGCGTACAAGTTGTCGTTGCCATGTCTCAGCCCTCAGCGTTCGCTACAATATCCGAGCGGTGTGTCCAGCACTACGATTATTCTCCTGTGCCTTCGACTTGCGGGGTTTTAAAGACCAAACTTCAACGTAGATACGGATTCGAGTAAGGGAAAGGTTCGCCGACGAGCAGGCTCGACTGCTTTACCGACCTCTCACCGAATGTGTGCCGTTCAACTCAACTGCAGTGCACTTGTTTTCCGCTGAGAGAGACCGGCGCGCGCTGTCACCGCTGGAGGGCGCGGCGGAGCTTAACGTTACACCTGCAACATCTCTCCGTTTCTCACCTTTTTAGTAGGTGCTCTCATTATGAAACTAATAACACTTTTAGAAACGAACAATGTTCAATTTAACTGACCAAATCTATATACAACACTTAAAATACATGTCATACCACGAAACACACATCATTTGCGCACTCGTGTTGTTTTCAGCAATGACCGATCTAAAGCCTCTGATTGGCCACAAGCTAAACAGAAAACGATGTGATTGGTTATAAAGCTCAACGCTGAAAAAACGCGTAAAAAAGCAATCTGATGCAATTCCTCAAATTGACTTTCATTTTTACATGTAATTTTAATCGCAACAGCAGTTATCTGTTTTCATGCAAGTTAAACTGAATACATAAATATATAATTGATTATTTATATAGCCTATACATACCCTACACATGACGATTTGTATATATATATATATATAACACCCTAACCCTACATATGACGATAGATAGATAGATAGATAGATAGATAGATAGATAGATAGATAGATAGATAGATAGATAGATAGATAGATAGATAGATAGATAGATAGATAGATAGATAGATAGATAGATAGATAGATAGATAGATAGATAGATAGATAGATAGATAGATAGATAGATAGTGTGTGGTCTGAACTATTGGCACCCTTATGATAAAAGAAGGCAGTGAAAATAAATCTGCATTGTTTATCCTTTTGCTCTTTCATTCAAAAAATTCACAAAAAGCAAAAATAAACAATCTTTTTTTCTTCCAATAAAGGTAGACTTCAATTATTACCACCTCTGGAAATTATTATGTGTAAAGTATCTCTCGAGTATATTCCCATTCATATTTACCATATTTTAGCACTCCAGTGTGACTAGAAACATGAAATTGACCAGCCGTGACTTCCTGTTACATGTGAAGGTGAAGATATGAGGTAACACAAAGGCCAAATTCCCTTGATCATCTATCACAAGGAGTAAAACCAAAGAAAATAGTTCTGATGTGCGGCAAAACTCCCATTTCCACCATCAGCAGCACAATAATTAAGAAGTTTTAATCTACTAGAAATGTTACAAATCTGCCTGTCTGTATTGTCGTAATACAAGACAAGGAGGAGGAGACTCTCCAAGGTTCACAGCTAGAGAATTGTAGAAATTAGTTCAGTCTAGTGGTCAGAAAGTCTCAAAAAATATCAAACAGCGCCTACATCACCACAAGTCATTTGGGAGAGTTTCCAGAAAAATCCTCTGCTCTCATCCAAAACCAAACTCCAGCATATTCAGTTGCCAAACACTACTGGTACATCAAATGGGACCGGGTTCTGTGGTCAAGTGAAGCTAAAAAGAGCTTTTTGGCACACAAGAGTTAGGTTTGTTGCACACAGGGATTAAAAGGTACCCCATGCCCACGGTTAAATATCCTGCTGGATCTTTAATGTTGTGGGCCTATTTCATTCTGCCAGAGGTCCTGAACATCTTGCTCAGAAACATGGCATCATGGATTCTAGCAGATACCAGCACATGAAAACAAATCTCACAACCTGGCTGCCTGTGCTAGAAATCTTATAATGGGCCACGGCTGGATCTTCCAAAACAAATATCCAAATCAACACAGAAATGGGTCACTGAGCACAAAATGAAAGTTCTGCCATGTCTGTCCCAGTCCTCTGAACCTACAGGACATGTGTGGGGTGAACTAAAGAGTAGAGTCCACCAACATTTTGGAGTTTATCATTTTAATAACTTATTTTTATGAAATTTTAGCTTGAAAAGTGTGTTTGTGTCAATACTTAGTTATCTAATGCAGTGGGACAGCAATCAAACAATAAGACAAATTGTAATGTTTGCAAAAGGTTTTATTATATTCAGGCACAGAAATCTGATGCAAATGATGGAAACCAGTGGAGGATAGAATTTCATTCTCGTGTGAACTGCAGCAATCTTCTTAAAGAAACAGCGCAAACCTTTAACATATCTGATGAAACTGTTTCACTGCTGCTATTGTAGATCACTGAAATAGTATGAAAACTAACAATCAATCAACAACTAAATATGAGACAATTATCAGTGCCAGTGAATCAGTTCTATTGGCATGAGTGCAGTGCAGACACTTGATGTTCATTTTATAGCTCCGCAAGAAACCGGCACGTCACTGTACTTCAGAGTGTGTGTGTGTGTGTGTGTGTGTGTGTTGTGTGTGTGTGTGTGTCTGTGTGTGTGTGTGTGTGTGTGTGTGTGTGTGTGTGTGTGTGTGTGTGTGTGTGTGTGTGTGTGTTCCAGTAAGTGCTGACTTTACATCTGGCACTGTCATGTGACCTCAAAACTGGACAGCACTTGGTGGGATGTTGAACATGGAGGGGTCAAAGTCTTGGCCTTTAAATGGAGATCCTTCAGCATTCCAGCCCTTCTTCAGCATATCATGGACTTTCTGAAACACAAAGTAAAACATCTTTCAATGCAATATCCAGATAGTTTGTTCATGCAAACAAGTGCCAAAGCTCTTAAAGGAATAGTTCACTCAAAAATGAAAACATGCTGAAAATGTACTCACCCTCGGGCCATCAAGGATGTAGAAGAGTTGGTTTCTTCATCAGAACAGATTTGAAGAAATGTAGCATTACATCACTTGTTGTTGGATCCTCTGCAGTGAATGGGTGCCGTCAGAATGAGAGTCCAAACAGCTGATTAAAACATTACAATAATCCACACCACTCAACATCTTGTGAAGTGAAAAGCAGCATGTTTGTAAGAAACAAATCTATCAAGATGTGTTTTAACTTTAAACCATTGCTTCTGGCTAAAATACCAGTCCATATTCATATTAAAACTTCTTTTAGTGAAAAAGTCTATTCACTGTTGTCCTCTCACATCAAACCGACATATTTGAACAGTTTTTATTTGCAAACGGTGCTTGACCTGTGCATATTTCTCTCTTGATTTCATTTTTTTGACTGGAGAAAGCAATATTATGGATAGAGGACTCATATTTTAGATGCAACAGTACGAAGTTAAAACATCTTAATGACGGATCTGTTTCTAACAAAATTGCAGCTTTTTGGTTCACAAAACATTAATTGCTGGATTACTTGTGGATTATTGTGATGTTTTTATCAGCTGTTTGGACTCTCATTCTGACGGCACCCATTCACTGCAGAGGATCCATTGGTGAGCAAGTGATGTAATGTTATATTTCTCCAAATCTGATGAAGAAACAAACTCATCTACATCTCGGATGGCCCGAGGGTGAGCACATTTTCAGCAGTTTTTGGGTGAACTATTCCAAGTGTCCTTGGACTGAACTCCTTTTATGTTCCAGAGCAGTTATGAAGCAATCTAGAAAATAACAATTTCCATTGCATGCTCACAATCTCATGGCTCTGTGGTTTCCCCTGGAGTTTTTGCTGGTAATCAAACGACAGGCGGTCCAGTACGGCATGCTCCTCTTCATCTACAGTTGCCATAGTGCGCTCCCGGTTGATCTGGTTGACATCGATCTCGGCCTCACCCTTCAACACGGCGCTCCACCAAACCTCCCCGGTTTTACTGAGGGACAGCTGGAGGAAAAGTCCAAATGATCATCACATAATCCAGCAGATCTGTCTCCAGCTCACATTGCCTCCAATAATTCATATTATAATAATAATAACTTCAATTCCATAGAATATCTAGAGATGTAATACAGTGTCTATAGAATACAATTGAATGATAGCAAATGAGATGTACACAAAACAGGGCTCTTATTGGGAACTAAGGTTTCTGCAGGTTTTATGAGGGCACATTTAAGATGTTTTAAAACATTTTTAAGACTCAATAAAGAGTATGGAAATAACTTTTACTCTACCTAATGATCACGCTGCAAAAAAAGTCATTTCTTGCCTTCCAGTGCAAATGTCTAAAGATTAATAAATCAATATAGATTTCCATGAGATGCAGAATTATGAGATAAAACGTATCGTTTTCTGATAAATTGATTAGAAAGCAAGTTTATGATTAAAATAAACACTTGTAAGTGGGGTAAGAAAAATAAACAAGAAAAAAGATTATACACAATGACAGATGTTTGTTCTTGTTTTAAGCATAAACTCACTTCATTTAGTTTCTCAGAAAACAAGACTTCATATTTTTACTTTGAGTAAATATATCTTGATTTAAGGATGTTTTGATACTGTAATCGTACTAAAATCAAGGCAAAACCATGTAACTAAAACTACTTAAAAATATATATCTTTATACATTTATTATTTTGTATTAATTTATGAAATTAAGCTAAAAAAAATATATATATAATTATTAGAAGAAAAACATATCCTTATTTCTGATCATTTTTGTTTAGTTGCAGCATTAAAATTACTAACAGGAATTAAAATAAATAAAAACTAAAACTGAATTAAATCATATTAAATAGAAAATATGAATTCAAAACTATAATACTATATAAATAATACTAAACAACACTAACACAAAATTGCTCAAATTGCATAATAAATTAAAAAAGTTTAAAAGCATGACAAGACTGTCAGTGATTTCTGAAACTGACATTTCAATGTATACGGTCTCAAAATGGCCATTTATTTGTTATTTTTAGACCGTATACATTTGATTGATGCATCAGTCTATCACCGTTTCAGATACACCATCCAAACATAATGTGTACCAGAACGCATTGGCCAGGCTCCAGGCTCCATAGGGAGTTTTCCGTGTTAATTTTGTGAGTGAATTGGCCCTCCATCAGGACTCTCTGTGATCCTCCCTCGTTCACGGCCACGCGGACCCTCCCCGGCTGCAGATCCACAGACACCTGCACGGCACAGCAAAGATGAACAGAGAGCACTCTTATCAAATTAGCTTTACGGTAATACTAGACAGCAAGGTAAAGAGATGAAATGAGGATTCTGCCAGACTGTGAGACAGTAAGGGTGAATCCCAATTCTCTGTCTTACCCCTTCCCCTTAGTTTTGCGCGTTCACGTGAGAGTAAGGGCTGTCCCAATTCTGGTTTTGATCGAGGGGTAGGGGTAAGGGGAAGGGGTAGATACCCCTTAAAACCAAGCATTTTCGCGAGCTTACTTGAAACCAAGGGTACCCAGAACACACTGCGGCCAGATCATCCAGAGAGTATTTTCGGCTTAAATAATTTATTTAAAATTACGACAGTCTTGTTTTGTGCTCTACACAGTCCTGTACATATATATTTGCAACCATGCTCTTAATTGAAACGTTTTTAAAAATCGCTATTTTTCCACGCTAACGTTACATTGCTGATTTGCACAACAGTCCCGCGTTTCTCTGAATAGAGAAAACATCACTAAAACCCACGCAATCGACAAACACACACTTTTAGACGGAGAGTTTGTGATCAACACTTGTCTCCTCTGGTGACGTAGCAGCAGCTAGCGACGATGTATGATGACGTAACAGTAACCAAGTGGCGTCTCATTTCATAGGGGTATGTTTTCACCCCTAGCGCTTACCACTCGGTTTCGAGGGACAAGGGCTAGGGGTAAGACGAAGGGGAAGGGGTAAGACAGAGAAATGGGATTCACCCTAACACTGATCAAATCAGATGGAAGCAGGTTACACACCTGTCGGCCTTTAACGATGTTAGGCTGCACATGCACTCGAACTTCCACATCCGTGTAATCCTGCGACCAGGTGTACTTCTCTCTAACGGCACCGTTGTAACTGTCTGCATTCGACTGAAAACGTTCTTGTCCACTGGAAATGTGAAAGAGAGCTTGTTAATAGGTTCTTTTCTTATGTTTTTGAGTCTCTCGTGCTCACTAAAGCTGCATTTATTTAATTTAAATTACAATAAAAACTGTTTTCTATTTAAATGTAATTTATTCCTGTGATGCAAAGCTGGATTTTCAGCATCATTACTCCAGTTTTCAGTGTCACATGATCTTCAGAAATCATTCTCACATGCTTTTTGTTTATCAATACAGTTGTGCTGCTTAATATTTTTGTGGAAACTGTAATACATTTTCAGGATTCTTTGATAAAGAGAAAGTTTTAAAAACAGCATCTACTTGAAAGAGTAATATTTGAAATATTATAAATGTCTTTACTGTCACTCTTGTTTAATGTAATGTGTCCTTGCTAAATAAAAGTACTAGTTTCTTAAAAACCTCACTGACCCCAAAGTCTTGAACAGTAGTGTCTTTAAGCATTAATATTTTTGAACAAATGATTTAAAAGTCAAGCATACACTTTGGCCGTGTCAGAATCACGGTCTAATGGCGCTGCGGCTCCTGCGGCTCCTGCTGTCTGTGCGTCTGCTGACGGCTCAGCGGTGCTGCTCGGAGTCTCTCCGTGTGTCTCTGTGCGCTGTGCTGATGCTGTGCTGATGCTGATGCTGGTGCTGATGCTGTGCTGATGCTGATGGGACAGGTCTGGGCTCGTCTGTGCTCCTCTTCTCCTCCTGTTCTGATTGAACCTCCAGCTCCTGTACTGCAGGAGGAGCGGCTTTGTTCCCCTCTGCCAGCCTCGCTGCCCTCTCTCTGTCCTGCTCCGCGAGACTCTCAAATGACTTAAACGTCTGATGGAAAGACATGACAGAAAATACTCTTACAGCTAATCCAATAGACTCTTAAAGGGGTGCGTGACTGTTTTTTTCTAGGCTTGACTGTGTTTATGGGGTGCAGTCTAACATGTGTTAATATGTTATTATGTGTTAATAACTATATGGCATAAAATAATATAATATTTTATTTATAAGTGATTTTTTCATTAATAACTTTAAATTGAAATAAAATATATATATAATAAATTAATGTATTTATATATTATTTTAAAAAATTTGATAATTATTAATATTATATAAATTAACTATAAATTTGAAAATAATGAGTCCCTTTGACCTCTGCTTGAATTTGAGTGAGCGAGGGGCTTGATGAAGGAGATGCAGATAACATGATCTTTAAGAAACGGTAATTAATGCTGTCACATAACAAATCAGTTTCAAAAAATAAATTAAATGAATTGCTAATTACAACACTGAAGTAAAAATGTAAAGCCTGTACAAATACTAGAAATCATAAATAAATAATTGGGAATCACGTAAAAAATTACAAATAAATTAAAAACAGAGCACATTTCATTTATATATATATATATATATACACACACTTTATGTAGTTTTGTTCGCTTGGCGTTTCCTTATAAAGGTCCAGAAATGTGTCAAGGTTTTCGTCAGGCGTCTGTTTTAATGATATGATGTCATTACGTTGCTGTCTTGCCGCCAGCCAATCGCTGCGTTGCTGATCGTGGTTTCGAGTATCGATACATGAACACTAGAATCCAGATATTTTAATCTAATACGCAAATTCGTTTGAAGAACCAAATTAGCCAGAGACCAGTTATCACGATTAGAAGATCTGCCATCTCTCAAATCATGTCAGATGTATTAAGCGAGGTACGAAGAACGGCCCCCTGTTCTGCGGTGGCTTTATGGGTTATATCTTCATTGGCAAAATTGAGCAAAAACACAATACTGTGTTTAAAATATAACACAATATTAACGTATTTACTGTTGTAGAAAATCACATTTGCCCTCGTGCTATTTGGACATAAACAGCACTCGTGTGATGTATAGTATAAATATGAGACAAACTCAAAAAGGGGCATTTTTTGGCCAATATACTGAATTTTAGGGCTTAACTGCATTTATGGATTTGCTGCCCTGCATCATATGTCAACTGTATGAAATGTAAGATGACGTAAAGGTTTGGGGGCGGGACCAGTGAGTTATTAACTGCGTTAAAATATTTTAATCGCGTTATTTTTTCATAACTAACGTTAAGTTAACGGGTTAAACTGACAGCCATAATAATAATCATTCAGTACCATGGCATTCTCAGCTGATACCATCACTGCACCATGGTACTGCCACATTTATATGTATTTCTAAATGATCCAGTCAGTTTAATGGATCAAAACAAAAGTCAGTCAGTACCTTGAACACCATGTTTTCACCTACTCCGGGCGGGAAGCCCATGCGGTCCTGCGGGCCGCTGAGGAGGCGGTAGAAGTCCGTCTTTCTGTAGAGGAACCCAAAATAAACCTGCAGAAAATTCTGAATGTTTCCAACATGCTGCAGGATCCCTAACAGCGCGTTATCATACAGCTCAGTCATTTCCACCGGAGAAGACATGGCTGAGCAGCTCGGCGGGGTCAAATCTGACTGAAAGCTGTTCAATCTAGACGCTTAATGATGGAAAACAAACGCAAAGCAGCAGAAAACTTGGGCAACAACACTACAAAAACAGATCTTTCGAGACTGAGCAACTGCTACGGCACTTCCTGTTCACTCAGTACAAAATAAAAGTCTGGCCAAAAATAAATCTCTTGAAAATATTTTTTTATTATTAAGTTTATTACATACACATAATGACAATATATAATACATTGAATGTAATATTTATATAAAAATATTTGACGCATACAACACGGCCTGAAATATAGTTCCAGTGCGGCAGGTGGCAGTAATGCGCTCTTGACGCCTGACGGACGGCCTTGTGCAAAAACATGATGGCGACGTCCTTGGTCAGACAGACAAAATTGTTGTCGGTAAGATTTAATTAGACTTTTTATTGCCTTTCTAACTAATAACACGTTTCTAATCGGGAGGATCTTCCATATCTTATGTAACTAACGTAGAAGCGGTCTGATAGATATATAACTGTTGGATAGAGACTGGCACTGAATGTAGTGTGGGAAGGAAAACAATTTAGAATCAGAATGAGCTTTATTTAGACTGAATAAGTAGTAAATATCATTGATCAAATATTCTGTTTTCGTAGATTGTGACCAGCCAGATCAATTCTGCGGCATGTTTCAGGAACATTCACTGTACTGCAGCTTGTTTGAAGGTATGTGATCAAACTCCGGAGTTTCTGTATCTGTGTTCATCCAAGCACATTTAATTTATTCTATCTTCCAGTAGTTTGTTATAAATATAGCTAAGTGGGGAACATATGTTAAATAAAATGAAAAGTACGAAAAAACATTCAAATGTTTGAAAACATTAACACATTTTATATTTACTTACTATTTTTGTACTGTTGAACTTCTGCCTTTAAAATGAAACAAAGCATAATTCGTTCCATATTTACATTGATGTACATACTAAAATTAGCAAATACAAGTAGCAGACTAATTAAATAATTTTCCTTATGATAAGACGTGTCAAAAATGCATAAAACAATTTCAAAACTCCAGTATAAATGACAGAACATTTCTATATGTAAAGCACAAAATGTACAATAAATATCTATATTGATATTAGTGAAATCTGTTTACAAGATTGTAACAGTAAAATGTATGTGTTTGAAGAGTTTACGAGGGATTTATAAAGTATTTGTCAAATTGTATTCCACATTGGACCATCAACAGTCATTTAAAATGTCATAGTAATAGACAAATTCAAAGCCTGGACACATCAAATATTAAATGAGGAAAGGACAGAGACTAGAATCAGCATTTTTAACCCAGAGGATCGTCTTCTCTCTAACAGAACCGTGCAGCTCGTATTCGAGTGGGTAAAGGAGACAAGGTAGTGACGTATGAGCAGGCGTATCATCCTCATCACATCGGCCACAGGAAGGGCTGGCTCTCACAACACACCAGTAAGTCACATCCGCACTCTTTAACCTGTTAGATTCCCAGCCTTACTGAAGCTATGAGGGATGGTAATAAAGACCTTGTTGGCTCGTTTAGCTGTAGTATCTGTAAGTGCATAAATAAGACTGTTTTCTACATCCCGCAGGTAATCTTCAGGGTGAAGATGGAGCGGCGGAGCGTGTTGTGGAGGACGTCTTCATCAGACGCTTCATGTACGGCACGTTTCACGGCTGTTTAGCGGATGAGGTGGTGATCAAACGCAGAGGAAACCTCCTGGTCATCTGTGCTGTGATGATACAGAAACTCTTACCCTCGAAATTCTACTTTCTCATCGGTTACACAGAGGAACTGCTCTCCCATTTCTACAAATGCCCAGTTAAAATCGAGATGCAGACAGTAGAAGAAAAAGTAGTCTACAAATATCTCTAAAGCCATGTGTTGTTGGTTTAGAAAATTGTTATTAAAAGAAAAAACATAAGAAATATCTCTGTATGTTTTACACTATCCAGCAAGTGTCAATGAAGGGGTTTTATTTATTTGGAAAATCGATAGTAAAAATTCTCATGATAGTAACGTGAAAGGGTCTTTGCGTGTTAAAAGATAAAAATATATCTTTATTACTTCATGCCAGGGTTGGAAATTAATAGGGGTTTGGTGCACAAATGGCCACAAAATGAGCAAAAATTCCCACAAAAACTGCATAGTTGCTAACTATAACTCCACATTTTAAAATTGTTTCAACACTCAGTTATTTACAATAAAATGTTAGTGAATGAATGAATGATGCACTTATATAGTGCTTTATTGTGTTTTGCTGTACACCCAAAGTGCTTTACAATCATGTTGGGGGGGGGTTATTATTCAATAAAGTGAATTGGTGGGTTTTTGTTAAATGTGAGCCAAAATCATCACAATTAACAGAACCAAAGACTTAAACTACTTCAGTCTGTGTGCATTGAATTTATTTAATACACGAGTTTCACAATTTGAGTTGAATTACTGAAATAAATGAACTTTTCCATAACTAATTTATTGAGATGCACCTGTAGATTATAAAAGAAAAAGGACAGTTAGATGAGGTCTGTATATTCTTTCCTGTTGTTATGCCCAAATAAGAGAGGACGTTACCTCAGTGTTTTACAAATAGATGTTGATGTTTCTTCAAGCGAAATGTTATTTTTTCAAGAGGCACATAAGATGATATTTCCTTAATTCACATAGAAGTCAAAGGAGTTTCCAAATCCTTCCACCTCAGCATTATACATGTTATGGCTGCTAGAAGAGCTATTCTTACAAACCTCAGATTAACCCTCTTTTGTTCTTTCAAAAACTAAAGTGTCCCCCGGCAAGATGCTGTAAGTCTGAGCTCCCTGGGTACATTAGTACCAAAAACTATAGCGCTGATCTCCAGCAGTCCTCTAGATCAGGGCAAGACCACAGCATGTGTAAGAGACTCCCTCGGTCCACTTCACTTCTAGGACAAAGCTCGGAGTAAGCACTTTTAAAGGTATTTAGTCTGATTGGGGTATAATAAACTCTGTACTACATTAAATTAGTTTATGATGGCTATTAAAGACAAAGTCTGAGCTTTCTCGTATATCATTGCCCACTCATCATCAGTAAATAAATACTCCAGGTCTTTTTCCCATTTAGATTTAGCATTGCAGACAGCACCTGGAGGAATTGCCATAGATAAACGAGATAAAACCCTTAGGATCACTTTTATCAAACAAGATGGCCTCGAGAGGGGAAAGAGAAAGGTTCAATAAA
This sequence comes from Ptychobarbus kaznakovi, assembly GCA_027422405.1. Classification (NCBI taxonomy): domain Eukaryota; kingdom Metazoa; phylum Chordata; class Actinopteri; order Cypriniformes; family Cyprinidae; genus Ptychobarbus; species Ptychobarbus kaznakovi. The sequence continues at coordinate 1,793,399 of CM049796.1, read as the reverse complement.
CGACCTCAATGCCGTGTCTGAATATAATGTCTAACCTGTAGGTACTTAAAGAACTATTTAGAGGGGAGAAAGTATTTCTGTTGTAGTTGTTCGAAAGACAAGTGTGTCCCTCATAACGCTTGTCAAAAGATTGAATGCCACTCTTTAGAAATACCAGCTTTAAGAACAGGAGGTAGAAAGAGATTATAATAGAATTCAGTGGATCTAAACAGAGTCTGTCTGCAATTCAACTTTTTGCACAAATTTTACAAGAACCATTAGGCATTATATTTAGATCTGCTCATGTTGCATAACATTTTTTTATGTTTTTTTAATGCGCTTAGCATTGCAACTGATCGCACGTTTCTGTTGAGTGTATGAATGCATGGCCAATCAGAGGCATTTAGATTAGTTACCAGTGATGAAGAAAATGCCAGATTAATTCAATTAATACAAGTATTTAACATAAAAGACAACACAAATACATAAGATAATTCCATTTACAAAAAGTAAAAAAAATGCTCTGGAAATAAATCCCAGGAATATTGCCCCTTAATGGAAAAATTAATCACCCTGCAGTTTTTGTTGTTTTCCATCACTCAAAAAAGCAGTGAATTATGTATTTTGAATTTCTATTTTCAATTTATTTGATTATGTATTTTATAAATTGACTTGACAAGGATTAAAATCACTTTGATTCTTTAATTCCATCAGCGATAAATATTAAGAATATTATGCATATTCCATAAAGTTCATCATGCTCACTTTCTTAATTGAATCAGTCTAGATGACTTTCAATCAGAACCATACATTAAAATAAATATTAAAAACATTTCGAAGGAAAACTATTTGTATCAAGTGGACGCTGCAAAGTAAGTTTAATTCTCATAAATTATTTATTGATTATTCAAAATTACTCAACATTTGTATCATACAAAAAGGCACAAACACTGCTTTAATGCAAAAAGGCACAATCATATTTTAGATTAAAATCAAAGTTGGCAAAATTCCCTTAAATAGCAGATCTTTCCCTTTATCGTTTATAAAACAACATCAGAACAGGATTTCCACGGTGGCACATTTATGGATACATTTAAGGTTTAATTCACAGCATCAATAAATCTAAATAAAGCAACCATAAGGTCAAACAGAAAAAAAACTCTTAAAATGCAAAAGAGGAATGTTTCGATGGTAGTATATTTAACCAAACATGACTAGATTTGGTTCAAACATTCATTTATCATAAAAGTGCTGACATTTATTTTGCAGTAGGAAGTAAGGCAAGCCTGACGACGAGTAATCCTCCAGCTGAACTGGTTCAAGCCCTTAGAAACGGTGTTCATGTAGCTGTATGACAGCATTTGAACTAGATTCACACTGTAGGTACATTCATATTTAAAGAAGGGAAGTGCATGGGACAGAATTAAAGGGAGAGTTCATGTGACATTACATTTCTGTAAATATTTACTCATCCGAACCTGTGACTTTCTCTCTCGCACCAAATGCAGATCCATCCACTTTCATTGTACGCTAAATAGAAGTAAGGGTTGAGTAAACACTGACAGGATCAGTCTCTTTAAGAATTGCAGGAGAGACTTGTGCAGATGAACACCCTGATACGACTTCACATTACCCAACTAGAGCAGGGGTCCACAGTTTTATTTGACGTTTCGACAGCTGTCCCCCGTGCAGGACTCCAGCTTGATCAGCCTTTGGTTCATGATCTGCAGAAGCGATGGATCGACCTTCTTCACGATGTTCTCCAGCTGATGGGGATCAGATGTCAGGTTGTACACCTCTACGAACGCCTGCAGGAGATCACAGGGGAAATGCACGGAGGTTCAGCTTAAGGTTTGGTCCACAACGGCCCACCTGACGGACATGTGCTCACCTCGTTGTCTGCGAACTCGCAGTACTGCAGGTTTGCACCCTTCAGAGTTCTGACGCAGGCGTATGTGTTGTTGAAGGCGTCTTCGCATACGCAGTCTGGGAAGCATTCCTAGAAGAAAGAAAACATCACTTGGTATTACAAGAAATCAGGAGAGGTTGATGGGAAAAGGCATCATGCCATAAAAGAAGCATTTATGCTTCTACAAGGAACCTTTCTTAAAAAAAACAATGTGTTAGTGTGAAGAACATTTGTCCACTATAAAGGATCTTTTGTGCAACGGAAAAGTTCCATTGATTTTAAAGGTTGTTCATGGAACTAATGCAATAAAGAAGCTGTGTTTTGAAGAGCGCAGTACGTGATTCCCGAAGCACTTACAGCTAGTCCAGGGCCGAGTTTAGGGCAGCTGGGATCTTCAGAGGAATGTCCCTCACCGGTGTACTCCACCAGGAAGAAGGGCCGTTCGGTGCCGTTACGCAACGATGGTGCCTACAGGAGACCGTTAGAAGAGATAAAACACGGAGCAGACGCTTTCATTATTGTGAGAGTTCTCATTCATGGAACTTTAATTATTCTCATTAATGTAATGCAAAACAACTATGAAATGGTATTGCTCGGATACTATTTTTCTTGAAAAAAAATGAGCATAAACACTAGATGCAGAAAATACTATAATTATAATATGTATATTTGCTTTCTAGGTAATGAGATTTGAAGAGGAAGAGCTTAATTTTCTCAATGCATAAAAATCTTAATGGTCCATTTTTTTTAATGCTTCATTTTTTCCTTTTTTTGATTTGGCCTTGAAATATGACATGGACATGATTCTGACAGGTTTTGTAAGAAACATACACTCTACTGTTTAAGGGGTTGGATGACTTTTTAAATATGTTTTTCTCTTATGGTCTGGAGGTGAGCACCAAGGCTGGATTTATTAATCAGAAATACTGTAAAAACAGTAATATCATTACAATCTAATATAACTGGTTTCTATTGTAATATATAATTTATTTCTGTGATGTAAATCTGAATCTTTAGTGTCACATGACCCTTCAGAAATCATTCTAATATACTGATCTGCTGCTCAAGAAACATTTATGATTATTCTTATCAGTGTTAAGAACAGTTGAGATGTCTAATATTTTTGTGGAAACAATGATACATTTCTTCAATGAGCAGAAAGAACAGCATTTGTTTGAAACGGAGATCTTTTGATTACATTATACATGTCTTTACTGTGACTTTTGATCAATTTAATGCATCCTTGATAAATAAAAAAGTTAATTTCTTTCACAAAAAACAATTGTAGATCGTTTTCAAATAAGTGTGTATGATATAATGCTACACTGAGATGTAGTGAAACATGCATAAAAACAGGTGAAATGGCATAAATTCACAGAAAATGTAAACAACTAAGAATATAATCCAGGTGTACTGAAAATCATGACCCACCATCTGTGGCAGGAAAGACTGTCCGTCCATGTTAACGGTGGAGAGGTTTACTCCTGCGATGTCCAGGATAGTCATAGACAGATCTATATTCAGCACTGGAGACTAGTGGACAGATAAACAGCACTTTGACATATAAACACGGTTCAATAAACCTGCAATTCTTGTATCTAACCTGTAGTGTTTGTTTAGGTTTGATTCCTGGACCCCGAACTAAGAGAGGGATGCGAATATCAAACTCGTACAGCTGTCTCTTGTCGATGGGCAACGAGAACTGGCCTGAAATTGATTTTAAAATATGGCGTCATAAAGTCAGAGGACAACGGGTCACTAAAAGCGTGGAGACTGAGGACGCACCGGTGTGATAGCCGTGATCAGACGTGTAGAAGATGTATGTGTTGTTCAGCTCCTTTACTGAATCCAGTTTCTTAACCAGCTGCTCCACCATATCGTCCACGGACAGAAGCGTCCGCCACCTATCAGAGATATGATCTCAATGCTAAGATTTATTTGATAGAGTGTTGAATGAATCTATGTTTGCGTACCTGCTGCGGTAAGCGTTGTCCAGGTACTCAATGGAGCTGTTTGGCATTGGATTCGCAGGCTGCCGCAGTAACCAATGTTTGTCCTAAAATCAGAGAAACAGCTTATTATGGTCATGCTGAGGTCAGAACATACTTTAACTGGGTCAAAATATCATTTAGCAATATGAACGTGCAGACAAAAAATTAAACCGGCAACATATACACAAATAATAAAATATATATAAAAAAATCTATTTTGGTGAAAATAACATTCATTATCAAATTGTATTTAATGCATAATATTATGAAATAAAACAATAATTTAAATGATTAATATGGTGTTCATTATTTACATGTATTAACACTCAATGGCTGGTATTTTGGCAACATTTAAGAAGCATATATAGCTGCATGTAAATATATATATATATTTATTTTATTTGCAATTTCTTAACTCACTGACTAGTAAATCTAAGAACATATTTAACAAAACATGAATTAAAAAAACATGCTTTTTTGCTCGGTTTAAAAACAAAATACAACAAATCATATTTTAAGATGCAGAATTGATCTGTTCTGTGATATTGTGAGAAATGTCTGCTGAGAGATGCTAACTGATGCTTACATAAAATTGCACAGATTTATTTTAAATTACATACAAATTAACAACATTTCTATAAATATTATTTTATATCCATTTTTTGGACATTACATTAGATTGGGTTTCTTGAAGTGTAAAATGTTGTGTAAAGCCAATCTTGTTAAATCCAGCCAGATTCATCGTTTACGGCTGCAGTACTTCCTCATTACGGATGAAACTGAAAGCTGAACCTTTCCAGGCACGTTGAAGCTGCCGCTCCGTGGGGCTTTGACGTTGCTGAAGGACTTGCTGATACTGAGGGGCGGCCGTCCACGGCGAATGAGGAGACGGCGGACACAACATCATGAAGAACGGGTGACTGGGGCTCCGCTCCTCCAGGAAATGCAGCGAGCGGTTCAACTAGAATCAACAAACATTTGATTTCAGATTTTAACCAACAGTTTATAATGCAAGATATATTTTTTAAAACTTGGTTTTGTCTGGTGTGTCATGCAGCTTGACATTGGATCACATTGTAATACCATATAGACCAGGACTCCTCAAATCTTTCCCTGGAGGGCCGATCTGCTGCAGAGTTTAGCTCCTGATCAAACTCACTACCTGTGATTGTCTAACGATCCTGAAGACTCTGATTAGCATGCTCAGGTGTGTTTGATACGGGTTAGAGCTAAACTCTGCAGGAGTGGGCCAGATTTGAGGATCCTGATATAGACTGTAAGAACTGAAAAACATGGCTCAAATAAATAGATTTTTCTTTTGTTGGCCACAAGATGCCACTTGGTTTAGATTTTATTTAATGCAATGACATTCATATTTTTTATTACAAATATTAATATTTGCATGCTGCAGATGCACTGTTTCCGCAATCATGAGCTCTTTTTATTTATTTCAATTAGTTGTCTTACAAGAATTTCTTCTAAAATGAATTTTCATTTAGTGTAACTTGAAATACTAAAATAACAAAACTGAAATAAAATGAATAAACACTATACAGACATGTTTAAAAAAAACATGAAATTTTTATCTAAAATGTAACTTTTTTATAAAATTAATATACTAATTTATACTAAACTAATATAAAATGTAATAAACTATGAATAAAATAAATTAATACAAAGAATTAAATCTAAAACAATTAAAATGGTAAAAAAAATATAATATATAATAATACAATCTATAATAGTATCTCAGTGACACTAAGATAACAGTGCTGCACCCGGCCCAGACTGTGGAAAAGCACTATTGAGAGAGGAGTTTAATTTAGGACTAGAGTTCATCTGTTTCCGGGACACCTGCCGTGTCCTTAAATAATAACAGAGCAACGCTTCCAGCCCAGGCCAGATAGTGTTGCAATATTATTGTCAGAATAATCAGTCAGTCATTATCAAGCAGTCCAGTCATCACAGAAGTCACATGTCAGTCACACAGAATTAAAGTCAGTCAACAGAAGTCACATGACCCACTCAGAGTCACACAGAATTAAAGTCAGTCTGTGTTCTCAGTCACACAGTCAGTCAGCGTCTCACAGAAGTCACACTCAGTCACACAGAATTAACTCAGTCAGTCATCAGAAGAGTTCACTCAGTTTCAGTCACAGAGCACACTCCAGTTAGTCACATGAGTAACAGTCAGTCAACAGAAGTCACATTTCATTAACCTGTGGCTTCTCAGTCAGTCATGCGTTCACATGAAGTCACAGTGTCATGGCACTCACATGAGTCACACAGAATTAATCCAGTCATGCGTCTCACAGAAGTCACATGACCCACTCAGTCACACAGAATTAACCTGTGGGGCTTCTCAGTCAGTCATGCGTCTCACAGAAGTCACATGACCCACTCAGAGTCACACAGAATTAACCTGTGGGGCTTCTCAGTCAGTCATGAGGCAAACAGAAGTCACATGACCCACTCAGTCACACACAGTCAGTCAACAGAAGTCACATGAGTCACACAGAATTATTCAGTCAACAGAAGTGGAGTCACACAGCATGTTCTCAGTCAGTCATGAGGCAAACAGCCAATGGCAGAATTACTTGGTAACCTCGGTGTTAACCGACACATTTCCAATGTAAAACAAGTTTAGCATGTGATGAAGCAATTCTTTGGCGGTCACGTTTAGCAGGACGTAAATAGCTGCAAAAATTGAGTAACTGTTTACGCCTCTAAAAATGTATATTTTATTTAATGTGAGATGACATGCTCCAAAATGATTCATGCTACACATTGCTACTGACTAGTCAAATGACATATATTGCCATGTCCATGCTAATACACATTGTAATCCTAGATCTTAAATTGCTTGAACTATTGTATGCAGGGCAACATTTGTAAATTAAAAAGAGAAAAATAACCAATGGCTGAGACTCTCCAAATTATAAGACAAAATAAATACTACATATATTTGTAAATAAAATAATATGTGTTCTACCTGTATGTATACGCACACATAGAGATATAATAATATTTATGTTTATATATATAAATAAAATAAGTATTTTATGTCTCCTTGAATATCCTGTTGAAAGAAGTGCATCACATTATGGAAGTAAAATGGGATACGGATCCGGTTTTAATGTCGACTCTACACTTAAAAGCATTGAACACTTACAATCAGGTCTGGGAGATAGTCCTTCTCATAGTTGTCTCCATGTTTTTCCTCTTTTCCATTCACAGACAGGGTGTAATTGTAATATTTAGAGTTGCCCACCTGTGGAGGCACAAATAAAACCAAAAGACTGCTAGTTCATACAACAAAATGAAATATTAGCTTTAAAACTATCAGTAAAAGCGAAATTAAATGGTTAAAAACCAGGGCCCGTATTCATGAAAAATCTTAGTGCTAAGAGTTGCTCCTAGTAACAAAATTCTAAGAAAATTCTTAGAAATGTTTCCTCTTAAATTTAAAGAAACGATCCTAGTAAAGAAAAAAGTAATTCAGAAAGCATCTTAACCCTTAAAAGAGGTCTTAAGGTCCGAAATTGTTAGGAGTACGGACGAGGACTTTTAAGAGGCTTAAGAGTTTCTTTAGCAGCGGAGAAAATGGATGAAACATGAAGAGGGAGAAGAAATGTGTTGCACACAATGCATGACAGTGAGTTAATAAGACGCTGCACATTAGATCGTGCAGGGATCATGTTTGTGACAGATCTTATTAAAGACATGTTAACATCCCTGACACTGCGCAGAAATGCCATAGCACCAGAAATGGACGTAATCACTACATTAACATATTTGGCAACTGGAAAAATGCAACTATGCAGCAGCGATGATTTGGGTCTGTTACAGCACTTTCAGAACCTTATTGTGTCGCTGTTCATTTCCTATAAAATACGTTAAGTATGACAGCATGGTAAATAAAAAATAAAGAATATAATGTGTGTGTGCGCGCGAGAGCGAGAGAGAGAGAGAGTACGGTAAAACAGGAAAAATTACGCTTGTAATTTCAAAGTGAAGGCTTATAATAAACCCTACTCTTAAAAGCGCTCTTACTTCCTTCTTGGACAACCAACCAATCACAGTCTTCAAAAGACTGTGTCATAGCTAGCAACGGGGTCAGCCCCGCCTCCTCACTAAGATAAAAGTTTTTGTCTTTTCCTCGCTCAGAGTTGCTCTCAGATTGGTCCTGAATCACTTTTAAGCTAAGACTCCTAGCTAGAAATTTTTAAGCTAAATTAGGAGCTCTCTGAGAGGATTCTTAGAATCTTTATGAATACGGGCCCTGATCTGCTTTTACAGTGCAAGTTGTAATGAGACCGCATCACATGACCATACTAAACCATGCATTGTGCATGAATGCTCTGTCTATAGGAGAAGGGAAGTACAGAACATATTGCAGCACACAGATTTTTCCCGCTGATCTGAGCGTAAAAGGGAAGTAGTCTTGGAATGATGTGTCTGTTCGTGAGTCGTGACTTACCAGCGCGTGCCATTGGTCCCAGCCCGGAGGCACATGACCCACACCGCCTGCGTCCTTACTTCCATACTGAGGACACAGAGAGGGATTCATGTAGAACCTCATGAAACCAGTCAAGACCAAGAGTCATATTTCAGCTCTAATAATATTTATATTTTTTTAAAAATATATATATTTTGTTGAAGAAATTAAGGCTATTTTATGGTTGTTTTTTTTGCATAGTAAAACGTTTTAATTAAAATTAAGAACATTTAATTTCCCAATTATCACAATAATATTCAATATGTTAATTATATATATACATACATATACACACAGTTGAAGTCAAAAGTTTACATGCACCTTGTAGAATCTGCAAAATGTTGATTATTTTACCAAGTAAGAGGGATCATACAAAATGCATGTTATTGTTTATTTAGTACTGACCTGAATAAGATATTTCACATAAAAGATGTAGTCCACAAGAGAAAATAATAGTTGAATTTATAAAAATGACCCGTTCAAAAGTTTACATACGCTTAATTCTTAATACTGTGTTGTTCTCTGAATGATGCACAGCTGTGTGTTTGTTTAGTGATAGTTGTTCATGAGTCCCTGGTTTGTCCTGAACAGATAAACTGTTTGCTGTTCTTCAGAAAAATCCTTCAGCTCCCACAAATTCTTTGGTTTTCCAGCATTTTTGTGTATTTGAACCCTTTCCAACATTGACTGTATGATTTTGAGATCCATCTTTTCACACCGAGGACAACTGAGGGACTCGTTTGCAACTATTACAGAAGATTCAAACTCTCACTGATGCTCCAGAAGGAAAAACATGCATTAAGAGATGGGGCGTGAAAACTTTTTGAATTTGAAGATCAGGGTAAATTTAACTTAATTTGTCTTCTGGAAAACATGTAACTATCTTCTGTAGCTTCTGAAGGCCAGTACTAAATGAAAAAAAATATGATATTTAGGCAAAACCAGAACAATATACACATTTTCATTCTGTTCAAAAGTTTTCACACCCCGGCTCTTAATGCATGTTTTTCCTTCTGGAGCATCAGTGAGTGTTTGAATCTTCTGTAATAGCTGCAAATGAGTCCCTCAGTTGTCCTCGGTGTGAAAAGATGGATCTCAAAATCATACAGTCAATGTTGGAAAGGGTTCAAATACACAAAAATGCTGGAAAACCAAAGAATTTGTGGGAGCTGAAGGATTTTTCTGAAGAACAGCAAACAGTTTATCTGTTCAGGACAAACCAGGGACTCATGAACAACTATCACTAAACAAACACACAGCTGTGCATCATTCAGAGAACAACACAGTATTAAGAATTAAGCGTATGTAAACTTTTGAACGGGTCATTTTTATAAATTCAACTATTATTTTCTCTTGTGGACTACATGCATTAATGCTAAGAAAACAAAGGGAATGATTGTGGATTTTAGGAGAGTTGGTAGGAGCCTTCCTGCATCGGAGGAACAGCTGTTGAGGTCGTCCCTAGTTTCAAATATCTGGGGATACACATTGACCATGACCTAACTTGGCATACTAATACCATGAGTGTAATAAAGAAGGCCAATCAACGACTGTATTTCTTGAGGAGTCTCAAGCGGGCTGGTCTGAGCACCGCGGTCCTTACATCCTTCTACAGGGGTGCGGTGGAGAGTATCCTGACATCATGTGCTACTGTATGGTTTGGAAATTGTTCTGCTGCAGACAGGAAGGTTCTGCAGCGGGTGGTGAAATCGGCGCAGAGGATTACTGGCAGCAGTTTTCCAACAATTGAGGATATGTACAGTAGTAGATGTAGGGATAGAGCGGCCAGTATCATCACGGACTCTTTCTATCCTGTCTATGGACTGTTTACCCCGCTTCCCTCGGGTAGAAGCGCTCCATCCGGGCAAGAGCAACTAGGCTTAGGAACAGCTTTTTTCCAGAGGCTGTTCGAATGATAAACTCTTGTTCTTCTACCTTACGTGCAATAATATAGATATTCGTATGTGTAACACAGGTTTAATGTTTTTAAATAATAGTATAATTATAGATTATGGTTTACTATGCTATTTATTGAGGATGATGCTTCTTGGATTTGAGTGTTTTTATCGGTTATGTTTTATTTTTGTGTTTTGATCGGGACCTCAGTACTAAGTTTCGTTCCTTCATGTACCCGTGTATGGAATGACAATAAAAATCCTTGAATGTAAACATCTTTTTTTGTGAAATATCTTATTCAGGTCAGTACTAAATAAACAATAACATGCATTTTGTATGATCCCTCTTACTTGGTAAAATAATCAACATTTTGCAGATTCTACAAGGTGCATGTGAAAATAAATATATATATACATATATGTGTGTGTGTGTATGCATATGTATATATAATTAGAACACTTTAAATATTTTAAAGATTGCAAATATTTAAACACGTTGTGCAGAGCTTCTGATATCATTGTAGGCAAATTTGAAAGAAAGAACACCATGCTAATAAGCCAGTGATAGTGTATACAGAGCACCAAACGGGTCAAAAGCCGACCTGATTCAGGTATTTCCCGCCGTAGAAGGTCTGGTAGCGTATCTTATTGAGGTAAAGCGGAAAGGCGAAGGGCTCGGCCTCCTTCTGCCACACCGTGCTGCTGCAGTTGCCAGAGATGGAGTTATTTCGGACCAAATGATTGTGTGGATATTTCCCAGAGAGGATGCTGCTGCGGCTGGGACAGCACAGAGGGGTGGCAGTGAACTAAACACAACAGGAGAGGAGAAACTTGTGATATTTGATCAGATCCATTAAATAAAATCTTTGCATCATGACTGAGCACTCACTGCATTGGAGAAAGTCACACCAGCATCACCGATCAGCGCTTGGGTCTTCTTCATGGGCGTCTGTGAATAATAAAAAATTGTATGAGATAGCTATCGTGTCAATATGATGCATCATCTGTAACAACTAAAGTTTCAACAGGATGTATGATTTCACACACTAACTTTAGCTGACTGACTCATTCCTGGACTTGATTCTTAACACAACAGCAGCTTCAACATGTCTTTAACATGGGACTGGTTTAACCTAGTAGTTTTATAATCAGAACATTATTTACAGTATGCTTAAGTACTTCGTTTTTACTTCAGTCAGCTCTAGTACTATAAATGCTGCGATGTATAAATACTTCGAAATTAAAATAATGCATTTTAATATATCTAACATTATCTGTGCAATTATCTGCTAATAAATGTGCTTTATTTTGTGAACAAGTCAATGTAAAACCCTAAAACAGCAACAAAAAACTATTTCTTAATTTTGTTCTGTTTAAGTGAATGAGGTGTCTACACACACATACTCCATTTTTACACAACATTTCTATGGACAAACGGAGTACTAACTAATATTTATGCAGAAAAATCAATGCAAAATTGCCTATGCTACAATGTATAAATACTGTTGCATTACATACACCAAGGTAGTACTATTGTTTTTTGGAAGTTATTTTGTTTAAAAAAATTATTTATATATAGATTTTTTTATGTTTACCAAGGTAGCACCATGGTGTTTTTATAAGTTATATTAAGTATATATTTTGCATAAATTTCAGTGCCATCGTATTACCATCTAAAATCACCTCCACAATTGTGAAGTGATAATATCATGGTGCACGACAACTACAAAAAAACGCATTTGAAGTGTAATTTTGTTCACTTACCATTCCCCCCATCTCCACATCCTGGTCGTCGGTGAGAATGAGGATGATGTTGCTCAGTTTGACGCATTGTGAACACCTGAGCGTGCAGGTGAGCAGCGCGACAAACAGACAGGTGGACAAGACTCGCGCGCTCGCCATGAGGCCAAACCAGACCGAACCCGAACCTGTCTCAGTAGTATCTGTCTGCACGGTCAAGCAGACGAGGGTTGAGAGAGGCGAGCAGCAGCACACACGAGGAGGTGAACTGAGAAAGTTTGAGGAAGTGAGACACTCAGTGGGTCATATGACTGCAACCTGATCTAACAGCTGATGCGTTCACACAACGTCACGGTTCATAATGAAGTAACGACATAAAAACGTTCGCTCTTTTAAAGTGTTTTTCCTCCACAAAGGTTGTGTCTGTTGACCCATGTTCTGGGCAGTTTTCATTGTTTTAAATAACTGTTTCATTAATTATTATTTATTGCTCTGACTTACACAATAGGCCTACATCTTTTTTAAAATATATATTTAATAAAAAAATGGCAAATGTAAGTTTATAACTTACATATCAGACGAAAATTATATATTTCTATTTATTTCTACTTATTTTGTTTATATATTTCTATCATTTTCGTTTATTCAAGTATGTGTAAATTAATAAAGAGAAATATATAACAAAAATTACACCTCAGATGAACAACATTACTGTCAAATTAACTAAATAAAAGTTTATCAAACATGTCCATATGTGTTTTATTGCAAGGTCACACCCCCGTCACGTGATGAATGATTGTATGTAATGTTTTATAATCGCATATGACATAGTATTGTAAACTGCATTGGAAGATCAAGAAAATCTGCCCTTTCGTATCGTTTTATTGTTTTAGTATATAACTACTGTGAGTTAAGTTATTGTAGCAACCGACGTGTGTCATGTCTGCACCCAGTCGGAACTTTCTCAACGTGTCACCCAAAATAGACCCCCCCCATACAATGCGCTGTGAGACATGCGGTCCATCCTCCGAGAGGTGGCGCCTGTGGCCCAAAAACCTGAACTCTCGTTTGAATCGCGTTCAAAAGGGAAGATGATTTACGTTTTTCGAGACGTTTGTTTGCAGCGCTATTATAGTTAGAATAAATTCATCAATATTATTGATCCTTTTGATAAATAATTAGAATTATCCAGAATTATTTTATAAGTTGTTTTAGAATTAATTTCCAGTAATCATAAACGGCTGTGATTGGTCCATCTTCACCAGCGTAGAGAAAAGTATCAGATACCACGTGATAACACCGCTGCTTCCTTTAGCGGAAGGACAATTTTTAATTTAATTATTATACTCATAATATTAATATCTTTATAGCTGTATCATTTAAAATCACCAAGTGAAGAGCTCAAAGAGAATAATGATTTTCTATACCCACTGTACAGATGCGCGCGCCTGTTTCACGATAACTGCCGTTCTATTTACGTTTTTTATTTCTGTGACGCACACGTGACACCTTTCCCTCAGTCCGGTGGAAGTACAGAAATCAGCACAGAGGCTCTGATCTGGTAGATGGGGTGAATGAAGGTTATGATTTTAGTGTTTGCTCTACACTATGATCCCATTAAAACGCAGGAAAGTCTCTCTGCCTGTAGACCAGCAGATTGACAGCTGCACATTTCCCCATGTGTCTATATTCATCTTGGAGAGGAAGATGGGAACATCTAGAAGAGCATTTCTTACACGACTAGGACGGAGCAAAGGGTTTCTTATTAAAGAAACCTACAGGTACGAACCATCAGCACTTTACTATGATATTACCACAGTACTTTTTTGTAGGGGTGCAACTTTTGGACTATTCCTGTTTGTTTTACTCTCACAGTTCCTCCATCACACATGTTGTGTCAGAAAACAACAGTGGAGATGAAGTCCAGGCCTGGTTGGACAACCAAACTGGACGAGATGTCTCCAGTTCTGTCCATTTGTTGGACATCAGGTGGTTTACGGAGAGCATGGAGGCTGGACGTCCTGTTATAGTTCAGGACAGACACATATTAAAGGTACAAGGACACATTTATGGACACATTGCTTTTAAAAGAGCAGTTGAAGTAAGTATGCAGATGTGTTGCAGGTTAACCCGAAACCCAACGGTGACCCCACAGCAATGCTGATGAAAAGTTATGCCTGTCAAAGACGAACGCCTTTAAAACACCACAATTCATTTCTTTCAGTGAGTTATTTACTCTCTGTTTCTAATAATGTGTCTGAAGAGTTTGATGAACAGTTTGACACCGTGTCCTGCAGGAGGCTCTTGAAATCTTGGCTCAGAATGCCGAATTGAATGATAATGAAGGACGGAGCGTGGCGTTCAGACGGGCGGCATCAGTCCTAAAGGCGCTTCCCCGTCGTGTGAGGAGCATGGAGGATCTGAGGGGTTTGCCCTGCCTCGGTGACCATTCACAGAGAGTTATAAAAGTAATCAAGCTCCCTTATCTTCTCAAAAACCCAGATGCATCTGTTAATAAGACTGTTTCTCCTTTTTAGGAGATTTTAGAAGATGGATCATCAAGAGAAGTAGAGTCAACAAGACAATCAGAGCAATACCAGGCCATGAAGGTAAAGACGGGTAGTAGTCGTACATACTATATTCTGTTTCTGCAGACAGAACTGTGAAGGCAGTGTAAATGATATGCCTGATTGGTCAGTTTTAGTGTGTGAATTATGAAGTCATATCTTCTCTTTCTGCAGGCACTAACTGGTATTTTCGGGGTGGGTGTGCGGACGGCAGATCGCTGGTTTAGAGAGGGTTTGCGATCTCCAGACGATTTGATTCGCACAGGACAGCAGTTGAACCGTGCACAGCAAGCAGGTACTGCATGTGTGTATTGTAGGTGTATATGTGTGTGTGTGTATATAAATGACCTCTGACCTCAGGAGTCCGGTTTTACGATGACCTCCAGAAAGCCGTCACTAAGGCGGAGGCTGATGTCATCAGTGATGTTGTTGAGAAAGCTGTGCACGCTGTGCTGCCCGGAGCAGAGATCCAGCTCATGGGAGGCTTCAGGAGGTGCGTGTGCTAATGATGTGCGGATCTTACTTTAATACTGTAGCTTCAAAGCAGCTTTGAGCATTCATGTGCATTTTAGGTCAAGTCACGTTCATTAGTATAGTGCTTTTCACTATATCGATTAACAGAATCTTTACTGAAAATACTGATGTTGATGTTTCTAATTTCTTAATATTTTCATGTTTTACTGTAATATTTATCAGATTAGAACCGGATAATAATACAGTTTACATTCTGTGATGATATAAACAATCAAGACGTTGAGATTTGCTATAGATTGCTTATCGTTTAGGTTGGATACATTACATATGTATAGGTTGGATACATTTCCAACTTTATAAACAGAGCTGTACAACAATATGATTTACATTTTGCAACTATATAAACAATCAAAAAGCCATGATTTGTTATACTGTATATATCGCTTTACATGCATGTGAGTAAAGTTGAATGAACTATATATATATATATTCATCTTTATTTGCTATATATATTTTAGGGGGAAGGAAGTCGGTCATGATGTGGACTTTCTCATAACACATTCAGAGGAAGGAAAAGAGGAAGGACTGATAAATAAAATCACAACCTGGCTGGAAGAGCAGGTGTTGGGGAAGTTCTGTGAATACTTGCATGATCAAATCCACCCAGTTTACTGATAGCATTTTAAAGTGAGTTTTTATGTTGAATGACACAGTAGCATGTATTCTTTCATCAGGGTTTGCTGCTGTATCAGAAGACGACCAGAAACTCTTATCTGGAAAAAATGGACGGTCCAGCTCGGGCGTCTAGTAACATGGATCGCTTTGAGAGATGCTTTTCCATATTTAAGCTTCATAAATCTGCCGCGAGCTGTTCGAACTCCACTGCTTCTGCGGAGGATGTCAGTACTGGACCCGCTGAGCATCATTCAGACGCGTCCGGCTGGAGAGCTGTACGGGTCGATCTGGTGGTCAGTCCCTACAGTCAGTTTGCCTTCGCCACTCTGGGATGGACCGGGTCGAAGGTGTGTCAAATCAGCCAAACGCCACTGCTTTTATAGCTGTGCTTTTTTCTGTGTGTTTGGTTTTAGTTGAACATGTTTTGATTGAAATGAACACTTTTAGAAGTACTTCATTCAGTCATTTTCATAGTAGTCAGATCACAGATTATTGGGTGAAAAATAAGGATATTTTTTGTAGTAAATAATAATTTCTTAACTTTTGATTAATTTCATTGGTGTTTGATTGATTTGATAAATATTTTTCTATTGATGAAAGAGTATTATAAATGTTTTCATAAATTCTAAAATATTTTATTGAAACATATTTCTATATATATATATACATATATTAGTGCTGGGCAACGGTTCATCTCGATTAATCACATCCAAGTTTTTATGTACATAATATATATGTGTGTGTGTGTACTGTGTATATTTATTATTTATATATAAATACACCCACGTGCATGTATACGTTTTTATATAGGATATTTTTGTATATTTATATATAATATAAATTATATTAATATTATTTTATACATGTAAATATATACTGTATGTGTGTGTCTTTATATATACATAATAAATATACACAGTACACACACATATATTATGTACATAAAAACTTGGATGCGATTAATCGAGATGAATCGTTGCCCAGCACTAATATATATATGTATATATATATATATATATATATATATGTATGTGTATATATATATATATATATATGTGTATATATATTAGTTGTATTTGTTTTTTATATGTTTTGTTTCATTTAGTTTCATTGGTGATGTACTTTGTTTTGTAATTTTCATAGTAGTCAGATCACTGGTTATTGATGATAATATTTCAAGATTTTATGAAAATATATTTTGTAATACTTTGTGTGTTTTTCATAAATTTAAAATAATTTTTATCAACTTTTGATATAATAGATTTTGAGTCAATTGGGAGTAATTGATTTGATTAAAATATTTATTTTTTCCAATAATTAGACAAATATTTTCATGAAACACATTCTGATTTATTTCTATATTTTTGTATTGATTTATATTTGAATATCCATATATTTCATAGACTGTATTTTCTGAAAGTGTGGTTTTGAGTAGAGAGTTGAGTTTCCTGCATCTGTGATCGTCTGAGCTGTTTTGAGGTCAGTTCTCGTGCTGTTTGTTCTGCAGCTGTTTGAGAGAGAGTTGAGACGGTGGGCGGGGCAAGAGAAGCACATGTCCTTGAGCAGCCACGCCCTCTACGACAGCAAACAGGTGAACCGCACTAAAATACATCATACCTTACCGGATTTGTGTTAATTGTAAAATCGTACTAGAATAGCTACATCTCTCTCTCTCTCTCTCTCTGTAAACCTGTACAGCATCTGTATCTCAGAGCAAAGACGGAAGAGGAGATTTTTGCCTACCTCGGTCTGGAGTTTATTCCTCCATCGGAGCGAAATGCCTGAATCACTACGAATGTGCCAGCGCTTCCATCGCCTTGTATTTTAGCTCCCAGTTATGATCCGATCACATTTCATATGCAAAGGTTTATAGGACATGATGCAAATGTTTTGCTAACATCAGGTATCTGATGTTTTTTAGTCAGTCATTTTCCGATATTTTAATCAATATGGTGTTTTCTCCATATGCAGTTTCAGGTTCTAACATGTGGTTCTTTGTACATAATGTGTAGTAGACGTTTATAAGATATCGTTTGTCTCTTTGAAATTGAACATATATCTTATTTTATACTTTGTAATTAAAGATTACTTTAATTAAAACTCCAAATATGTCTCTTTTGATCATCTTTGGATGATTGACCGTAGGTGCTTGTCATGTAATATTCTGCTTTGGCACATACTGGTCTTGACTTGATATAATTATCATATCCACTGGAGCGCTGGTCTCAGTTATTCAACAGATAAATGTTCTACTGAGATTGTAGAGATGCCGTATTTCTAACGGAGGCTCAAGCTTCTGTATTTGATGCATATGTAGACGTTATTGCATACATGCAGGATGCATTTGTGGTTAGATGATGCTTGACGTTATTCTAACGTCCTTTTTGTGCACCTGGTTCATTTTGACCCGCTTTTCCCAACCACCTAACATCTATACATGCTCACTGAAAATAATCACGCAGACATTTTAAACTAGAATTGATATCTACTTAAAAGAAGAACAGTTACTGAATTCCTTTATGATGTTAAGAACTATTACATAGAATATGAAAGTTAATAAATACACATCTTTTCTAAATTCATCTCTTCCTTCTCTGTGTGTTTATATAAAATAATCATATTTTGTTTTATTACTGTTTGGAGTCAGCAAGAAATAATTCAATAGATCAAAAGTGACTCAAAGCATATTACAAAGGATTTCTATTTCAAGTAAATACTGTTTTTGAATTTTCATTCCTCCAAGAATTCTGAAAAATATTCAGTTTACATGCAAATATGAAGCAACATAAGTGTTTTCAATACTGATAATCAGAAATGTTTGCTGAGCAGAATATTAGCGTATTATAATGATTTCTGAAGATCATGTGACTGGAGAAATGATGCTGAAAATTCAGCTCTGCATCACAGGAATAAATTACATTTTACAATATATTTAAATAGAATAAGTTACTTTAAATTGTAATAATATTTCACTTATTTAAATTATAATATTTCTGAATATCGTACTGTACTGTATTTTCTGATCAAATAAACACAGCCATGTTGAGCACATGAGACCTCTTTCTTTTTTTGCATACATTTTTTGTATTAATTTTACAGAATATCAAATTATATAACATTACAGAGTATGCTTTCCCACCCCTACATTTATCAAACAGAAAATAACATTACAAATAATAAGTTATAAAATAAAGTAATATATAAAAATGAAATGAAATTCAAATAAGGATAATGAAATAACATTCACTGATGTAAAACACATAAAAAATAAAACATAGCAAATTTGAATTTCAAATTACAGTCATCATTACATAACATAGCACTTTATCTATTTACAAATCGCCTAAAGGGGACCACGCCTTTTAAACACCTCTGCTTTACCTCTTATTGCATCTGTTAAGATGCTCAGACATGTCTTTAATCCACTGTGAAAGAACAGGTCTTTGGATGTTCTCCATACTAAAGCAATAGCTTGTATTAAACTGAAATCTATGAGCTTCTTTTACATGAGACACTTCTAATCTTCCCATCCAGCAGTGTGTCTGTATGTTTCTGTAAAAGCTGGTTGAACCGGAGCGGTTTTAAAGCTCATGTGGTATAGCTGCGAGTCTGTCTCCAGTGTAAGCAGACGTCTCTGTCTCTGTGTATGTTTCTGTAAAAGCTGGTTGAACCGGAGCGGTTTTAAAGCTCATGTGGTATAGCTGCGAGTCTGTCTCCAGTGTAAGCAGACGTCTCTGTCTCTGCAGGAGATCTTTCAGGTGTGATCTCAGTGACTTACAGCACTTGCAGAATGATAGAAGATCCCTCAGTTTTAAACAGATAGCTGCGCCGTGATAGAAGGAATCCCTCAGTTTGCATGCATTTATATACTATAGAGAAATGCGCCGTGATAGAAGGAATCCCTCAGTTTGCATATACTATAGAGAAATGCACGTTACAGAAAAAAGTTTACCTCAGCATATAGACTAAATTCAAATCAAGCTTTTGCTCATTTGAAAACAACAAATAACCAAGTATTACTTGCTTTATTGTTTTAATGCAACTGGTGTGGAAACCTATAGAAGTTGATCTTTCTGACCTGTATTTAATTCTTTCCCAACTAAACGTTTCCTGCTGCTACCATTTTTTGTCCACGGTGTAAAAGCTTTTTTTCTTAAGTATGACGGGGTTTAAAATTATACTTTTGGGGTACAACAGCTTGTCACTGGAGCAGTGCCCTTAAAAGGACATATTAGTACCTTTTATACCCCTAATAGTTAAATATTAGTACCTTATGGGTACGTATTACTACTCTAAGGTACTAATATGTACCTATTAGGGGTAAAAAGGGTACAAATATGTCCTTTTAAGGGTACTGCTCCAACGACAAGCTGTTAAAAGGTACAATTTTAAACCCTTTTTTCTGTGTGATGTATTTAATTTCATACCAGCATATTTATATATGTAACATTAAATACATTTATATTCGGTGGACTGTATATAAAGGTCTTATATCAATATCAGTTATTATAGTTAACTAAAACTAAAAACCATTAAAAAAATGTTTTACGTACATTAACTTATAACTTATGTATAACCTATTTTAGCATGTTGCCAAAGAAACATTTATCATTTTATAAGTTTAACTTGATGCACTAAAACTACAGCTGATATAAAATTATTAAAAACTATAGATATTAGAAAATAACAATGATGATGAATAGAAATGACAAATGCGCAACACAATTTCTAAAACTGACTAAAATGAAAATTACCTCTTTTTCCCCAAAGCATGAAACTGTCCCTAGTGAAAAATACATATATGTAAATGCATTTATTTCATGCTAAGTATACTACAAATGCATTTACATATTTATGTACTTAAAAATACTCTGCAATTATACTTTTAGAATACTAAACTGGTATACTTCAAGTCTGCAAATGAAGTACTTAATGCACTTTAATTGTGCAGAAGTAGTCCAATTAAAGACATACTCAGTATATGTTTCTGTGCTAAAGTGGAACTATTGCAAGTAAACTTTAGGAACACTTTAAATATTGTGCATTCATATTATACAATCCTCATCAAAAGTGACATTAAAACACATTTTAGGCTTATTAATAAGAAATGTGCATTGTGCACGAGTAACACTCCAAATAAAGATGAATTCACATTTTTATATCAGTAGGTCTCGAGTTATCAGTCACTAAAAATATTAACAGATTTGAACTATACTTAGTATGATGTATTTTAAATATATGTATATGTATTACAAATAAATGGATTTTAAATATATAACTTTTTTACGTCAACTTTTTTTTAATTATAACACTTTTTTAGACAAGGTACTATGGTAATGTCACAGTAAAATAAACATAATGAATTAAAAAATAATAATAATAATATTTTTCTTTTAAAACACTCTAATAATCACATAAATGTTTGAAAAAAATATTCTTTGTAAAAGCCTAGAATATGAAACTTAATAAATACACATCTTTTAAAAATGAATCTCTTCCTTCTCTGTGTGTTTATATAAAATAATCATATTTTGTTTTATTACTGTTTAAAAGTTTGGAGTCAGCAAGAATTAATGTGTAAATATAATGTGTAATGTGAATTAATGTGTAAATATTACGGTTCATGAATATGACAATCATTCAGTTGCATTACTATCTGAAAGCATCGAGGTCCACAGTAAGTGATGAAAAAGTATTTGAATCAACACAAAACAAACATAACATACTAACAGTATTTAAGCTCTTTTCATGATATTGTGTCTCAGAAGTCTATAATACACTAATGGACGGCGTGAAACACTATATTGTTTTATCTCTGGTTTCAGTCTCTTTAAAGAGGTGGGTTTTCAGGTTTAACAGGACATAAACCGCATTTTATCCACCTTTACGTTGTATTTTACGGTGGTTTGAAACCGGCAGACACCTTCTGCTAACAACATAATTGACCTCTAAATGTCATTTTAACTTCAAAGGGCCCGTCTACATTCACACCTCGTCAGTCTTTACATTACACTCTTAACAGGAAAAGGAAAGGCCCAAATGTAGCGTTCCCTCCTCCCTCGTCTTTCTCTGCGAGGACGCTCCTTTCAGTCGAGTGTCCGTGATCTGAGAGCATTCACAAACATGTTGAACTGGCCCCGGCTCCTCAATGATGAGCGTCGTAAGAGGTATCGGCAGTTATGCTCAATAGAGCTTAATGCCTCCTTCACACTTCCCCTCCCCGTGTCCAGGTGTGAAACAAAAGTGCTCTGAATGGGCCGCTGGAGCGTCCCGGGACACCTCTGGCCTCGGCTGTGGAGACGGGGCTCCGGGTCTCTGGGGGGGGCTCTCTGGGGCTCTGGGGCTCCTCTGGGGCTCCGGGTCTCTGATCTCTGGGGGGCTCCGTCTCTGGGTCTCTGGGCTCGTCTCTGGTCTCTGGGGCTCCGGGTCTCTGGGGTCTCCGGGGCTCTGGGCTCCGGGTCTCTGGGTCTCCGGGTCTCTGGGGCTCCGGGTCTCTGGGGCTCTGGGGCTCCGGGTCTCTGGGTCTCTGGGGGGTCTCTGGGTCTCTGGGGCTCCGGGTCTCTGGGGCTCCGGGTCTCTGGGGCTCGGGTCTCTGGGGCTCCGGGGGGGCTCCGGGTCTCTGGGTCTCCGGGTCTCTGGGTCTCCGGGTCTCCTCTCTGGGCTCCGGGGCTCTGGGGTCTCCTGGGGGGGCTCTGGGTCTCTGGGGCTCCGGGTCTCTGGTCTCTGGGGTCTCTGGGGCTCCGGGTCTCTGGGGCTCCGGGGGGCTCCGGGTCTCTGGGGCTCCTGGGCTCTGATCGAGGGTCTGAGTTCCCGCCGTGATCTCAGACCTGCTTTTCTGTCCAAGCCGGTTCCTCGGGTCGTTCTTTGAGGTTGATTCCTCTGATTGGAGTCAATGAGGGATTACTGGATGTGTTGCAATCAAACTGAAGGGATTAACCGGATTAGTGATTTTCATAACAAACAAAAGACAGGAACATTGACGAGAGGCCGTATTAAAGTGATTAAACTGACACGCACAATCATAATTCAAGTGCTAATGTGATAATTGACACCTACAGTACAGTATTGCAGAAATGTAGAAATAAACACAATCTGTGCGCACAAAAACAATAGCAAGGAATTTAGTATTAACAAATATTCTCAACTAATTTACAGTTTCTGTAAGTTTTTAATCATGAAATTTAGTAAATTTGTATTAAATAATATAAGAGTTGCGGGTCATTTTGGACTAAGCAGTTGAAATAAGCAATTTCAACATTAGATTTTAAGGATTTATTTTATTTTTAAATATATAATAATGTTTTGTATATTAGGTGATACAATTATTTAGATTTACAATTATTATGATAAATAATATTTATTTCATTTTATTTTACCAGCATATTGATATAAACCAGCATATAGTTGTAAAACTAAAACCATAAGAAATGTTTTCATTGCTTGAAATAAAATATAAATACGTAAACATTTTATTTTAGTAACTTGATGTATTAATAAAAACTGAAATAAAATTTTAAAAATTGAAAGAAAAAACGATTAAAATGAAACAATATTAATGTTCAATTTTAAGGACATTTTAACTAGTAATATTTTATAGAATATATAATAATAATTTCGATATATAATGAGGACAATTTTTTTTATTTGATATCTACAATGGTTATATATATATATATATATATATATATATATATACTGTATACAGAACTCATAGTTGTTTAAAATAAAGTAAACTAACTTCAAATAAAATATAAAAAGTAGATTTGTTGTTTTAGGTTAACTTGGTGTATGAAAAATAACTAAAACTAAATAAAAATATGTTAAAATACACATAAATGTTTTTTTAAATAAGTATAAACAACAAAAACACAACAAAATCACTAAAACTTTCATGAAAATTAAAATGGAAAATGTACAAATAAACACTCATTCAAGATATGAATCATATAAACCATATAAATATACATAAATGTTTACTTCAATACCAGCATGTTGTAGGTTCAACCCATCCAGAAGTGCTGATGCAGTGTTTATGTTGTGGTGGTGTGATGCTGGTCGTGTGTGTTCTGCAGCACTGAGAGAGAGACGATACACGAGCGGTCATTACAGAGCAGCAAACAGCCCTATTAGAGATGAAAGGGGCTCCATGAGGACAATCAAAGACCGTCACCGCTGGGGGCCATTACTCTGAGAGACTGCCGTCTGTATCGGCCCTTCAGGACCCCACGCTGATTCACTTAACTGCACCCATCATCACAAATACATGAGCTGAGCATCTGTTCTTAATGATCAGAAGAAATAAAACAATCAGACTGTAATACTGTAATTAAACAATGCTTTAGTTATATCTGATAGTTTTGCATTACTTTAAAGAAACATAACGGTTTTATTATGAGAGGATAGACTGCTGAAATCATCTGCAATGCTAAATATTAAAAATTAATTAGATAATATAAATAAAAAGTAAAAAAATCCAAACTTTTGTTTATATTGTTATGCATTAGTTTTAAAGAAATGTAAATAATTAATATTTATATTTGTATCAATTAAAAGCCTCATAAATAAATAAATTACAGTCAAGAAATATGACTAGTTTTGCATTTTTTTTTTAAAATATATTTTCCCAAGGAAGGATAGACCCCTGAAATCATCAATATTCCTGTTTTAAACCATTAAAAGCCTCTGAATAAATAAATAAAGTTTACATAAATCATAGTTGAATAAGTAAATCATGATTTTATGTGAATTGTTTTAGTTTTAAAGAAATGTAAATGTTTATGGGGGAGTAGACCGCTAAAATAATCTATATTGCTGTTTTTAAATAATTAAAAGCCTCTAATAAATAATTATTGTTAATAAAAACAATAGTTTTTAGTCTTTAGTTTTCAATTAAATTGAAATAAATGTCAGTGTTTTAATAAGAGAGGATGGACTGAAATAATCTATATTGCTATTTTTGTAATAAATAAATGCCACCAATGCAACACTATATGACATATAACCTAATAATAAATAAATAATCAATCAAGCAACTCATACACTCTTTAAAGACAGTGTAAGAACCTCTTATGCAGAACTATTTTGGCTGTAAAAGATTCTTCCGCTGCTGTATAGTTCTTTGGAGACCTGCTGTAATATTACATGTTCCTCATGTGTTTTATTCGGTTCTCTAATAAATTGATTGTTTCTAAAAAAACTATAAACAGTCTAAGTCCGTATTTAAATAAAACTCATTACCAGGATAAATCTCACTCTCTCTCTCTCTCTCTCTCTCTCTCAATTCAATTCTCTTTATTCATCTCTCTCTCTCTCTCACTCTCTCTCTCTCTCTCTCTATTCTCTCTCTCTCTATTCTCTCTCTTCTCTCTCTCTATTCTCTCTCTCGAACTGCTAGAATCTCTCTCTCTCTCTCTCTCTCTCTCTCTCTATCTCTCTCTCTCTCTCTCTCTCTCTCTCTCCTCTCTCCTCTCTCTCTCTCCTCTCTCTCTATCTCTCTCTCTCTCTCTCTCTCCTCTCTCTCTCTCTCTCTCTCTCTCTCTCTCTCTCTCTCTCTCTCTCTCTCTCTCTCTCTCTCTCTCTCTCTCTCTCTCTCTCTCTCTCTCTCTCTCTCTCTCTCTCTCTCTCTCACACTGTAATCTGTGCTTTAATGATAGTGTTAGTGAGATGAGAAGTGGACCTGCCGTCTCCAACCCCTCCCGTCTGTCATCCATAAAAACAGGCTCCTGACACACACATCAAAGTCAGGCCCCGCTTTATCACACATCAGGGCCCGGGGACAGCGGAAACGAGACGGGACGGTCCCCTAACACTGGGCCTTACTGAATATAGAAACCTACAATGCAATTACAGACAGATGAGTGACAGATAAGAGAGGAATGAGATGGGCTGTTTGTTTGGCCTCTCGCTGAAACAGAGAGATACAGATAGAAATGAAGATATGATGAGAGAGTGTAAACAAATGATCTGCCCTTTGACCCTTTAAATGGGCTGAAGAGGGAAGAATATACTGACTCAACTCTCGGAATAAAAGGATTTTATCCCATTACTCTCATCTCAAGAAGATGAATGAACAAATGATATCACTTCTCACATTGTTTTGCATTATTAAATCTTTGCAAGTTATTGAAAAGGAGCCACTTCCATTGATTTGAACTATTCATATTGTTAATAAAAATAATGTAATGTTACTTTTACAGCATAAAATACTTAAATACTAAAATTCCTGTTTTCAAGCAAGAACACACACACATAGATATATGCAAGGCATAATTTTGACTTATTTTTGTAATATTTTATATGGTAATGTGCTCACCATTACAAGACAGAATCCATTTTTTAAAAAAAAAAACTAACATGTATACAACTAAATTTCAATACATTATTTATATTGTCATTTTCTAAATAAATACGTGCATGAAAACAAAGAAATAAATAAGCAACCAAGTCAATAACCAAACAAACAAATAAAAAAGCAAGAAACTATCCAACACAACAAACACTTAATTAAATAAATAAATAAGAGTGAAAAACATGTCTTTTAAAAATAAGTGTATACACAAAAAAGCAGCAAACAAATAAATAAAAAGCAAGCAAGAAATGATTCAACAAAATGAACATAAATAAAAGAAACAGACAAAAACACTTTGTCATTTATAACATAAGTTAATAATATCAAGCAAGCGTGAAACTATCCAACACAACAAACACAGATGAATGAACGAATAAAAACACTTTGTCATTTATAACACAAGTATATAAACAGAAAAGTAACTAAGAAAACACACAACCAACCCAAAACTCAAGCAAGCATGAAACTATCCAACACAACGAACACAGATGAGTAAATAAATGACTTTAACACATTTCCCAGGATCTAGTTTACAGGTGATACATCTTCTAGTGAACCTCTGTATGAGTAAATATCCTCCCGTGGCGCCGTCTTTCTATTTTTTTTCTTCAATGCACCTAAAAGGGATCAAACCCTTCAGATCCTTTAGAAACAATGATGGGACAATCTGAGGCGGTTTTATTTGCTCGTCTGATAATCAAAAGTGTCTGGCAGGCTTTGAAATCACGTATTCTTCAATAGTGGGCCTGATCTCAAGCAAGCCGCTGATAAACCAGATCAGCTATGTGTAATGACCCCGTTTGGGGGGGGCAACAGATCCAAGGGCCGGCAGTTATCTCCGTCAGTATAGTTGGGTCTCTGCAGACTACTGTCTCCATACTCGTGTAGTGTTTCTCAAACAGCCCATTAACCTCTACCTGCCACTTCAAAAGAGCCGCCTGCTTTGATACCAATACCCGCTGAAAAGAGCATAAACAAGAGCTGAACCCCCCCCACTCGCAGGAACATGAAGTGTCTATGAGAGAGACAGAAAGAGAGACAGAAAGAGAGACAGAGAGACAGAGAAAGAGAGAAGAGAGAGAGAGACAGAGAAAGAGAGAGAGACAGAGCGACAGAGAAAGAGAGAGAGAGACAGAGAAAGAGAGAGACAGAGAAAGAGAGAGAGAGAGACAGAAAGAGAGAAAGAGAGACAGAGAAAGAGAGACAGAGAAAGAGAGAGAGAGACAGAAAGAGAGAGACAGAGAAGAAAGAGAGAGAGACAGAAAGAGAGACAGAGCGCTTGTGTTTGTGTGACAGACATCTGCACAGAAGGACAACTGCATCGGAATCACAGAATCTGACAAGCAAACATACAATACACAAACAAACCGCTTTTTCATGAATATGAATAGTTTAACAATCATTTTTAGTCTAAAGACACTATGAAAAAATTACCATGAAACATTTATGTTATATTTTCTGTATTGGAATCAGTAATAGTAACTCTGAATGAATTAATAAATAGGAAATAATTTTCTCATTTGACACTATGAAATGTTTGAGCTTCATTGTGTTGTGTTGCAACTGACTCATATTAAAGAATAAAAATGTGAATGTCCTTTTATCAAGTCTGCATGTCTGTTTTAAAGAGATTATAATAAAGTGCTTTTAAAACATGATTTTATTGTGCTGAAATAAATGATTAAAAAATGATAATTTTACAAATATTTGAGCTTCATTTTGTAGTTCTGGAAAAATCAATCAGTAAATCCTTTTCTTGATTTACATTGAAATGTTTGAGCTTCATTTAGTGGTTTTGGAACTATAAATGTATGAATGAACAAACACATCCTTTTTCATGTACTTGTTTTACATGACCGTTTCTGTTCTTCTGATGAGGGACTTTAAAAAAATTAAACAAAAAAAATTATTGTGCATGCATGTGTGTAAATAAATAATGTATTTTTTCAGTTTTGTAGTTTTCTATTAGCATTTCTGTTCTAAATATATTTTATGATAAAAGGAAATCTAATTGTTTTATTCAGAAAGAAAAAGAAAGAAAGAAAGAAAGGGTTTTTAAGTTTTAAAGTGCATTTAGCTCTGTAGATATTATGCGATGATGCTTTTGCAGCATTTGAGTCAAATAACTAAACTTCTAACTTTTGGGATTAGCAAACATTGCTCTCGATTATGAATTCCAAGCCTCTGTTTTAACATTGAACTGTTCTAGCGTGAACATATGAAATCACACATGCACACCTCAGAGAGGAGACAGGATCAGAGATGGTTTTAGGAGAGGATTACATCTCCAGACGTACTGGTGCCAGGAGTTAATGGGTTCACTCAAGGCCGATTGAGACGTCTTCATTACCACACTTGTGAAAACTGAAGGGGTGGAGATCAGGACGTTTCCTTTGATCCGGGGGCGAAGTGAATTGTAAATGAGCTGGGATTAGTCCTATAAATACTTGAGCCCCGTACTGGAGGTGTTGATCAGTGAACTCAAAGCCATGCTTATCAGAACACAAACACACATGTGACTCGCTCAGACACGGGACTTCAGCTGGACGAAGAACAACTGCACAGCTGCTCTGTGTTAGACTGGATATCTGTCTTTCTTTGCTGGATTTGGACAAAGATGAAGGGGCATTTTTCCATCGAGTGGCTTTCTCAAAGCAGCCAGGCCTCGGCATACACACTTCCCTCAAACTCCTGGGTCTCTCCCGGCCGGGACGTCCCGAGCACCTCTGGCACGGCCTCGGAGAGCCTTCCTGGCTTCTACAGCAGATGGAGACCGGAAAACATGGAGGATCTGGAGAAACATGTGGAGCCAGCACAGCCGGGAAATAGTTTGTTGTGTACGTCTACACAAGATACAGAGTCCAGTGACAACAATATCATCCAGAAACACACTCACGGTAAGAAACTGCTCCAATAATCCACGTTTACATTGTTGAAGAGTTATTTAAGCTAAAACAGTGATCTAAAAATACTGTTATTTTATTTTGTTCTTCATTTAATTATCAGTGAAATAGTAAAAATGATTTAACATCATACATATATATACAAACAGACACACTTTCATGTAAAATATGGTCTAAAATACTTTTTTCAATTTCTTTAAGAGTAAAATAGCATGTTAAAAAACTGCAAACTGGTTAAAAGTGAAGCATAAAATGTAAGTTTTGCCAACGCAGGAATAAATTACATTTAAATATTTTAAAATAGAAGGGTTATTTTAAATTTGAAATAATTATTTAATGTGAAATACTATTCTAATTTTATATTTATTGAATTCAAATAGATTAATTGTAAAAATAGATTAAATTAATTAAAATGAAATTCCTTAACATAATAGTTAAAAGTACTTGTAAAATGATAAATAATATAATATTTTGTTAACGTATTTGTATTAAACAAATTAATTCATTATTCAGGATAAATCCATTTCAAGGAGTTGATCTTATTTTTTAAAAGTAATGCTTTCAGCAAATATTTTATTTCACCTTTATGTCATAATATTACTATTTATTTTTTCAGTTGAGCAATATCCATTTAAATACAAATGTACAATATATTTCCTCCCCCTCTCTCATAGCTGTTGTTTTGTTCCCGGACTTCATGTTTGAATCTTTATTGATGTGTCTTTGTTTTCTGATAGCATCAGAGCCAGGCTTCATCAGCAGCGCGGAGGAGGAGGAGACGTCAGGGTACGAGAGCGAGGGCGGCCCCTCTCTCTCACCTGGGGCCCCTGGAGAAGCGGCTCCGTCAGTGTCTCCCTCTACCGGCCGCAGACCCCGAACCGCGTTCACCGCCGAGCAGATCAACAGTCTGGAGAGAGCCTTCAAGAGAAACGCTTATCTCGGAGCCCAGGACAAAGCGGAGCTCTGCAAAAGACTCAATCTGTCTGATAAACAGGTATGAGGTCGCTTTATTAATACTATATTTTAAATGGGTTTAATAATGTGATTTAAGGCG
The DNA here is from genome assembly GCA_027422405.1 of Ptychobarbus kaznakovi. Taxonomy (NCBI): domain Eukaryota; kingdom Metazoa; phylum Chordata; class Actinopteri; order Cypriniformes; family Cyprinidae; genus Ptychobarbus; species Ptychobarbus kaznakovi. The sequence continues at coordinate 1,763,366 of CM049796.1, read as the reverse complement.
ACTGTGTGATAGTTTTTTGAAGCTTCGAGATTTTTTGTGAATCATTTGTTTCGATCCAGTGATTCAGAGCACGTGTCAAACTGACAAAGTCACGTGATTTCAGCGAACGAGGCTTTGTTACGTCATAACTGTTTCGAAATGTGTAGATTTATACATTTATAGACATTTTTGTTAAAATATTTCCATAATAAAAAGGAAGAGTAGTAGTTAATCTCTTATTGGACTGTTTAGCCAAGCCTTCCATAAAACAAACAAATGATAACAGACTCGGCAGATTTAATGGTATTCAATCATTTGTTAATTGCATGTCATATATTATACTGAAAACATTCGCATTGGGTTGGGTTGGTAAAAGTTTTTTGGCTGGAGTTTTTGTCGTATTTACACAGTTTTGACCAGCAGGCGTCACTAACGTGTTGCGCTTCGAAGAGGTTCGTTTCTCCCATCGCCACCTTTAAATATCAGCTTCATCAGACTTATCTTTCTTTCTTGGAGTATGTTTTGTTAGGGACGAAATTTCTCGAAAAGGTCAGAATGCTTAATTCCAGTCCCTGGGGCCCCTGCTCTGCATGTTTTGCATGTCTCTTATTTATTTAACACACCTGACTGAGATCATCAGCTCGTTAGGAGAGAGATCTATAAAGTGAACTAACGAGCTGATGATCTCAGTCAGGTGTGTTAAATAAATAAGGGAGACATGCAAAATGTGCAGAGCAGGGGCCCCAGGGACTGGAATTGAAAACCAACTACTACAAATGAGCGAGTACAGCAGTCTACTGTAATTACACTCTTAACCATAGGGAGCTCCAAAGTTGCATAAAATAGTGATTTAACTCTTGTTTATGTATTCTATGTGGACTTATCCCATCATGTTTCTTTCCATTAGATCAGAAACTGGTTCCAGAACCGACGCATGAAGCTGAAACGGACCGTTCAGGACAGTCTGGCTCACGCCTGCCAGGCCAACGTGGCCTCGCATATGATGCATTACTCGGATCTGCACGGTTTCCGTGCCGCTTCGTATCCCAGCTACTATCCTGCGGTCCAGGAGACCCCAGCACCTTACGGCCTGGGCTTTCACTACAGTCCTGTGCCCGTGGAGACCCTGTATCAGTACAGCACCCTACAGAGCCGTCCTGTCCATCCCAGCAACCCTTCCATGATGAGCCCATACCAGCCCTATCTCTCCCAGTACTACAACACCCAGTGAGAGGAGACCGGCAACAAAACATTCATTTCTGCCTGTTTACATCTGTGCTTTTGTGAATACAGGGTGAAGTGCAATATCAAATGTGATCTTTTTTGATGAACTATTATTTAAATATGTTTGTAAATCTTGAGAAAGTTCTATTTTGTTCCATGTCTATGTGTTCAAGAGGAGTGTATAAATAAATCATTTTCTATTTGATTACACCAATGTGTAAGGTGCTTTATTACTACCTTAATTAAAATTAAGAATTGCATTAATCAAAGATGGATTCAATTGATCAAAAGTTACAGTATAATGCTGTACAAGATTTCTATTGCAAATTATTGCTGTTTATTTGAAATTATATTTATCAAACTGTTTTCAGCATAAGAAGATAATAATTATAATATTTCTTAAAGCCAAAAATATGCATATTATAATGATTTCTGTGACACTCAAGACTGGAGAAATGATTCAGCTCTGCATTAATGGAATTATAGTTTAAATTATATTCAAATAGCCGGTATTTTGAAATTGCAATATTTCACATTATTACTATTTTACAGTATTTTTGATCAAATAGATGCAGCTTTTTAACATTGTATTGTTAAAAGCGCTATATAAATAAAGGTGATTTGACTTTTACATTTTCAAAAACATTAAAAAGTCTTACTGAACTCAAACCATAAACAATACTGTACTTATCATTTTGGGGAAATCTTGTAATAAATATACTTACCTAAACACTTTTTTCAGCATGCTACTATGTTATTAAAGAAACATTCAGTAACGGGGGTTCTGCAGGTTTTATGAAGGTACATCTTTTTAAGATCAAGTAAAGGAAGGGACTAAATTGAAGGGAACACAATGTCCTGTAATTGTGAATGTCTAGGGCAGTGCTTCCCAAACCTGTCCTGCACCTTTTGTATGTCTCTCTAATCAGACACACCTGATTTAGTTCTTGTAGTCTCTACTAACGAGCTGATGAGTGGAATCAGGGAGACATACAAAAGGTGCAGGACAGGTTTGGGAAGCACTGGTCTAGGGAGAACATAATGAGCTGCAATATAAATACATAAATGCATTAGCATCACTTTGTTTGAAAATACAACTTCCAATATATCTCCTCTAATTACAGAAACAAATAGCTTATGACTCGAATACCTCAGCTCGCAGCCACTAGAATACAGAAATATATTTTACTGCAACTCATTGCAAACATGTTCTTCATCTAAAGATTATTAAATGATGCATTTAACTGTGATGCAAAATAACATGCGTCCTGTTTTCTAAGAAATTGATCCAAATGGAGTTATGATAAAAAGCATTAAGCTCAAATACATTTAATTTCTCCAGAAACAAGACTTCATATCTGCAGTTTATATATATAAAGTAAACGTATTTTGATTTAAAGAGTCTACGCACACACAAATTATAATCTGAGGATCATTTAAGACATTTGAATTTATGAAAGGGCCAATAAACTCATATGGCCACAGCTATTTGATAAATGTTTAGTGAATTATCAGCTATAATCAAATGTAAAACAGCAGTAAAATTAATCCGCTGATAAAGTTAATGTTAAAAAAGTTGCTTTAATATCACCCAAGTATTTAAAACTACATATTTTTGACTAATATCTTGACATCTTCCAGGTATAATTTCTTTTTACGCTGGTTTATTTCAATATATATACACAATGGCAGTGTATCTCGGAAAATGTCTATATACACATTTAATTCACAATCTCTTATGCCCGATCCAAGAATGACTATCAGGATTCATTTCAATAGATTTCCTGCAGCACGTTAATACGAAGGGTTTCCAAGCAAATGAAACTCACAAAAAGGCAAAACTCACGTAGGAAAAAAATATTTTAATGTATAAAACAGATTTTAAAAAGCCAATAATGAAACCCAAATCTCAAAACCCATTCCTTAAACCCAACTAAACCACCATGATTTCATTTCTTTACGCCACAACACGTAACACCCCCCTCCCCCGTTAATTACCATGAATACAGTACGTCAAACTCTAAACATTGTTATGTTAAACTACGCTTACCAAACAAATGGGGAAACATAAAAACAACTGCTCTCAATGCTGATTGCCGTTTTCTATACAAAGACAGAAGCGAACATCAATGCATCTTATACAGTTTTCTGCTGGCCCTTCTTTCCAATCAGTGACTTGTGGATGTGTGGAATCACACCTGTAGGGAAAGACAAAGAAATGCCATTAAAACAACATCATCCCTAAAAAATACCCTTTCACAGCAAAGCAACATATTTAATGCAATACACAGGAGCTGTAAGAAACTCGCCTCCTCCAGCAATAGTAGCTTTGATAAGCGAGTCCAACTCCTCATCACCACGGATGGCCAACTGTAAATGCCTTGGAGTAATACGCTTCACCTTCAGATCCTTGGAGGCATTACCAGCCAACTCCAAAACCTGCCAATAAGATGAGCAATGAGTTTGAACGAGGTTGCATTTGCTTTACAGATGAATAATTCACAGTAAGAGAAAATCACAGCCAGCCTAAAATCTGGCATCCAACAGGCTTGTTTAACAAACCGTGCCAAAATAAAACCATTACCTCAGCAGTCAGGTACTCCAAGATAGCGGCGCTGTACACCGCTGCTGTAGCTCCCAACACGACCATGGCTGGTGGTCCGGGTCTTCAGGTGCCGGTGGATACGGCCTACAGGGAACTGAAACATAAAACAATCCAACACTCAACACCACTGGGTTAAACACAGCAGTTCACTCTTTATCTGGCAGAGGGAGATGTACCTGCAGACCAGCTCTTTGTGATCTGGAGACTGCTTTCGTCTTGGCTTTCCCGCTGTCCTTTCCAGCTTTTCCTCCAGCCTGCGGAAGCACAAGAAAAATACTTAACGTTACTGAAAAGTCTCATTGAAGGGGAAAAAAATTAAATAAAATTAGAAAATAGCGGTGGAACAACTTTTACTCTGAAACTGCTAACTTAGTAAATTTCACAAATAATTATAAAAAAATAAATCTCGCTCCTGTAACGTTATTTTACACGTTTTTTTGCAATTTTGAATAATTAACTTACGCGGTTTAAAAAAAACGCCCAATAATGACTTATGATTCCCTTGTGTTCTTAGCATTTAAACGAAAGTACAAACAAACCAAAGTAAACTCAAAACTAAGCTTATTTTTTATTTTTCCGCGTGTCCAAACACCACAAGCATATTGCTTCGATGAGTTCGGCTTTTATTTCTAAACAGTACGTTACCTCTAGTCTACTATTGCCATATCACACCAATCCTATTAAATACACGCTTTCATTTTCTGCCTATTTGATTCGTTTTGCTAAACAATGCACCAAATTCACTTTAACCCTCGGTCGGCGCTCTTTTCCAAAAACACCGCGAGCTTAATAAAAGCCATCACGTGCGCGGAATTAAAGCACGGCACCTTTACAATTTATACAAAACATAACCATCCGAGCTAGGCTTTATTTTAGAAATTAGGCAATTAAAAACTTGCTTTACCATATCGTCAGACGAGCTTCTTCTGTTTAGCACGAAACGGAGGGAAAACACAATGATGCCCACTTCAGCCTTTAGCGTGGTACGTTCCAGCGTAATAACCAATGAGCGAGCTACGTCTTGGTTTGAAACATCGGTTTCGTCCAATCACAGAGCGTTTCTGTATGTGAGTGTTTTTTTTGTCGCCCCACAAGCGCGCTAGTCTTGTGCGCATGCGTGCCGCCGTCATCATTCATTAACAAAAAAAATGAAGTATTTGTTTTATTGTGATGTGATTGGGAATGTTTCGATCACAATGAAATCGATAGAATAATAACTGGCATGTTATAGTGTATTCTGCTGTTCTGTTGTAAAAGCTACAATGCATAACAAATCAATTGTGTCACTGAGCACGTTTAGTCAGTTTACTTTAGGTCTCTTTCTGTTCAGCTTCCTCTTTTCAACACCTCTACAACTAAACGTGTCCTTGTGGGTCCCTTTCATTTTGCATGCTTATCTCTGTTGAGACAGCTACATGAACAGTATGTTGAACAAAACTGAGCGTGCACAATTTTTTGTATTGTATTATCCCTGCATTTAATGTGAATATCTCCTCTTCTTCATCCTATTTCTTTACATTTTCTCCATTTCTTTCAAGTCATCTTTCTCTCTTTTACAGGATGATGTGTTTTATGTTTTGGGGATTTGTCTCAAAAATTGATAAATGCTCAAAAGCGAGTTTCTTTTACCTGGCCACGTTCTAAAATATATATTTACCTCACCTTGACTATGTGCGCATGCGCGGTCGTTTGCCGCCTTTTGGGTTTCTGAAGATCGGCCTGTAAATGAACGAATTACCACAACAATAACGAGAAACGTAAGTAAAACAATAGTACAGACTTAAAAGCTGATTACCATATGATTAAAAGCCTATGCTCCTCAATTAAAATATGACTGCCATAGCCTACAACCCAAGAGGACAATTCACCCCCTCAACTCTCCAAACGCATTGGCTTTATTTTGTAGCTGTATTCGGTTCAAAAGCTCATTTTGGCAAATATTTCCTCTTTTCTCTCGTTTTTGGCCAGTCTGTGAGTTTTTACTTCTCTTTGTACTGCAGGCAGGTTAGATTTTAGGCTACTCTCTTATTTAAGTAGGCTGTATATATTTTTATTTTGGCCTGAGGTACTACCTATTTGTTTACCTTTTGAAAAATTGTGGTTAATAATTAAATAATAATAAATAAAGCAATAAATATGTTAATCTTGAAGTAATAAAGTGTTGGTTGTGCTGGCACAGGAGGGTCTTTTTTATCTTGTTATCTCTCTTTTCATGTTATTTGTTGACAGTGGAGGGCGTAATAGTCCACATTTATTGTTTTCCGTCTTGATTTATTATTATTTCACAGTAACTGTAGACTAGAGATATATTAATACACTCATTTAATTAAAAGAAAGGGATTCAGTCATTAAAATCAAAAACACACACAAGAGAAGATTTTCTGAATTATTTTGTGCTTGAATTATGATGCCTCTTAATTTTTTATTTATATAATTTTTTTTTTATTATTAAGATTAATTTTTATGCTTACATGAAGGTTTCCCAAAAATAGTTGAACAAAAAAGTTAACAAATAGACTATGCATTCTTGGATCTGTTCTTGGCCGTTTTTTATTAGGCTATTATTATTATTATTTTATTAGAAATTGACAGACTCGGATGTGAAGACTTGTTGGAAACATAAAAGACATCCAGGGTGGGGAAATATTTAGGATTTTGATACAAATGAATAATAATACTAACACAAAATCTGCTGTATATTTCACTACTTAAACTTTTCACCTAAAAATACAATTTGTAATTTGATATTAGCGTTTTATCAGACCTTAATTAATATTTAAGAGTAGTTTGCAGTGACTTTGGTACACAGATGTGCACACAAAAGCAGTGCACACATGAGGTTTTATGTAGGCTAATTATGAAGCTTGAGGTAGATAGGCTGCTTCACTGTTTTCCCCAAAATAACCACAAGATAAAGTCAGATAGATTTTTATTGTACTATGGACTGATGGAGAAGTTTTCACCATGAAGCTTACACTGGTGATGTACCGGAGAGAAAACGCATTTCACAGTAAATGATCTAACTTCCAGCAGTAAGAAAAAGGTGTTTTAAAGCTTGGTATGTATTTAGCAGTATGGACAGATATGTGTTATTTAATAAAAATATTGTTATATTTTCAGATTGACATATTTTTTTTCTCAAACATAGTGTGTGGGGTAAAAGGCCCCCCAGGGAGCAATGGGCAATTACTGTACTTATTCTGTTCTGAACATCAAATGTTTTTTTTCAACCAGCTATATTAGAATGCATCTGATGGAAAAACAAAGGCTGTATTTACATCAAATGTATTCTAACTACTTAAATATTTAGCCTTTATGTTTAGCATCAGGTAGCTATTAGCTAGCCAGGGCTGCGTTCAGCACCGAGAAAACGGTGCAAAACATTTACATTTTACATTTACATTTATGCATTTAGCAGACGCTTTTATCCAAAGCGACTTACAGTGCATTCAGGCTATACATTTTTTTGTGTCAGTACATGTGTTCCCTGGGAATCGAACCCACAACCTTTGCGCTGCTAACGCAATGCTCTACCACTGAGACACAGGAACACAAAACGTTTATTAAACGGAAACGGTGGTGCGTTGAACACTCTGTTCTGATGACGCAATTGTTGAAACTATGGCAGCTGAGAAGGCCATTCTTTGTGTTCTTTTTGAAGAATTTTCAGAGCCTGATGAAATCGATATAAATACGTGTTTAATACTGCAAAATACGCTCGATGTTACAGTCACTGTCCTTGCCGTCCAGAATAAAACAGAACATCCGATCGAGTGAAGGGATTTGTGGAAACTGTGGTTCCTAATTATTGTGATCCAACATTTGCCTCGCATTTCAGGATGAAAAGACAAACATTTCAGGTGAAGGATAATCCACTTCTTACCTCCGAGACTGTGTTATGATCTATATGACCATATTTTTATTATTGTGAGTATTAGGCTTATCATTGCTGATCACAGTTGTTGTGCTATGATATTGTAATATTTGCCATTATATAATCAGAGGAGTATAGAAAAGTTTATGAAAGTGTCACTCCACAATATAATAGCAAAATGTATAGTATTTTTATGTTACATTAATCAGTGTCTACCATGCATACCTTCCTAAGGAAAGGATATGGACCAGAAGACATTGCAATTACTACATGATATTTAGACAGATTTAAAACAGTCCCAGATCTATACTTGTGCTCTTATTATTTCAGTTATTTAATGTTAATAAACATGTGCAAACAGTATACTTGCTCTTGTGAATTTATTTTGATGTTAATTACATTTACTTACAAATTCATCATCATGTTGATATGCTATGTTTCTATAAAACTCTCATGACAAACATGTCTTCTAATATCTTCAATTGTTGTGTATACCGAGCTGCAGCGGACACATTTGTGAATGACTTGACTTGGACACATTGTGCCAGCGGTCTCTTTAATACCACACGGTTTATATTCATGTTGCTGCTGATTGGGCTGATATGTTTCTCACACCCACCAAACAAGAGAAAACGTTTCTCAAATCCGGTTGCACACCGTTTCCAGGAAACATGTCGTTCAACCCAGAAACCGTAGCAAAACGTTGTGTGAACTTGAACGTGCCCCAGTTATCATCTGCTGACATTTTGTTATAGATTACTATAATTTAGTAATTCATAATTATTGATTATATTATTTTTAAATGTTAAGCTTAAACTGCATGTTCTATGATTTTGCTGTAAATCTTTAAAGTAAATTGCTTTGTTAGACTGGGGGCCATTTTACCCCACCTATGGGGGCGTTTTGCGCCATAAGCACAAATGTAATTTTTGTTAAAAATCTAATAACATGAAAACTCTGAATATTTTTCATACTTAGTTTGCATCACTAAAACTATGCTAACTTTTCTGAACACATGTAACTTTTGTTTCACTGACAAAAAAATGACACAATCCTTAAGGGGTGCGTCCCCCCCCCCCCCCCACTCTACCCTATGAGCAATAGGTGAATAATTATAGTGATAAAAACCCAGCAGAAATACCTTTTCAAATATCAATTAAATATGTTTTGCTTCATCTAATGATATCTAGTATTCATTAATAGTATAATAGGCCTACTACTGCCAATATTATATGCAATAATTATGCAATATTTAGTCTTATTATCAGTGCTATATATATATATATATTAAATAGGAAAGACAATATTATAGGAACTGTGTTGTACAGAGCAATAATTAAAACGATTTGCAATCATTTAAACAAAAAGTCTTATTCAACCAGTTACACGCAGTGTATCACCTTCTACAATTAAAGAGTGATAATTATTCATGTGCCTGCTTTTCATAATCACCTCCACAACACACTGACCTCTGGAATTAAACCCCGACGTCACCTTTGACGTCATCCCTCAAAGCCGGAAGTTCAGCAGCTGATCTGATCTAGAGTCAGCCTTTACATCATAGCTCGTTCAAGAGCGGGAAAACCGCTGATCCTGGGTCAGATTTTAAAATAAAATACGCATAAATGTGTGCATGTAAATGCTACATAAAACTGTTTTGCAAAGTATTGTTGATAACTTAGTAGCAACGTGAGGAGAGATACAATGTCATTACATTTAAAGTAGCCTATTAGTTTTTTATATATAAATATTTATAATTTTATATATAAATAAATATATAAATAAGTGTTAAAAATATGTAATTTCGTTCACATTTATTTCGTTGTTTTGTTCACATTCACTATACATTATATTTTATATTGTTATGATATTAACATCAAATGCACGTCACGTTTATAGTTGCACTGGCAATACAAAACAATCAAGTAACCTACTTTGATATATAAATTGTGATTTTTTTTCAATTTAATTTTAAATATTTGTTTACATACGTTTTTTTATTCTCATCTTATTTTTATCGTCTCTTTCTTGTGTTGTTGTTGTCTCTGTGTGGAAGCTATAACACATCCCTCGCATGCGCAAGCGTACTTGGCAATACATCTCTTTCTGATTCTATAATTTTATTTATTATGATGTTTATTAGTTCTCCTTCAAAGCCTGAGCTAAGCTCCAGAAGGACAGGAAATGCCTGCACAGGAGGAGGAAACGTCTCTAACCAATGAAACCAGAGCGCACCTCCCTCGCGCTCCGAATGACAAGCGCGCAGACCTATTGGTGACCCTGCGAGAGCGCCTCGTCTGTTATTGGCAGATGTGAGGCCAATGCTGCGGCGCTGAGAGCCGTTCGTGCTGGAGCAGAGCAGAGAGGATCGTTTCTCTGAGGGAGAAGTTGGCTGGAGGTGCTGAAGATGGCGGATGGAGACAGCGGGAGCGAGCGCGGGGGTCTCCAGCACTTCCAGCGGGAGCAGGAGACCCAGGAGCTGGCGTCCAAGCGCTTGGACATCCAGAACAAGCGCTTCTACCTGGATGTCAAGCAGAACGCGAAGGGCCGCTTCATTAAGATAGCGGAGGTGGGCGCTGGTGGCTCCAAGAGCCGCCTGACTCTTTCCATGTCCGTGGCGGCGAGTTCCGCGACTACCTCGGGGATTTCATCGAGCATTACGCGCAGCTGGGGCCGAGCAGCCCGGAGCAGATCGCGCAGTCGTCCGCCGGTGATGACGGAGGCCCGCGGCGGCGCGCTGAAGAGCGAGTTCTTGGTACGCGAGAACCGCAAATACTACCTCGACCTGAAGGAGAATCAGCGCGGGAGGTTCCTGCGCATCCGCCAGACCGTCAACCGAGGTCCCGGCTTCGGCGGAGGAGGGGCTGGTCCCGGCGGCGGCGTGCAGGCCGGCCAAACCATCGCGCTGCCGGCGCAGGGCTTGATCGAGTTCCGAGACGCGCTCGCCAAGCTCATCGACGACTACGGCGGAGAGGACGAGGAGCTTGGCGGGGGGGCCGGGGCCGCGGGGGGCTACGGCGAGCTCCCCGAGGGCACTTCCATCATGGTGGACTCCAAGAGGTTCTTCTTCGACGTGGGCTCCAACAAGTACGGCGTGTTCCTGAGGGTCAGCGAGGTCAAGCCCAGCTACAGGAACTCCATCACCATCCCCTTCAAGGCCTGGGGGAAGTTCGGAGGAGCCTTCTGCCGCTACGCCGAGGAGATGAAGGAGATCCAGGAGAAACACCGGGATAAGATGTACGAGAGGAGAGAGGAGTCCGAGGGTGAGGACGTGGACGACGACTGACCCCAGGAGATGTGTGAAACAATAAGTGCATGAACTGAACTCAAATAGCCTACTAAAATATTCATCAGACAGAAAAATAGATCTGTGAAGTTAATGTGGTGAGGGTTTGGGGGGGGGGGGGGGGGGGTTTGGTGGGTTTGATTTATTCCTGATGCTGCCCTGTCCTGTGAAACCAGCAAGTTTAATTGTCTTAGCTCACAATTAAACCTTTGTTACATCAAACGCTAAGGCTGCTGAATTTCAAAAGTGGCACGTATATGATAAAACCAGGCTATAAGGGTGCAAACATGTTTTTAGAGGGGAGAAGTTTAGTATATACAGTATATAGCGTCACTGGTCTTCATGGTGTGTTTCCTACCAAGGCAGCATGGGACTTTCTAAACGTATATCAGAAGTTTTGTTCCCAGATCATTTTTTTTCCCTTTTATAGATAGATGTTCAATAAGTTAGTATTTTGAGTTTTTTTTGTTCTTTCATCAACATGACTTTTATGGTTTGGCCACTTTGATTGACCGTTGAAATGTTGTACATTCAGTTTTGGAGCATTTTGACCCCCTGGTTTTGAGTTTTTGTGTCTCGGCTGTTCGTGGCGAGACCTTTTAAAGTATAATCTGACTTTATTACAGGCGTTATTGATGAAAATGGTTGCTTTGTGCACCCCCTTCCACCGGTGCTATAAATTGACGGTGATATATTTTGGTTTTGGGGTCAACATACAAAAAGCTTAGTCTTTTCAGATTTGGGTCCAAGTCCCCTCTGAATATTTAAGGACAGATTGCTTAAGTCAATAGACACGTGATATTAGTTAATATAAAGGACAGAGCTACGTGGGCGAGTGTATTTTCACCCCGTCCCCTTTGTGTTGTCTTTTTTTTAATGTGAGATTGTTCTTTATCAGAGAATATGAAAACAAACCAGCATATTTTTGATTACACAAAGTACAAATTCTATATAAACTACAGAATTATTAAAGCTCAAGAAGCTAATTTTGTACAAAAGAGAAATAAGCTGGTATAGAAATACGGTCCAGTGTATTTGTTTTGTGGAAGACTAGATTAGCCTTGTGAAACGTCACCCCCCCGAGCTCCTCCCACAAGCTTTTTGAGTTTACAGCACGCACTTCATTACAGTTTCTTTCTACGTGATTAATATCAAACATCTTTCCGGGTCTCGTGCATCCATTTCTGTGCATGCCCGTCCCCCGTTTGCCTTTTTATTTAATTTATTGCTCTTTCTTGCGTAGTGTCTGCAGCTATATTAATGCAAGATTTTTGTTTAGCCTTTCATCAAAAATATTATAAAAATAACCAAGTAGATCAGTGGGTTATGATGGAGAAAGATTGTTAACGACGTTACACACATTTCATCCATACACTTTAGCAAAAACACAAAATGCGATATGCTTGCATCCACGGCGAAGAATTTAACAACCTTGTTTTATTATTAATATTTGGGAGCAACAGTGTTCTGTGCTGATTTGTAAAGCCTCCTTTAACCTGTTTCGTGTTAAATGGCAGCTGTTGAAGTCATGTGTACTGCTGTGATACTTCCTAAAACGCAAGACGGATGAATCACATCCCATGTTATGAATTATTTTCACACACTCTTATCTGTTGGCCGCAGAGCATATGCCAGTCTCTGCGCTCGGTTCTGTACTTCCACGATTGCAGCAGCTGTTTGTCCTCAACAGCACGCTGACTTAGCAGGCCGGCTGTTTTAATGCGAGAAGCATGAAGAGGGCGAGCATTCCTGCCCTGGCGGCCGTGGATTGAGCTCTGTAGTGCGGCGAGGCACAAGGGCCTGATTGTTGAGTCAAATGTTATTACATCAGCAGTCTGCATTCGCTGCACGTGATAGTGGAGAAAAACCTGTCGTTTGACGTCGTAACATACTGCATCGAGTGTTTTCTGTGTTACCTTAAAAAACAGGCCCCGATTTGGCAGCTGACCCTAAACGGCATGACACAGCAGCTGTTGGCAGGACATTCTTGCGTTCCCCCCCGCCTGCCCCCCTCCTCAGCTGCTGTTCGGGTTGCTCCGCTAAACTGAGCATTTGTAGACGGGAGGCACCATTCGGGACTCGAGGGGGGTTGAGTTGGCTTTCCAAAAACACGACTCGCTGCTCGCTTTAGGAAGGAGGTTTGCCATGTTTTTAGCACTTTGTGGTTATGCTGGCACGTCTAAATCAGCAGCGTTTGAGCATTCGTTTGGATTGTATGACCCATCAGTACTAATAGTGAAGTGAATGTGTCAACTGAGACTAATTGTTTCAAACATGCAAATGACAACAAAAAGCCATTTGAATGCATTTTTTCTTCACTTTGAGGAACATAGATGCATTAAAACGCTCTAGGCTGCTAAACTTCAAAGTGGAGTTGGTTTAAAATATGGAATCGGGCACAAATCTCTTGCAGAACACCAGAAATGGACTTTCTTTCGACTGAACTTGGCTGTGTTTATTTCAGATGTATTATATATAAATATATATGTGCTGTAAAAGATGTGTTTTGTTTCCACCTTATTTTCACTAAACAAAAAAGGGACAGGAAGCAATACTCATCCAGAGGGATGGGATTGTGAGGTCATTTCCTGTCAGGCTCTTTGCAGAGTCACAATTGGCCGATTTGTCTTCCTGTTTCCTGAGGTTGGGATTTGTGCAAAGTTGTGTGGGGCGTCTGCATACTTTTCGAATGAACAATACCTCTGTCCACTGTACTTCTGAAAGATTGTTCTGTTATTCCAGGTGACTCACCCGAGCTCTTAACAGCATCCATGTGTCAACCACGTTTTCAGCAGCAATTCATAGAACAATCTTTATCCAAAGGTAGCTATTTTTCCAATATCTTATGTGTTCAGCAGAGATTTTAACGTCGGAATGCCCTCGTCTGGTTTAAACTCAGGTTCTTGGCATTCTCCGTTTATATATTTGCTCGATTCATTTTCTATCTGTTACTTGATACTGATGTTACGGAGCGAGTTCATGGCCACTGCAGGACACTGTCAAGAGCTCAGGTCTCAGATACTCCCAGTATCTCCGCCCATCCCATCAAGCCCCGCCCCCACACTTCCGTTTTTCCCATGGCTAAACCTTTTTTCTTTCGGAGATTTACAAGTCTATATTTAGAAAATGCTATGTATGTTTGTAACAGAATAAAGGAAATTATAAGTGATGGAAAGAAAACTACTGGACTGCCGTTGTTTTGTTCATGTGCATTGTGTTCACCAGTTGAAGTGTTATTTCTGTAGTAGTTATGTATTTACAGTTTTGATTTATATTTGAAAGAAGCTTTTATTTAGATATTTTTAGTTTTTTTTTGTAATTTTGTTATTAATTTTTTTTTTTATATATATTTTATATATTGTTTTTATTACAATTTAGGTTTAATTTATTTTAGTTTGTATTTATTTTATAATTGTTTTTAAATATTAACTCTTTAGGTTTATTTTAGTTTGTATTTATTTTATAATTGTTTTTAAATATTCTAGTTAGGTTTATTTTAGTTTGTATTTATTTCCAGTTAGTGATTTTAGTGTTGCCCAGGCACCATTTATCATTTTTGTGTCATTTAGGTGTTTCATCTAATATTTACTTTTTATTTTATTTAAATCAAGAATATTTTTAATGATTTGGTTAACGGTAATAACCCTATAGTCAACATAAAAATCAAACCTATTACATAAACTACTAAGTAAATGATAAAACTATTTGTCTTCTAATAAGAATCTTTAATCAACATGTAATGGCTTTTGTTTCAGAGTCCCGGCTCTGAAATGACTTGTTTTTGGATGACTTCATGAATCCCTACTATTTTTTAGCTGCTCGGCTCCAGTCATCTCCATTCTGTACGTGAGGCCCACTTTTCATGATTCACTCAGCTGCTGATGGTTCAAATCTTGATGAACTTTGAAATGGATTATATATAAGGGAGTAAAATAGGTTTATTACACTTTAATCTAAAATCAAGCATTTTTCCTTTCTTGGTACAAGTTTGTGCTTATTATAGGCAATTCATATAGCTTTACTTCTGAAATAACATTGCTTGATTAATGCTCACACAGACTTTGGGGGAATATTAACACATTAATATTAACTATAGCGGTTTAGTCATTGTTTTCAGCAAGTGTTTGTCCAATAGTTAATGCAGTAATTCTCTGCAATTTCATGTCAGCTAATGTAATAATAAAAGTTACTGCTACTGCAATAAAAGCAAATAACTGTAGATTTTGGGTTACATTCTTGTTTTTGAAGGTGAAATAGACCTTCAGCCACTAAAGCCGTTCCACTGTACATTGTTTGATTTTAGTCAAATATATTTTTTATTCTTAATATTTAATATGTCTCGTAATTTACTGTTCAAACATTTGGTGTCAGTAAGTCTTCTTCTAAAAAATACAGCAAAAACTGTAATATTGTGAAATATTATTACCATTTAAAATAACTGTTTTCTATGTAATAGATTTAAAATGTAATTTATTCCTGTGATGCAAAGCTGTATTTTCAGCATCATTCCTCCAGTCTTCAGTGTCACATGATCTTCAGAAATCATTCTAATAATGCTGATTTACTGCTGAAGAAATATTTCTTATTATTATCAATGTTGAAAACAGTTGTGCTGCTTTATATTATGCGGAAACTGATGCATTTTTGTTCAGGATTCTTCAAAAGAATAGCATCTAAATGAAACAGACATCTTCTGTAACACTGTCTATTGTCACTTTTGCTCAATTTAAATATCCTTGCTGAATAAAAGTATAGCCTATATAAAAAAACATCTTACTAACCCCAAACTTTTGAACATTGAGTAAAAGTAAAACTTTACTGTGTGACTTACGTAACCTAAAAAGTGAGTCAGTGCATGGTAAGGCATGTTGTAACTGTGACGCAAAAATTGGAGTGTGACAATATGTAATTTACCACACATTGCAGCATCTCCAGCCACACAGATGCCTGTGGCCCATACACTGGTGTGACAGTCATTCTCACAGCCCACGGGAATGTAAGTCACCAGATGTTCTGGTTTTTCTCAGGATTAGTGTTTCTGGATGAGCTGAGCTGTCTATGGTCTTCAGAGGAGACCATTACAATAATCCACCCTGCTGATAACAGAACAAGTACAATGTTTTTGAGATGATAGAATGCTGATTTAGAGAACATCTCTTCCTTACCTCCGTTTCATAATCTGAAGAACCGTCTTTCCCGGCTGTAAAACAGAAAGGTTCTTCAGATGTTAAAGGTTCATCATGGAACCATTTAGACACAAAGGTTCTTCTATGGCATCGTGAAGCACCTTTATTTGAAGAGTGCAGGTATGAATGCGCTCCGTGTCCCGGTGGAATTAGACCGACAGGGTGGCACCGCAGACCGGGACACGATGCCACGCGGAGGTCTCGGGCAGATCAGGCCCGGATTATATGAAGTGCGCTGAGCTCCTGCTGTGATCACACGAGCATTCATTGGTCACGAAGAGTCAGCGCTGTCTCTAAGCATTAAATCTGGACCAAATTTAGACACGCAACTGGACGGTCCGTCGTTATTCTGATTTAGGTCAGGGTGGGTGGGAGAGCAAAAGGCCATAATATTCAAATGTTCGGGTTTAGGTTTTTGTCTGAATGAATAAAATGCAAATATGTCTTGTTGGTAAGACTTTATGGTGGTGCATAATATTTTTCTAAGTTAAACTACTTTGTCCTGTTCAAGATTAATAATGCTTTTGCTTTTGAGTTATGATTACGTTTATGATTCAAATGTAATTATTCATTTAACAGACACGTTCATCCAAGCTAATGGTACAGTTCACAGGAAAACAAGCAGAAAAAAATTAGGTTAATTAATTATGAGTTTATTATTAAGTGTTATTTTAGTGTCATTGATATACTATTTATTTTTTCATATTTTTTATTTAGTATTTTTATTTAATTTCATATCTTCTATTATTAGCTTATGTCTATACAGTATTTTATTAAGTTTTAGTTTTTGGATTATTTAGTTTTATTTACTTTAGAAATGTAAGAATTGCTGCTTAGGCAAGCTAGCTGAAATATATTTATTTCAATAAATGTTTATTTTATTTCAAGTAACCAGCTTAAATGTAATAATGTTAATGTTTATTTAAAGCAATTATTCATTTTATTTGTTAATTTTTTATTTTTAGTTAATGATGGCAACTAAAATAAACAAGTTTTTTGTTTATACTTAATTTTATTCAATATTTCAAGTTATGAAAATGTATGGTTTTAGTTTTAGTTGATGGCAACTAGCTAAAATAAAAATTTGTAGAAATAGGCAAAATACATATTTCAAAATTTGATTTTTATTTTGCCAAAAATTCAGGAATTTCAGCTGAAGATATTTGTTTATTAGTAAAGTAGTTATAATTTGTTTAAATACAGATTTACAAATGTTGTATCTAGCCAAATATTAAATATATATATATATTCATTCTGTCTTAGTTAATATATATACATATATAATTTCAGCTGGTTGTCAACATTAACTAAGACAGAATGAATATATAAAAAAATAATATATATATATATATTCAATTCATATTCTGTAATAATATATATTTATATATGTTATTTCAGTTCATATTTATTTTATTAAGTAATGATTTTAATTTTTTTAGTTAATGACAGTAACCCTGCTGCACACAGTGCTTTTGACATGGTTGTGAGGTGAAGTCCTCGGAGAGCAGCACACACTGTTTGACTCAGTAAATGAACCAGCTCGAAGTGAACGCACGAGCAGATGAGAGGACAGCGTAAAGAGGAGGGGGGAGGGGGTGTTACGTGACGGGGATTCTGCGTTCGCAGGAGAAACCCTGATCCCAGCGTGCTGCTGGGCTGACACTGGCAGGCTATATTTAGCTGGTGTTGCCATGTGCCCGGAATGTGAGACATCCATTCTGCAGCGTGCGCATGTGAGCGTGCAAACGGCTGGGGGGAGGAGGAGGGCGCGTGCACAAATATTACACACTTCTCACATAATGTTAAGTAAACGCCTCTGACATGGAAGGAGAGATGTGTATGTCAATGGTTTGAAAATAATAATGCAAAAACAAAAAAAATTGCATGTATGCACTCAGTTGTATGCA
Source organism: Ptychobarbus kaznakovi (assembly GCA_027422405.1). Lineage (NCBI taxonomy): Eukaryota > Metazoa > Chordata > Actinopteri > Cypriniformes > Cyprinidae > Ptychobarbus > Ptychobarbus kaznakovi. Next base: position 1,745,305 of record CM049796.1, on the reverse strand, counting down.
TGTAGTTGGCGGCTCAGAGAGTACAGAATGACCTGAAACATTTTTATGACTCTCTGTCTTTTGTATGCATAGGTTTGGCTTCGTGCAATTCAATGCAGCTTCTGTGTGAAATAGGAATCGGGTTGTTGCAGTGGGACCTGTAATAGAGAGATGCAGTAGTTCTCCTAGATACTTACGATGGAGGGCGGTTTGTGGGAGGAATCCTTTTACATTTGGGATAAACACCCCGTTTGGCATGTGATTTAAATCTTTGCTCGTGAAACCACAGAACCTTTTGTTGCTGTCATCTGAGCTGTAAAAACTAGATGACATTTTAAATTTGTAATTCGATTGTCTTTAAGGGAATAGCACCCAAAAATGAACATATGCCTGAAAATATACTCAAGCCATCCAAGATGTAGATGAGTTTGTTTCTCCATCAGAACAGGTTTAGAGAAATTTAGCATTATATCATTTGCTCACCAATGGATCCTCTGCAGTGAATGGGTGCCGTCAGAATGAGAGTCCAAACAGCTGATAAAAACATCACAATAATCCACACCGCTCCAGTCCATCATTTAATGTTTCGTGGAGTAAAAAGCTGTGCTTTTGTAAGAAGCAAATCCATCATTAATGCATTTTAACTTTAAATGTTGTTTCAGCTAAAATAAGAGTCCTCTATGTATAATATTGCTTTCTGCAGTGAAAAAGTTGTCTTGTCTGAATCAGGAGAGAAATATGCAACACTGATCAAACACTGTTCAAGTGAAAAAAGTCCAAAACAGTTCTAAACAAATATATGGGTGGATTTTGATGTGAGAGGACAACAGAAGATGGACTTTTCACTGAAGGAAGCATTCATTTGGATTATAGTTTTTTTTTTGGCCAAAAGCAATGGTTTAAAATTAAAACACTTTTCACTTTTGCTTAAACGCTTTTCACTTCACAAGATGTTAATTGATGGACTGGAGTGATGTGGTTTATTGTGATGTTTTTATCAGCTGTTTGGACTCTCATTCTGACGGCACCCATTCACTGCAGAGGATCCATTGATGAGCAAATGATGTAATGCTACATTCTCCAAATCTGTTAAGATGAAGAAACAAACTCATCTACATGGGTGACCTGAATGAGAGTAAATTTTCAGCTAATTTTCATTTTTGGGTGAACTATTCCTTTTAATCAAAATGTAATGAATCTCACATGTAAAGCAGTCCATATGAAAAATCTGTAGCACTGGTATCTGTCATTCATAGCTTTGATTTAAAATCACACAATCGTGTATCTATTCAGGGACATGCACAAACAACTGGGAAAAACCTCTGCTGCAAAGAACCCAGCAAATGCCATCTGGTGGCTCCCCGTACGAAGAGCAGTAGCTGCTATAGTACAGCGATTGTATCAGAAGACAATACATTCATATGTGTTCATGTAACATTGGGCTCCATATTTATATTCATACACATCCACTCCGAGGTTCTTCTATCATAGTACGTCTAAAATCACCCCAACAACATGGTAATAGTATAATACGTTTTTGTTAGTATGTTACTTCTTGGAAATTTTATTTGCAGTGTTTATTTGATACAATATTGATATAATCAGTAAGTCGTGGCAACCCATCAAAATAGTTTAACCAATTTCAACTTACATTTTTCAGTCTGTTTAGCGACAATGAAAATGCAAAGAAAAATACTGTTAAAAAGTTGCTTATTTAAATTTTATTGTGAACAAGTAATGCCTTAAGCCTACATATGACTTGCCAAAATCGACATTTGATGTGCTCTATTTGAAAGATTTCTAAACCTGTCACATCATGGTTTGCTTTAATTTGTCTGATATCAAGAGTTAAAAGATTATTGAGATTTTGGTCACATTATGAACCAAGAGGAAAACTGAAATAGACAACATAAATATCCAACACTGAGGACGCTTATGTTTCTTACATGTAATACATTCAAGTATCTGTATGCAGTGAAATGTTCTACCACATGGAGACGCTTGTGTCTGATTTTCATCAAGACCATAGAAAGTACAGCAGAGGGAGCTGTGACCTGCTAAAACCAAAAATATGACAAGTTTTTAAGTTTAACGTAAGTTTTTTATCTCCATGTTTCAGAGTAAATTGTCAAAGTTTATTTTGTCTTGTTTAATGTTCAAAATGTCTCATAAAATGATTTAAAGTTCTGTGCCAATTTATACAGAAGTGTTTTTGGGGTGCATAGATTCAGCTAATAAAACATGATTTAAAACTGTATTTATTTATCACTAAAGTGACAACATGACATCAAAGCGCACAAACAAACAAACAAAAAGCAACATCAATGCTTACAGCATAAATGAACTGCATTTATGGGTAGGATGAACATAAATGATCCATTAACTGTAAAGTAAAGTAAGTAAAGTAAAGTTTATTTATATAGCACATTTATCTCAGCAAAGCTGACCAAAGTGCTGAACAAAGTTAAACATAAAATAAGCAAGACAGATAATACAGTAAAACAATACAACATAAATAAAATCCAATTAAAATGCCTGGGAATAAAGATATGTTTTCAACTTCGTTTTAAAAGTTGTAATAGAAGATGCAAGGCGAATGTCTAGTGGCAGTTGATTCCAAAGACGGGGGGCAGCAATTGAAAAAGCCCTATCACCCTTTGTTTTTAAGCGTGAGCGTGGGACAGTTAAGAAAGCCCTGTCAGAAGATCTTAAAGATCTGGAGGATGAAAGTGGAGTAAGATGATCTGTGAGATAAGATGGAGCTTGACCATTTAGTGCTTTAAAAACAAACAACAGGATTTTGAATTGAATTCTAAAATGGACAGGAAGCCAGTGAAGAGAGGCTAAAATTGGTGTGACATGATCAGTTTTCTTAGCCCTAGTCAATAACCTTGCAGCAGCATTTTGTACCATCTGTAAGCGTGCAATGGATGACTGAGGAAGACCCAAATATAGAGAATTACAGTAATCGAGACGGGAGGTAATAAAAGCATGAATGACCTTCTCCAGGTCATTAAAAGACAAAAATGATTTCAATCTTGAGATAATCCGTAACTGATAAAAACTATTCTTGACAACTGTATTAATTTGTTTAGTTAAGCAAAGTTCAGAGTCCAGAATGACACCAAGATTCCTGACCTGGGAAGAGACTGAGGAGAAATGCTTGCCAAGCTCATTTATTAGACCACTTCTCGATTTTGGGGGGCCAAAGACGATTACTTCCGTTTTTTCTTCATTAAGTCGAAGAAAACTGTTTGACAACCATTTCTTAATGTCCCCAAGGCAGGCCAATAAGGGTTCAATGGTATCGCCAGCTTTCAATGGTATGTACAACTGGGTATCATCAGCATATAAATGAAATGAAACATTATGTCTCCTAATTATATCTCCCAGTGGTCGCATATATAAATTAAAAAGAAGTGGCCCCAAAACGGATCCTTGAGGCACCCCACAGATAATAGGAGCAACAGATGAAGAGAACTTACCTAACTCAACAGAAAAAGTCCTGTCTCTAATATATGAATTAAACCACTGCAAAGCAATACCCCCGATACCAAACAAACGCTCTAACCGGCAGAGGAGAATATTATGATCAACTGTGTCGAAGGCAGCTGTAAGATCAAGAAGCAGAAGTACTGTATTTTTACCACTATCAACTGCAAGTAAAATGTCATTGAACACTTTAAGCAAAGCAGACTCAGTACTATGCTGTGCAGAGAAACCGGATTGAAGAGGTTCTTTTAATTTAGCTTCATTCAAAAAGGAAATCAATTGTGAATATACAACTTTTTCTAAGAGTTTTGATAAAAATGAAAGCTTAGAGACAGGCCGATAATTGTCAAGGCAACCTTCCTCCAAACCCTGTTTCTTAAGCAAAGGTTGGACTACAGCATGCTTAAAACATTTCGGGACTACCCCAGCAGATAGGGACGAGTTAATCAATGACTGAATGGAAGTACCGATTTCAGAAAAAGAGGCCTTAATAATCTCAGAAGGAATGACATCAAGTGAAGAGGCAGTTGTCTTCATCTTATTGACCAAATCACAAAGTTCCCTCAGAGAAACATTTTGAAAACAAGAAAAGGAAGCCGGACTAGCCAGCGAAAACAGTGACAGATCTGATAACTGCAAGGTAAAAGAGGAGTGAATAGCTAACACTTTATCGGAGAAAAACTTAAAAAAAGTTTCACAGAGCTCAGTTGAGGATTCCACATGAAACTGACAACCTGGATTAATTAACGAATTGACGTTAATTAATCAGTTAATTAGTTAATTAAAAAAGGGCTGTATAATTAATTCATTAGTGTTCTGCTAATTGTGTTATTTTGGTTTCTCCAGTTAGTGCCTTAAGTCGTGTAAATGCAGTTATTTAATGCTGTTAAGACTGCGCTTGTTCTTTGTGTGCAGTGAATTATTTGTTAGTGCACTTTGGTATTCTGTTGTCCCTTTATATGACAATCTTATAATAATAATCATCCTGTAGTTAATCAACTACACAACACCAAGTGACATCCATATCTTAGGTTTATTTGAATATAAGTTAAAAAAATCAGTACAGTGTAAAATATTTGTACAAAATACAATTTGATTTAAAAAATAATTTAAAATAAATATTAAACAATTAAAAAATAAATTAAAATCACATAGGTACATAATGCTCATACTTCAGGAATTCAACATGAATTTACCGTTCCCAACACAAACCTTCAAGAAAAAAGCCCAGACAGATACATAAACTCATACAGGTTTGTAACATGTTTAAATAAATCCAGATTATAACTGTACATGGTACATACTCTCTGGAAATGTGTTTATGGATCAGATCTGATTCTTAACTCAGGATCACTTGATCCTCAAGTGTGAAGTTTATGGTTTGGTCATTTGGCACCGTGTGCATTTCCACCCTCTTCCAGTCATCAAAAGATGTGGTAATAAACCATCCAGGATATTTAACCGATTCAAAAGTGCTGTAAGCCGTGCCGGTCTCTTTCCTGAAGAAGAGGAGGCTGTCGTACCCGTTCGGGTCACCGGCTTGAATGATATTCAGGGGGCCACTGACCTCCTAAAACAAGAGAAATGGCTTTAAATCCTGGTTTTATAATGTGGAAGAGGTTTGGTGGAAGGGGAATGTGTTTGTGGGGCACGAACCTTCAAGAGCAGGGCAGGGGAAGGACCATCAGACTCTGAACAAGCAATGTAGAGGTTGCTGTTGGAGATTCCCAGGCACACAGGCTGGCCGTTGTTTTGTGAGGCAGTCGATGTGTACGTTGACATACTGAATCGAACTGAAAGAAACAGAAAATGTGTGGTTGGTAACGTCAAGCACATTTCTGAAGTCATGCGTTTGTATGTGAACGCTTGTGTTAAAGATTTACCTTTGTATTGAGTGGATCCTGCACTCAGCGTCACAGCCTTCAAATGAAGATCTTCGTTGGTTCGTGTGTTGCTCTGCACCAGAGTCTTTTTGTACTTATCACAAATGGTGCACTGCAGGGTCCGGCTCTTACAGTAAACCGGTGTCACATTAAGCGGCTTCACTTGACGCTCTGTAGAAATAAAAAGACCGTTAACAATCAAAAGAGAACAAATGCCTAAACATTGTGGGAGTCAAATTTCCTTTTAAGTCAATTAATATACTTAGTTTGATATTGCAGATTTATATTAATATTATAGAGATTTGACAATCCAGCTAGACCCCTTTGTATTGTGTTTAAAATCTTGTGTCAAATTGACCCAAATTAGATTGACCCAATTAGAACAAATCAAAAATCAGGTAATATTAGTAAATTGAAACACGTGTGCTGTGCAATCCTTTACCTAATTAATTTGGTGTTCCCAGTCAAAAAATAACCTGCTCATGCTATATTATAATCAAAATCTTCAATATCTTTAGATATGAGCATCTGCAAGATGTTTAAATGTAACTAAACACCGTTCTTCGAAGATGCATCAAAATATACATATTTATATATTTAAATATAATATGAAGGTTAACCAGTATTTCCGTCAACTCAAGAATCAATCTGGGTCAAGTTGACCAGCTTCATAATACAATGGTTAAGGTGGTCAGTATGGTTATAATGCTGGTAACCAGCTCTAACCATCTTGACCAACTATCACACCACCTGAAACCAGTTTTAGCGGCTCAAAAGTTTGCTAACGGTACCTTCGATCACATTCTCCAATAGTAAGTTGAGCAGCGCAGCTTCACAAAACTTGTCAGAAGACATTTCTTTGATGTGCTTCAATCTTTCCACAGCAATGATGATGTTCACCACCCGCCTCATGCTGTGAGGATGCGGCGACACTTCCAGCATGATGTCTGTATCCATGTCGCATTGGCATATCTGGAGATAATAAACGATGCTTTAGAAGACTTGATATGAATCAGAACATATCCACGAGCATATTTAACAGCAACTCACCATGGCTAGATCTAGGCAGTCCGGTTCATCAATGTCAGAGTACATCATGTCTGGCTCGAGCGCACTGTTTAGGAAATGAACAAGATTAAATCATTAAAGGAGTTTTAGGCAAACTAATCCCAAGCTAATTAAGGACATAGAAATGCATCATCTAGACAAGAGCTATTTGATAATGCATTGATTAATGCAATATAAAAAACAAGCGATGTAACTCCGAAGGCAAAATACAATGTCCTTGGCATGCCATCGTTCTAAAATAATGCATAAAACTAAACCGTGAGAAAATAACAATCTTTATCTTTAAAAACTGACTTTCAGTCAAGACGCACGTGTAAGTAAATAGTAGCCACACACCAGTCGTTCAGTTCGGTTCCTGTCTGCAGTTACTGAGTTGGTTAAATCGTTGTTCCTCTTGTCAGTCTTCGGTTGAATGTGTTTGTGGACAGTGCCAGTGGCTTTTATTCATGCTAGAGCGGGAGTTTCCCTTCTCAGAGATCCACCCCGGGCAAAGTTTCGACATAACCGGTCAGCTGGTTTGTGCTGTGGCTTGTATTGAAGTGCATTAATCGTGGTTACTTCCCCAGGAGCGTAGATCACACGGGGGATAGGGACACCCCCCCACACACTTTTAATATTACGTAAGTTCATCCCCGCACTTGTTCGGGCAAGTGTGGTTCATTCATACACATACACATGAGTGTGTGGCAGTGTACACTCATTTCATGCAGTGTGTGTTTCATTCATACACGAGGCTGGAGCGCTAAACACTCATTTCATGCAGTGTGTGTTTCATTCATACACGAGGCTGGAGCGCTAAACACTCATTTCATGCAGTGTGTGTTTCATTCATACACGAGGCTGGAGCGCTAAACACTCATTTCATGCAGTGTGTGTTTCATTCATACACGAGGCTGGAGCGCTAAACACTCATTTCATGCAGTGTGTGTTTCATTCATACACGAGGCTGGAGCGCTAAACACTCATTTCATGCAGTGTGTGTTTCATTCATACACGAGGCTGGAGCGCTAAACACTCATTTCATGCAGTGTGTGTTTCATTCATACACGAGGCTGGAGCGCTAAACGCTCATTTCATGCAGTGTGTGTTTCATTCATACACGAGGCTGGAGCGCTAAACGCTCATTTCATGCAGTGTGTGTTTCATTCATACACGAGGCTGGAGCGCTAAACACTCATTTCATGCAGTGTGTGTTTCATTCATACACGAGGCTGGAGCGCTAAACACTCATTTCATGCAGTGTGTGTTTCATTCATACACGAGGCTGGAGCGCTAAACACTCATTTCATGCAGTGTGTGTTTCATTCATACACGAGGCTGGAGCGCTAAACACTCATTTCATGCAGTGTGTGTTTCATTCATACACGAGGCTGGAGCGCTAAACGCTCATTTCATGCAGTGTGTGTTTCATTCATACACGAGGCTGGAGCGCTAAACACTCATTTCATGCAGTGTATGTTTCATTCACACACGAGGCTGGAGCGCTAAACACTCATTTCATGCAGTGTATGTTTCATTCACACACGAGGCTGGAGCGCTAAACACTCATTTCATGCAGTGTATGTTTCATTCACACACGAGGCTGGAGCGCTAAACGCTCATTTCATGCAGTGTGTGTTTCATTCACACACGAGGCTGGAGCGCTAAACACTCATTTCATGCAGTGTGTGTTTCATTCACACACGAGGCTGGAGCGCTAAACACTCATTTCATGCAGTGTGTGTTTCATTCACACACGAGGCTGGAGCGCTAAACACTCATTTCATGCAGTGTGTGTTTCATTCACACACGAGGCTGGAGCGCTAAACACTCATTTCATGCAGTGTATGTTTCATTCACACACGAGGCTGGAGCGCTAAACACTCATTTCATGCAGTGTGTGTTTCATTCACACACGAGGCTGGAGCGCTAAACACTCATTTCATGCAGTGTGTGTTTCATTCACACACGAGGCTGGAGCGCTAAACACTCATTTCATGCAGTGTGTGTTTCATTCACACACGAGGCTGGAGCGCTAAACACTCATTTCATGCAGTGTATGTTTCATTCACACACGAGGCTGGAGCGCTAAACACTCATTTCATGCAGTGTATGTTTCATTCACACACGAGGCTGGAGCGCTAAACACTCATTTCATGCAGTGTATGTTTCATTCACACACGAGGCTGGAGCGCTAAACACTCATTTCATGCAGTGTATGTTTCATTCATACACGAGGCTGGAGGAAGCTCTCGCGCAGAAAAGGACATTCCTAATATTGGCAAAAGCTCCAGCTATCACTGTTTGAAAACAGTTGTGTTCACGGAAAAACAGAAACGTTTGGAAACATGAAGACATTAAACATGCGATTGCGACAATATGTGGTTTATTTAGTTTTTCAAGTCATCTCCAGGTAATAAATAAAGTATATGAACAATACAGTGCTAATGACATAGCATTTATTACAGCATGGAAAATATTCTTCCTTATGTAATAAAAAAGTGTTTGTACTGTAGTATATAGACAAATCATTATTATTGGTTATTGTCCGGCAGTGTATCTGATTTCTAAGCCAATTAAAAGCTAGAAATAAAAGAAAAATGAAGGTTGCCTATACACTACAGTCAAACGTTTCTGAATAGTAAGATTAATGTGTTTTAAAGAAGTCTCTTCTGTTCACCAAGCCTGCATTTATTTGATCCAAAGTACAGCAAAACAGTAACATTTTGAAATATTTGTACTATTTAAAATAACTCTTTTCTATTTGAATATATCTGAAAATGTGATTTCAAAGCTCATCATTTTTAGTATCATTACTCCAGTCACACAATCCTTCAGAAATCATTCTGATTTGCTTAAAAAAACATGTATTATTATTATATGTTGAAAACAAGTGAGAATAATTTTGATGAATAAGGTCAGAAGAACAGCATTTATCTGAAATATAAATATTTTGTTACATTAAAACATTTGTTATCATCACTTTTGATCAATTTAAAGCATCCTTGCTAAATAAAAGTATTAATTTCTATAATTGATTTTACCCAAAAAAATATTCCGACCAAGTTTTGAATGTTATAATCAGTGTATAATGTTACAAAAGCTTTTTATTTCAGATCAATTCTGATCTTTGGATCTTTCTATTCATCAAAGAATCCTGAACAAATGTAACTGTTTTAATATTGACGATAATAATAGATAAAAAAGGTTTCTTGAGCAGAATTAAAAAGAAATCAGATGATTTCTGAAATCATGTGACACTGAAGACTGAAGTAATGATGCTGAAAATACAGCTTTGATCACAGGAATTAATTACATTGTGATATATATTCAAATAGAAAGCAGTTGTTTTTAGTCAAAATATTTCACAATATTACTGCTTTCGCTGGTGGCTTGGTGAACAGAAGAGACTTATTTATAAAACATCAAAAATCTCACTGTTCAAACACTTCACACACACACACAAAAGTCAGTTTGAAATGTTTGATATGTTGTATGTGTGTGTGTGTGTTTATGTATGTATATATATATATATATATATGTGTGTGTGTGTGTTATATATGTATGTTGTGTGTGTATGTGTATATATATATATATATACAACATTTTAATAGTATTAGTATTTTTGCATGAGGCATAACATAAAAATAGTTTTGTATAAATTATTAAATAAACAGCTTATTACAGGCTTTTCAGCAAATACATTACAAAAGATAAAACAATCAAAACAACAAAATGTAAAAGGTAAAATATAAACCAGTTGTTGTGTTCTGCAAAAATTGTAATGACGTAGTTGGTTTTTTTGTGGTAATTTTATGGTTTCCGCCTGCTTTTGCAAGACTATGATGCAACTTAAGTTTTAGTTTGTAGGAAGGAACTCACAAAAATCATCCGAATTTGCAACAGTTTAGAACGACACATGAGACTAATAATTCAGAACAAATCTATGAAACTGAAAACATTAATTTTTACTAAAATATAATAACCCATGTGACAACTAGCCCCGGTCTCCACTGGCACCAATCTGTGGCTAAATGTACACACAGCCTGTACTCATCTTTAGATTATAGACCATGTGTTACCTACAGCGTTATTGAAACGCTGACCGAGTTCGAGTCCAGTCTATGAGCTCGAGTGAATGAATGCATTCAGCTTTTTACAAACGACTCGCGCATGCGCTGTGGTCTGCTCACGGTCCGCGTGATTCCATCGGGACATTTGTAATTTAGGTGCGCGATTAAAATGTGTACAGATTGAGGACACACAACATGAAACGAGCACAGTTTATAATAGAAGGCGATTTATCCACGTTTTAATATGTCTCTGATCGTAGAAGTTTTCAGATGATGCCGAGGCTTTTTATATCGGGTCAAATCTGCGATCTCTCTGTATTTTATTTGCCCACGGGCGAGCTGGGGTGTCTAGTACTTTTGAACTGAACCGTGTGTGACCAAGACAAAAACAGACATTCCGACATGGAACTTATTTTAAAGTCGAATAAATGTCTGTAGCATTGTTTTTCAGAAATCTTTGTATATGTGAGCTAAGCATGTTTCCTAAATATCTGCAAACATATTATGCTATTTTATGCTTTAGATTGGAGCATTCAAAAGTATAACATACAGCACCTTTAACATTATATTTTGTAAAGTCACAAAAATACAAAACACCTTTTTAGTTATTTAAGCACTAAATAACTGCGTTTAAATGAAACCATGAAGAAGAAATATTATTGTAGCTTAAGTGTTTAATTCCGTCACTGATTCAGACTTAATCTTATTAATTTATTAATTTTTACTGAGGTCATGCATAAAAAGTTCTGGATGAATTAATGTCCTATTCCAGCTTAAGGAAGAATGTCCACAATTGGGTTATTATGAAAATAAATTATTTTAGGTGTTTTGTAGTCGGGCAATCCCCATTCATTCATTCACTCGCTTAAATATTGTGGCCAGAATGTCCAGAATGTCTGCGCTTATGAAACTTCCTCATTTATCTTCTGCAAAATGCTGGTATAAAGTGTGAGCCTCGGCTTTTGTCAGGAGAACACATAAAAACAGCTCATATGCAGATTCACTACTTTAAAACAACATTACTGTATTCTCATGAAGTCTCTTTTTGGTCAGACAATAGACACAAACAGTTAGGGTTTCAGTAACAGGAAATTGTGACACGAAACATAACAGCGTCTCACCCAATCCAGTTTTTCCTGGAGGACTGTCTCATGCAGTTCCGCGTGACTCAGTCTTTCTAGGTGTGTTCTAAGGATGTGTGTCAACGATGGTGCATCATTAGAGATACTTATCTATTACATCATAGACTCAGATTTTGTTTCGTATTGTCGTGTCTAATATTACAGAGATCTGAATGGGTGTTTGAAGGAAGAAAGAGGGATCAAATACTATAAGCTATAAGTTTTTATATAAATGTTACTGTTGCAGTTGTTTAAATCAAATAAGTCTTGATGATATACACTAGCGTTGAAACGTTTGGGGTCAGGAAGGTTTTTATTTATTTATTTTTTAAAGAAATTAATGCTTTTACTCAGTAAGCGATGCATTCCTTTGATCAAACATGTCAGTAAAAGACAAAAAATTATCTACTAAATTTTACAGAAATTAAATTATTCCATAAAGACGAAGCGGAAGAACTGATTTCGGTGTTGATAATTATCAGAAATGTTTCTTGAGCTTAAATCAGTATATTAGAATGATTTCTGAAGATCATGTGACACTGAAGACTGGAGTAAATTCAGCTGCGCATCACAGGAATAAATTAGCCTACATTTTAGAATATTGTAAAATAGGAAACAGTTCTTTGAAATTGTAATAATATTTGACTATATTAGGGTTTTGTGTATTTTTGATCGTATAAAAGCAGCCTTGGTGGACATTGGAATGGTATTGTATGCATGCAGCCTATAAAGCATGATGTAACATTGTTGTTTTTGACTTCCACGTCCAAATATGGTCTTGATGTGACGTGACAAATAAAAGGAAGTTGGTCATAAGAATGTGCCACAAAAAAGTACAACTACTCATAGGTAAATGAGTATTTAATGAGTATAATACATCTCTAAGGCACATTACAAATAAAAGATTTGAGAAATCTTTAGAAAAAAGAAAGATTCAAACAGTCAAATAATTATGATGTTTTCACACTTAATTTTTATTATTAATTTTTTTGTGTTTGGCTGAATCGGTCTTAAAAAGTAGGCTATACTAAAATATATTAATGTGCTAAAATATTGGGGGGAAAAAATCCCCTTAAATATTAATTGTTGAATGCTACAGATGTATGTATGGAACTCATCTGACAATAGCTTATGTTTTAGACAATTATGTCACACTTATAAACTTGAATGTCATGGTTTTAGATGAGTTGTATCTGCTTAAAACAAAAAATGTTGTGACAGGAAGTGAGTGGAATCCACTGTCGTAAATATACCCGTGTCGTAATTACAGTGGACACACGCGCACATTTGTTGCTACCGTAAAGCAATCCGTCCTTTTCGCGGAATTTTGTACCCGCTCCCAAAACACACGTTTGAAAACCATTCGCCGTTTTATAAGTCACTGCGCATCAGAATAATTTATGGCAGGGATTTGTGAACTGCCCAAAATCTGTTTTTTAGCTTTAATTTCCTGTTGTTTTCATACTGAAAGGTATTTGACCAATAGCGTGCAGGCATTAAATTGAACAATCTGGCGTGCGAGAAGGTGGGATTTACAGAAAACTATCAAAACAATGCAAATAGTCGTACATATAAATGTAAGAGGACTGTAAAGAGCACATCAGTAGAAAAACAAAGCCCAAACCTGGACATTGTAAGCAAAAAAGTAGGCTATGGTCAGCACTGGAATCATACAAAACGAAGACAATCAGTTAAGCACTGGGCTGTGTTTATTTCCTATGAAAGAGTTGATATCAGAGCATTCAACGGCTCATGTACAATACAGAGAAGATTGGAATCTCATCTACCAAAAATGGCTGGTCCGGAGTAAAAGTGTTCGAATCCCTGGTAATATACTGTATATGTTTGTACCTGAAGAATTGACATCTACCTGCAACTGTTCCCACTTCACAACCTTTACCAGTCATCTCCAGCCTATGCACAAATCCCAGCATTTCTTTTGATAAATGGAGTAAGACAAGAAAAGGATTTGTATCTATATATATATATATTATACATTCGTTATTTTGTGACCATATAAATGGACTTTTACAACATTTTGAACAGCAGAAAAATATGTACTTGGATCACACACTGATCGGTCGGTCAGGTTTTAGCGGATGGTTTATAATGACAACAACACAAATAAGCACACTTGTGAATAACTACTTAAAATTGGTTACATGGCTATTTGCATCAATAAAACAGAACAACTGAAGGCTTGAAGTCTATCCTGAAAGTTACTCAAATTACACCCAAATCAAACCCAGATTACACCGTTCAAACGTTTGGGGTCATGATTTTAATTTTTTAATAAATTAATAGGCTACTTTTTTCCCCTCAAGAATACACTGCATTAATCAAAAGTGACAGTAAAGACATTTAAGCTGGTTATTTCAAATAAATGCTGTTCTTTTGAACTTTTTATTCATCAGTAAATACTGAGAACTTTTCAACATGGATAATAATAATAAGCCATTTTTCATGAGCAGCAAATCAGCATGATTCAGATTTCTGAAGAATCATGTGACACTGAAGACTAGAGTCATGATGCTGAAAATACAGCTTTGCATCAATGAAATTACATTTTAAAATATATTTTACACAAAAAACTGTTTCCTTTTAACTGTAATATTATTGTACTTTTCTTTAAAAGTAAAAAAGAAAACTGAAGACTAAACAAACTCTCTGGAATCTCATAGAAACCTAAAATAACTTGAAATGTTTAAACCAAGCATCTTCTCTAGGAAAAGCGGACGGAACGGATAGCGGATTCGTTATAACAGAACACCATGGAATGCCAGAACAGCTTCTAGACCCATTAAGAAGTAGGTTTTAGGTTAATTACCCATTTACACAATATTTCTACATTTCAATATATGACGTCAAAAAAACACCATTGGGATTTTCAGAATTGCTAGTGTCATGTTAATCCAATGGAACGGCCAGGTTATTCCAGTATGGCAAAGGTTGGACATTTTATACTGTTAGCTACATCCGCTACAGTCATGCAAGGCATTTAGTCACCTAATAAGAAGATATTCTGAGATGCAAAATTGAAAGGCAGCCGGACGTAGACATGCAGTGAAAAACCGGGTCAGGATCACGCAGAAGTTGAAAAATCACTCTTGAATTAGTTTTTCCGCAATCTTACAATCTGAAGAGTTGGAGGGAAATATATCAGGAAAGGTAATGATAATCAAAGGGACCAAGTATAGGAATTTCTAAGACCGAGAAGCACCTATTCCCGTCCCAGTTAGTGATAACTCCGCATCTGACACTGCAAGACCATTTTTCTTACGTCAAAAATCCTGCTTTCCCCGTCTTGCAAGTTTCCTGTAGATAAACTTACATTGGCACTTAACATATTGGGACCTATAATGAATATTCCACCTGAGGACTTCCCATGAAACATGTCTTTGGAAAGCATTAATGTGGTTATTGCGGATTAATCTCTACCTACACAACAATAAATGTTCCAAAAGGGGGTTTCACAGCGAATGCAATACACTTTTCTTAAGTAGCATTGGCGGATCCATTATGGTAGAACCATTATGGAACCTTACCACTGCACAAAAGGTTCTTGATAATGCAAAAATCTTCTTTAGATTATTAAAATGTTCCTTGAGAGAGAGAGAGAGACAGAGAGAGAGAGAGAGAGAGAGAGAGAGAGACAGAGAGACAGAGAGAGAGAGAGAGAGACAGAGAGAGAGAACAGACAGAGAGAGAGAGAGAGACAGAGAGAGAGACAGAGAGAGAGAAGAGAGAGACAGACAGAGAGAGAGAGAGAGAGAGAGAGACAGAGAGAGAGAGAGAGAGAGAGAGACAGAGAGAGAGAGAGAGAGAGAGAGAGACAGAGACAGACAGAGAGACAGACAGAGAGAGAGACAGAGAGAGAGACAGAGAGAGAGAGAGAGAGAGAATTGCAAACTCTCCTTTTGGAAACTTTAATGAGTGTAGAAGAACCATTTAAAAAATAAAGGATCTTTATTGACATTAATGGTTCCATGTATAACCTTTCAAATCCACGGAACCCTTCCATTGCAACGAAAGGTTCTTTAAAATGGAAAGGTTCTTTATATTGTTCAAGCGTTCTTAACACTTCTTTGGGTTCTTTAAGGAACCTAAAATGATTCTTCTGTGACATCACTGTGAAACGACCGTTTGTAACCTTTATTTTAAGAGAACATTTGAATAATTTAAAGAACCTTTTGTGGAATGGAAAGATTCCATGGACGTTAACCGTTCTTTATGGAACCACAGATGCCAAAAAACAACCTTTATTTTTAATAGTGTACTTCCCCAAAAGTCTAAAATCTTATTTGTGTTCAGCTTGGATAGCATTTAGGCCATTATTCCAGTTCATAAATGTATGGAGAAGGACATTTGAGTGCTTCAGTGAAGCGGTTTTGTCCTTTACAGAGGGACTACTACAGCTGTAGTCACTATTAATGGGAAAAGGCAAGGTTTCGTGCTTGGAATGACACGAGGGTGAGTAAATGGCTATTTTCTGTCGCTCTCAACCCATTTTGGCACATTAGGGCTTGATGAATCAGAGCTGTAATACTGCTTATACCATACGAAGGGATAGTAAGATATTGGCACACCATTTAATTTAGTAGCACATATGCACACGCATACACCTTAAGGAAATAAGTGAACTCAAACAGAGTGCAGAGGAAGTGACATCAGAGGGAACAGCTGCGTAAGCAGAACAAGAGAGAACCAGGTCCCGTCTGACCAGAAACATACGTCTTGAACATCACGTCTTTTGTTTTCCTCAGCAGTCCTGCATCTGGCTCAATCGCTGCATTCCAGGAGTTAAAGATTCATTTAAGACGACAAAAAAACAAATTAGTTGTTATAATAAAATCCTTGAGTTCTGCAGGAAGGTCAAAACGCTCCTCTCTGGCTGTGAAGCTCCTCGTCTGGCCTGGATTCCTGGCACTCGCTCGCACCTGCAGAGTCCGGGAGATCAGAATCAAACATCCGTCAAAGACACCGATTCATCCGTCTCTGCTAACAGACCGTGTCCAAAATGACCAGAAATACATTACAATTCAAGATGAGACATCGTCTTTAAAGAGAAGGCCAATTAATCATTACAACCTCGTCAGAATTATTATAACGTCATCAGAATTATTAGCTTATTATCGGTAGGTTAAAAGTTCACACATACACAGTATGCATGCATGTAAGTGTGTTTGAAAAGTTCTCATTTGTTCTGATAAGTACTGATTTAGACATTTTGGCTGATACTAATAATTATTACATTATGACCAATAACTACAAAATATCATTATAAAAACGAAATTATATTTTATAATTTTCTGCTTAAGATTTTTTTGAAAAAAGTAACTCCCCAAAAATATATATTTATTATGAATTTATAATAAAAATAAAAAAAAAAAAAAACTTTGGCACAACAAATACTAATATGATGTATACATATTTTACAATTTAAATAGTTTTTGTATTTTTTGCAGTAATGAGAATGACAAGATATTGTACATAATATAATTTCTTATTTATGTCTTTTGATTTTGGGTGAAATATGACCTGGACATGCCCCTATATGGGTTTTGTGAGATTCACCCATTTACTATTTGAATGTAAATAAATAAATATAAACATAGGGGATATATATTGCAATATCAGACTATTAGATTATTAAATGAAAATATGTTTTGATCAAAGTAAATAAATAAAAATCAGTTTGTTAGAGTGAAGGGAACTTGATAAGAAGACCTACCTGGACATTCAAATCCTGTCTGAGAGTTTAATGCGGAGGATCCAACAGACAGCGTTAATATAGAAGAGGGTTACTTTGCAATGAAAAATTAGAAGGACATAACACTGACTTAAGCTCATATCAGCGATGCATTGAAATGTAAGCGCTACACGTA
>CM049796.1:1670325-1722825 GCA_027422405.1 Ptychobarbus kaznakovi | reverse complement strand
TTTGTGGCCAGGACAAGTTTTTTATTATATATACCGATACCGATAAGCCCTGTACACTGACATAGTTTGTATTATATTGATCATTAAAGTTATTTCATAGTTTGCTAATTTTAAAAGAAAAAACTTTACAATTAAAAAATGTAGCCTGCTAATAGCGAATGTTGAAATTAACACTCTAACAAGAAACAATACTTCTACAGTTTTCATTAATGCTACGAATGGACTCTTATTGTTAAGTATTACCATTTAATTTCATCAGTCATGCTTAAAGATGGCCATCTTTAAATATCTACACACGGCCATACCATTAAAATTACATACATTTGGATATTGTTTGTGTACTCACACACTTTATTTGCTTCTATTTTAACACTTGATAATTATCTAATAATTAAGAAAAAGTTAGTCACACAAAAGCAAAAATTAGGGAAAAGTGCAGCGCTGTTTCTAGGAGAACTCAGAGGTATCTCTCGATTTAGGACAAGTATAATGTAATTTAATAGAAAACTATGTAAATGGCGCTCTGTTCCGCCGCAGGATTTTCTGTCGGCTGTATTTAAATGGCATTTGAAGTTTCCCGCTCAGTGCAGTGCGCAGTGTCACATGTCAAAATAAACAACCTCTAGAGGCGGCTCTCGTATTGTATAATGCCAGCGGACCCTTCTCAGCCACTCCAGCAACGGACGCAAAACAGAAAACTATCGGCATGGATTTTTACCGATAACCGATAGTTGCGGCAATCAACTATCGGTGCCGATTAATCGGTCTATCACTAGTTATTTTTTGCCTGCATGTCATGTACATACGTTTAATAAACTATTTATAATTACATTTCACCCTTGAGAAGAATAAGCCCCTCAAGACTGAGTTCTAGTGATTTTAACATGGTCACGAGAGCATCCGGAAACACCCGCGAGGTTCCCTTCTGACAAGCCAAGTGCATTTGTAACGCTGATCAATGCTGCTTTTTGTTGTTTATAAATACTGAATAGGGATCATTTTAAAGAAATCAATTAAGAGAGAAAGAAAGAAACTAGACTATACTAACTATTGATTTTTCTAGAGCTGGAAATCACAAAATCATTCTTCACAAAAACACCCTGATTTTTCCAAGACTGTAACACAGCCTCTTATTGCTTCACACTACAGCAGACAGACCTCGGGACAGGAATCGGTGGGTGGCCAGCAACAGCTGGGGAGAGGTGCGGATCTTCGGTTCACCCTCTGGAGGTTTGAAGATGGAGAACTCATCGTGAACGCTGCGCGGCTCCAGAGGAATCTCCACCGGGGCCATCGGACGCTTCACCTTTATGTCCACTGTAGAGCGGGACAAAACCCATCATAATTCAGTTCAAATGACACGACAGGTATCAACCCAAAAACACATCAAGCAGCTGCTCACTGTAGCCATCAGACTCGTCCAGGATCTCAGATTTGATGATCTCTTCAATGACGTCCTCCAGCGTGACCAGACCCAGAACCTCGTAGAACGGATCTCCTTCACCCTCGTTATTCACCTTCTGAACGATGGCCAGGTGCGATTTACCTGTGGACCGAGAGAACATCTGCTTTAGAAGCTTTAATGACTTAAAGTGCATTTAGAATTCATGATCATTAAATCTAGGACTAATGACAACAAAGAAAATGCTTATTATACAATAAATATTCAATAAAAAAAATCTGACAAAACTAAAATGCAGTAATCCAATAAGAATCAGAATTAAAGAGAGATGCGTAATAAACACTGTTTTAGATGTATTACAACAAAAATATAAACAATTTGGAATTATTGAAATATTAATTAAAATATAGATAAAAATACAATAAAATAAAAAATGTTTAGTAAAAATAAAAACTCATATTTATATGCATTTAATAGCTATAATTGGTCAAATATTTGGTTGTGTATTGATAACTAGTTTGAAGGCGTCTGTTTAGGATTATCATGTTATCAAAATACTAATAACACACTAACAAATTAATAATAATAATAAATATTATTATTATTGCTAAATATTTTATGATATTAATATAATTGAAAATGCTATTATTTTAATAAATCCTAATATTTTAAAATAAATATAAATTAAAAAATGTTAAGTGAAAATAAAAGCCCAAATAATTATACACATTCAGTATCAGTCTAATAAGGGAAACTTATTATTATTATAATAATAGTAATAGTAATACTACTTATACTAATAAAATGATCAATATTGAAATCTATTTAGATGACTTTAATGTTTTAAATTGTAAAATAATAATACTAACAATAATAATTAGTGAAAATAAAAGCCCAAATATTATATGAATTCAATATCAGGCTTGTCATAATCTGATAAAACTAGCTTGAAGGCATCTTTTTAGGATCATCAAGTTATGAAAACACTTCTAACACAGAGTGATAGTACAGATGAATAATACCAAAATAACAGTCCAAATATTACATGCATTCAATATTGGCCTAGTCAGGTCAATGGTAATAACTGCAGATAATTGGTCAAATATGGGTCGAACACCGATACACATCATTTGAAGGCATCGGTTTAGGATTGACATGCCTTTTTTGAATTCCTCCAGCATTGCATCCAGCTTGGTGTCATTAAAAACAAAATGCAGAGGATGGTTGTAGAACTTGGTGATGGTGGTCATGGGAGTGCGGTCCTCCGGGTCAACCAGTGCCAGGTCTTTGACGTACAGGATTTCGATGATATTGGACCTCTCCTCCTCATACACCGGGACGCGAGTGTAGCTGCTCTGCATGATCTCGGACATGGTGTTGAAGTCCAGCACGGCCGTGGAGGGCAGCATGAAGCAGTCTTTCAGGGGGGTCAGGATGTCATCCACGGTTTTGGTCCTGAGAGCGCCTTTACTGAACTCCACCTTGACGAACTCATTATACGGATCGTTCACACTAGTCCGAATCATTTCCATGGTTTTCTCACGGATGCCCACGGTGCTCACGTCCCGGTGCAGGATCAAGTCCAGCAGGAGGCCGAGAGGACAAGAAAGCGGGCACGTCAGGATGAGACAGATCTGGGCCAGCCATATCAAACCCGGTGCCATCTGGAACCCATAACCCGAACACACAATATGAGGAACCAGCTCAGCCAGGAGGAATAAGAGGAAGGCACTAGTGAACACAGAGGGCAGGATAGACCCATAGAGACGGTACAATAAGACGCCGAGCACCGAGTGACCCAAAGCGCAAATGAACAAGAGCGAACAAACCAAAACGTTTCCTCTCCTCCGGATGGGCTTGAGGCGCTTGGCCGCCCGCTTTTCATCCTCCGAACCACAGCTGTGCAGAACATACAGCTCCAGTGGGTCCAGCCACAGCAAACTCAGATTCACACATCTGACCACACTGCAGACCAAAACCAGAAGCACAACCACCAAAATCAGACCCCACAATGGAATGTAATCCGATGGCACATCCGGGTTCTTAATAGCCAACTTGTCCGACCCGACAGAGCCCCACGCCTGGCCCTTTAAGACGCAGAAGTGATGGAGCACAGGCAATGCATCTTTATTCTCCAGATTGGATGCTGCAGCTACGGTTTGGACTTCTATAATCCCGCTGTTCTCGTCTTCCGGCGCGAACGCTCCGTGTAACCGGAACGCAGAGGAGTTGCGTTGTTCCTCCAGCGCGCAGGGGTCAAGCGAACCGCCTCCAGCCGCGGCGAACGCGACCCACGGCCAGGTCTCATTGGACAGGTAGGACCCAAACAATCTGAGCTTGAAAGTGGTCCCGTGCGGAGCTACGATGACCCGTTCGCGCATGAACACCCGCTCGGTAACGTCCTCCAGGCGCAGTCCGTAAACCCGCGTCTCCTGAAGGCTGCAGGTTCCGAACCCGCAGAGGAAATATATGATCAACGGGAGACACAGCTCAGCCAAGCTGACCACCATATTGGAACAGAACAGCCTGGCTTTATGAATCATGTGACGCTGATGTTGTTGCTGATTCGCTACCCTCCTGTTTTTCAGTTGTTTTCATATATAACGGTGAGGGAAACTGGCTCGGTCCGCCGCCATGTTGGCTCAGAGATTCTTGAGAAACAAGCACGGACTTGCCCCGGGACTCTGGAGCCACAATGAACGCAGTTTCTTTTTTTGCATTGCCGCTACGTCATGTCCATAATGGACCATTGACAGAAGAGCAAGTGCTCGCTTGACCAATCGGAGAACGGGCTGGCTTGGTAAACCACGCCCACAAGGACACTGACTGAAGACCTTCAGCGAGTGAAATTAGCATCTTCTCAAGGCTCTTTGGAAAACAAACGGCTTTATCTGGCTAAAAACATTTTTTTAAAAACATTCACAGCTTTTATACGAATCTAGCGATTAGTTTAACAAAGAAAGAGTTAAAAACGAACCGTAAAATATTTTACAATTTGCAATTGGAATAAAAGCAATATCACAGACTGAGCATAGGTGTTTTAATAGAGAAATATTTAGATTTAGCATTGACATCATCAGAACTCGACAGGAATACAAAATATATACAGATTGCTTTAAATACGACCGTGTTCATGGGAAGTACAGTACTTCTGCGTTTGCATTTCCCCTTGAAGAAAGCAACGAGTTTGTTGTGATGTTTTAAAAAAAATAATATGACAAAAATAACCAACCCCACTAACAAAACAAATCATGGAATTTTTCTGTATTTCACATGGCTTTTGAATGGAAGACAGTGTTTTCACATTTCATGTGAATCCAAAACAAAGTGCGCTTACTTAGTATGCAATACAATACCCTGAACATAGGTCATGACCCTGAAAAGTAAATGAATGCAGTGGAAATCGCAGACACTTCCTGAAAACACACATCTATAATCTTTAACCGTGGTCTAATTATCAAACAGGAGACCCTGCACAGCATCGCTCCTCAGGAGAAACTACCATGCACATTAAAAGCAGATTACTGAGCTGGATTGAAAGCTCAAAGGAATTTCATTAGTTCCCCACAAACAGAGTCCCGGTGCATTAGAGACAGGATCATGGACATTAAATGGACAAATCAAAGTGCAGAATGCTTTGGCTGATGTGTTCACTCACAAATTTAATTCCTAAAGTGTTGTAACTTTGGTCATGATATAACATGTTACGCCTCAGTACAGAGTACCCACGTTTTGGTTTAAGTTGTAAGTAAATACTAGTCAAATGTCACATACAAGAAATGTCAGTTGAGGTAAAATGCAACATATTTCTTCTCTCACTGTGCAATTGTACATTAAACATCTTTAAAAAAAGACAGACCTATTTATTGCTTCAGATTTAAATATCTCGTAAAGGCAACAAAAGATTTATAAATAACGTATAAATCATCATACACTAGTTGGACAAAGTCCATTTCATACGGTTCAATGAGAAAACATAAATAATCAATCTAGTGCTATTCTTCTCCGTAATTATTTCTAATACTCTGAAACTCTCACTGGGATATTTTTACAATTCATGTAATAAAAGAACACTTTGACACTGAAAGCTTTATGCATGCACTGCACGGCGCACTTACAGTATGAATACATCAGAATAATATTTAAATATGGTTTCTAATGTCAGCTCAGCATGAAAGGAACACAATGGAAAAATCACTGTGACTTCCGAAACGTGATCTCGGTACAGAACCGGCTTTATGGTCACTGCAAGTACATGTAGAAAAGCTTTAGTTTGTTAAAGGAGCAGTTGGCCCAGAGCTAAACATTTGCTGGAACATTCTTCATCAGAAAACAGATTTGGAGAAATGTAACATTACATATCTTGCTCAGCAATGGATGCTCTGCAGTGAATGGGTGCCGTCAGAATGAGAGTCCAAACAGCTGATAAAACATTACAATCGATAAGTAATCCACACCACTCCAGTCCATCAGTTAATGTCTTGTAACATGAAAAGCTGCTTGTTTCTAAGAAACAAATCCATCATTGTGGCATTTAACTTTGAACTGCCGCAGTCCATAGTTCATAATAATGCTTCCTCCAGTGAAAAGTTGTATTCTCACATGAATATGCATCTTTTCACTTCGCAAGACATTAACTGATGGACTGGAGTAGTGTAGATTACTTATGGATTATTGTGATGTTTTTATCAGCTGTTTGGACTCTCATTCTGACGGCACCCATTCACTGCAGAGAGTGAGCAAGTGATGCAATTTCTCCAAATCTGTTCTGATATCTCCATCTTGGATGGTCAGAGTACATGTTAAGTTTTTGGGTGAACTATTCCGTCAACTAACCTATAATCTGTCGACTTTTAACTCACTAAACAGTTTTAACGAACTAAACCGTGCTAGTGACTTCACACTTCAGGAAGAGAAACTGAAGATTCGACAAGCATGAGAATCAAATCCAATGTTCGGTTTCACTCCAGTTCACAGTGAATCCTGTTCGAGCATCTGTATCGTCTGTTTCTGAGGATGGGAATGTTTTGTGTTGTTTGATGGACCGTCGTAGCCGTTGATATCGAGCGCTGGGTAAATCTTACAAAACCTCAGGCCATATTTCACCTCAAAATCAATGTGATTAGGATCATTAAGATTTTTTGCATTGTGATATTGTTTATAATTTTCATTGGTATAAAGGGGAAAAATATTTATACATTATGGTGCATTTGTATGGATTACATTTTTTAATAATTCAAATGAACAAATAATTCTAGTACAGTAATACAAGTCTACTGAGAATCTATAAATGAGAATTTGTGAAGAAAATGTGCTTAATTCTCATGAAAATAATGCATAATATGATGCAAACAATCTAAATGGTTTAAACAGGCTGTATTTTAATCAAATTAAATATTTTGTTGTGAAATATAACTAATATTTTTGTGAAATATTGATGAATTATAATTGTCAAAAAAAAATTATGAATCAAATATATATACATACTACTTCAGACAAAAATAAATATATTCATATATATAAATAAATTATTATATAATATTTTAAATCATATCACAGATTTGGATTTGCAGTGGTCAATGCTCAATGTGTTTTTTTGCTACAAATGTCTCAGTTTTGAGCAGTAACTGGCCACATGGGGTTCTCCAAACCATATCTGCGTCAGCTAATTTCACGTCTCCAAACTAAATGTACAGAGTTTCCCTTCACGCTTGTCACGCAGAGCTACGATTGCGTCACATACGGCTACATCACGTAACCACACTTACCAAATCACCTTGGCTTGTTGCTTTCGACTTCGAAAGAAGGCTGTCAGAACCACATAGCACTACACAGCAGGAAAACTAGACCAGAACGGTCTTTCTCTGTGCTAAAGGACAGTCCAACAATAGCTTATGAGACTCAAAGTGCTCTTATGCTCAAAATCTCAGAAAAACAGCACACGGATGTTTGCCGCTGGGTCAGAGACGTTATAAAAAGTGCATACCGTATAATAATTCTGTTAGATACTGATGAAGTGTTGTATAATGCCTTTAAACGGTATTTGTGGCATACCGAACACACTTGTATGCCGGAAGCTTTGAGAGAGTGTCTACTATGATTAGATGATCTACTATGATTAATCTATGATTAGCATGCAATAGCAGACATACAGCAGTCTGCATGACTACACACCTCGACGTCGGGCCGAACCCGCAGCCCCTAGAATCACAGTGAGATCACGTCCAATGCTGAAGACGATGCACCTGTTTTAACACACCTCTCGAATGGAGAGAAAGTAACGCTCAGTGTATTTGCACATGTGGTCAGCTCTGGAGCTCTCGGAGCCCCAGATTACTGTGGTCAAATGGTGCTCTCGGTGTGCGCGTGCGTGAAGGTGTGCGTGCGATGCGGCTGAGGGTTGGGGAGCGCCGTCCGGCTGCTGTTGGTGTTCAGGTGCGACTGGTTCGGAGGGTGGATGTGGCTCGGCCGGCGTTTGGACAGGCTGTTCTTGTCGTTGAGCAGCGAGGTGGTCTCGTCCGGGCCGTTCTCTCTGGGTGCCGGCGGCGCTGTGGTGTGGTTCGCGGTGCTGGACATGGGAGGGGTCAGGGGCGGAAGAGGGCCGGGATCCAGGCGGATATGGCTGCTCTCTGGGGACTGGGGCGTGCTGTCCAGTTTTGAAGCCAGAAGGCCGTTTTGGTACTGCGAACGAGTGACCTGAGAAAGACAAAAGGTCATTAATCAAACTTACATATGCTACTGCTCATTTTTGTTTTGCGAAATAAATTAATTATTTGGTAACACTTTAGAATAGGGAACACTTATTCACTATTAACTACAACTTTTCCCTCAATAGATTCCTAATTTGCTGCTTATTAATAGTTAGTGCGGTAGTTGTTAAGTAGAATAAAGCATTAATATGTGCTTAATTACTACTAATAAATGGCTAATATTCTATTAATATGCATGCTAGATAAGCAACTAGGTTAAGAGACCCTAAAACAAAGTGTTACCAATTATGTTTATCAGCAGCAATCTAACTTAAATTAGATTTATCAGGACTATTATTAATATTACTAATATTCCATTAATACTATTACTAATATTACAATATTATATTAATAATATTACACACATGCATATAGATAGCTAGACAGATAAATAGTATATAATATTTAAGAAAAAATATGTTGTATTAGTATATTAAATATATAATATAAATTATATAAATATAAATATGTACATGTAAATATTTTCAAAATATATACTGTATGTGTGTATTTATGAAAGTGACGTGAGGCCAAGTATGGTGATCCATACTCAGAATTTGTGCTCCGCATTTAACCCATCCAAGGTGCGCACACACACACACACACACACACACACACACACACACACACACACACACACACACACACACACACACACACACACACACACACACACACACACACACACACACACACACACACACACACACACACACACACACACACACACACACACACACACACACACACACACACACACACCCCACACACACACACACACACACACACACACACACACACACACACACACACACACACACACACACACACACACACACACACACACACACACACACACACACACACAGTTGCTTTAGATATACAAAACAACTGAAGTAAAGTCAAGCTTCAAAAAGCATCATAAAACAGTCCATGCAACTATATTTCAAGTCTTCTGAATTCATGCACACACACACTTGTGTGAAGACCAGACTGAAACTGTTGTTGATGGGCATAACATACCTTCACATACTGCAGGTCAGCGAGGGCCCGCACATTAAAATCAGGGACATACTGTGCAGCGGGGCTGTTATTGAGCTGACTGTTGCTGCCGCTGATGGACTCCGAGTCGACTCTCTCTGTGCAGCTCAGAGACGCCGAGCGGTTCAGACCAGTCACATGAGACGGGGAGCGAAACTCTGCAACGCACAGGAAACCCGTCACTTCATGTCACAGCACGCCTGCTCGCAAACACTCACACCCATCAAACACACACACAGAGCCGATCCTAGACTTCTGGGGGCCCTACGCAGAACGGGGGGGGGGGGGGGGGGCGGCGTGTGTGGTTGAGATGCACGAATGGATGCAATGCAGTTGTCTGGGTTTCACTTCGTCTTGAATCATCTTGAAATGATCATTCGAGCATTCATGTTTTCATAACCTCTGGCCAAACTCCAAAACGAACCCAAAATGAAAACATATTTTGGATTAAGGGGGCCCCCTGGTGTTTCGGGGGCCCTACGCAGCTTGCGTATTCTGCGTATAGGGAGGATCGGCTCTGCACACACACATATACAAATGAGGAAAATCTCAAAACAATGAGAGATGAGAGGGACAGCACAACAACAAACAACTCATATCACATTTGAAATGAATGGAAAGATTATAGCAAATGATTGGATGGTCATTTCAGACGTGCATTTGTGTGTGAGCAGCATTAGTTTGATTACACCGGAGAAGCATAGATTATAATATAGTGTGCTATTCATTAGTTTGTGACTATAAAGAGTAGATGATGTACACCAAAACCCCGTGGGATCAGCGCTGTAATGTTAATACACTAGCGCCCTCTACAGGTGCTTCATGAACTGCAACAGTCACTGCAGGTGTGTGCTTGGGATTGGACAGCTTTTACTGAGACGGTATCAGACAATAAATGAATGCTGACTGACATGCACAGCGGACTCAGCATTATCTCCCATGCTTGAATCAGAAACCACGTGCTTCTATGTTTACGAGCGATGCATTGTGATGAACTAGAACTCTCCGGTTATAATCAGTGAAGTCAAAGCATGCCGTGGGTTTCAAGTTTGTTGATAACGGAAGTGATCTAGTATTTTCATGTCGTTCGCGTGCCCTAGGTGTAGTGGTCAGCAACCAAAGAGAACAAGATTAACCCCCGGTTTCACAGACAAGGTTTAAGCCTAGTCCTAGACTAAAATGTAAGTCTGAGCTGTTTCAACTGAAATAAACTTGCACTGATTGATCTTAAAACATGTCAGTGCCTTTGTTTTGTCTCAAGATGAACACCAGTAATGCTTTTTTCTAAGGCATGTTTATAAAAATTACTTCAATGTCCTAATTGAACTTTGGCCTAATCCTGGTTTAGGATAAGCCCTGTCTGTGAAACCGGGCCTAAAATTCATAAGAGGTGCTGACGAAACCAATCAATCATCACAGCGATATCAGAGGATTTCGATGATATCGGGAAACTGCCTTAGTATTTGAGTATACTACACTGCACTTTTGTCAAAAGTTTCCAAAAATGGACAGGTTGGTGAAAATATCTTACAAAATGTGAATTAAAATTACAGCAACATGGACAACACGGCACTTTATGTAATTAATATTCATGACGCAAACCGTGCCCGGCACATCGCTGACTGAAAAATACATTTCCTGAAAACAAACCATAAAAGAAAACAAGTGAATTTTTATATCTGCTTGTAAATATGCTTCAGCCCTAGACTAAACAAAAAGAGCTATACTGACGTTTCGTAAACGTTGTTGTAGTCATTTTAATTTTCAAAATGTCTATTTATTTTGTATTAATTATTTCAGTTTTAATAATTTTCCTATAAATTGAATCAGACAACTTGTAACTACGTTTATAATTACTTTTTTTGAGTCTGATAACATTTATGTCAAACATTTAGTAGGCCTATTTTTTATTAGTAATTTATTTATTTTAAATTATAGGGTTAAAAAAATTTAATGAATGATAACAACACTGCACTGCAAGTAATTAACACTTAGGCATATTTAGTCAGATTGATCATGCATAATTATAGTAATAACATTTTTATTGCATTTGTCCACGTTTCATCAAGACGTCACAAACGGATAGCCTCACGGTGCGTTTTCTAGTATATTCTGATACTAAAGCAGCTCAGAAAGGAGCAGGACTGAATCTTCAGGGCGGTGTGAATGTTGTTCTTGCAGGAGGTCAGGTGTGATGGACAGGTAGGGACGCACGCGGGCAGCACGGGGAGTGTGTTAGTCGTTACAGTAGAAGAAGAGCTCTTCAAAACGACTGAGCTCAAGAGGACAACGCCAGAGCCGACCAGTCCAGCAAGCTTTCATTTGACTAACACTGTCATTCAAATCTTTTTATACAAGTCACATCACTCATAAGCCATAGCTCACAGCTGATTTCAATAGAGTTGTCATGTTTACTAAGCTGATCTCAAACTAACACAAGTACACACAGCACAAACAAACCATGATGAAAGTACATTTAAGATCAAACTCTATTCTGCGTTTCAGTACTGAATAAATATTTCCTAATAAACACAGACAAATACACTTTGCATGTGCATTTTAATTAGATTGAATTATTTTCTATTAATATTTCATGCAGTAAAAATGCATTTTTATTATAATAAATACAATTTGCTGTCGAGGTTTTGAAACAGAGCTTTTAAATTACTAAATAAAATAAAATAAATTGTGATTTTTGCATTTTTGTAACTGGAAAGGACTATAAAAAGAGACAAAAAACACAAGTTATATGCTATATTTCAGCTCTTCTGAATGCAAACAATAATTTTGAGTGGAAAAAAGAAAATTAAACCAGGGCATTGTTAACTGAAAATGGTCTGCTATAGCTCTTGAATATTAATTATGCTCACACATTCAAACCTGCCATATCAAGACTATATGGTTCACTTTGTAATCAATAAATTCTCATGGTGTCAAGTTTGAATGAACAAAATTACACATTTTAAATATTACTAATAATTTAAAATAATACTGAATATTTCCTAAAAATAAATTTAATCAGCTGGAACTATTTACTATTGATATTCTACGCAGCACTCAAATGTATTTTTATTGCAATAAATAAATGCCAAAAATTGGCTTTAGAACAGCTTTTAAATCACTGTAAATAAATCAAATGTGAACTTGCTGGACTACGGGTCATAGCGTGATAAAGGTTATTCACTAGCTATTTCTTACACTAGCTACCCCATCATCCCTGAGTTAGCCCCAGCATGCAGGGCATTTACCTGGGAAACGCGTGAACAGAGAAAACCTCTTAAGCGAAAGGCGGCGTGGACGAGGCGACACCACAGAAGGAGAGAGAGGGGGGGAGACAGCTGAGGAGGAGGAGAGACAGAGAAGCCACACATCATCAGCAGCCGCTCAGTGTAGCACACTACGGGAACATCATCTTTTCTTTGAAGGGGTAATGCTATGCTACTAACCTTGCCTTTGAATGTAAAACATATTCTGGTGACATTAAAGGTATATTTCACCCAAAACTTGTCATTATCGCTCCAAACCTGTGTGACTTTCTTCCTTCAGTGGAACCTGAAATGTAGATATTTTGCAGAATGTCCAAGCTGTTCTTTTCCCATGCAAAAAAACGGACTTCACAGACTTAAACAATTAATAAAGAGCATCGCAAAATGCTATACTTTAATCAAAACCATAATTTTGAGTAAAAGACCAAAAATTAAGTTATTATTCAACAGTGGGCTGAAACAATTAATTCTAATTCCAGAACCAAATTGAATAATTCATTGAAAAGATATGAATTCAGCATCTCTACTTCTCTGCCAAGGAAAGCATGTCAACATTTTTAGTGAATACTAATAATATTTGAACTGTTTTCTCACACTTTGATAGTGATATTTGAATCCTCTTTGTAATTTGAAAGCACTAAAAAGTAGCATAAAGTACTGTAAAACTTCTGTACTGTAAGCTCTTCTGGATGCAAGCAATAGTTTGAGAAAAAAAAAAAAATAATAATGTCATTATTCAATGAAAAATCTCAGCCATAGCTCTCAAATCTCAATTAAATTTCAAGACCAGTTGTGGCATCTGCGCATCTCACATCTCATGCGCATCTCGTCAGTAAAGCCGGTTCCGTGATTGGCGGAGCTACAGCTCTGTGTATTAACTGCCGCTCCATTTGAAAACAGGTGTTGGCGATTTACCGCCAATCACAGAACCGGCTTTACTGACGAGATGCGCATGAGAAATCGCATGCGATTAATTGCACAGCCCTAATATACACACACACACATATACATACATACAGGGCTGGCGCCAAGGAAGGGGGGGGGCATTCGCGGGCCGTGTCCCCCCAAACGAGTTACGGTGCCCCCCACTTTCCATCCTCTCCCCACCTTGCTGAACGTGATCGATTTCGAAAGCGAAAGTGAAACCGATAAAACAGCGCACATAAGAAAGCGATTGCATGCTTTAGCGAGCGTCAGCAACTGCAAGCGATCACAGATTGCATGCTACCCACCCGAACCCCCCCCCAAAAAACACACACACCTGCACCTCACCCCCCCCACACACACACTCTACACCCCCCACATACACCTGCACCTCCACACCCCCACAAACACATGCACCTCCACCCCCACCCACACACCTGACCTCCACCCCCCCACACACACACCGCACCTCCACCCCCCACACACGACCTCCACACACACACTGCACCTCCACCCCCCCAACACACACGCACATGCTCCACCCTCTCCCCCACACCACACACGCACCTCCCCCCCCCCCCACCACACACACACCCCCCACCCCCACACACACATGCACCTCACCCCCCCACACACATGCACCCCCCCCCCACACACACACACCTGCACCTCCACCCCCACACACACACAACGTGATTTGTGCCCCCCCTAGAGATTCAAATGCCCCCTTGATGGAGGTGCCCTGGCGCCGGTTTTGCATACATATATACACATATATAAAAAAACAAAAACATAGGGATATTTTTACTGCATTCTAATAGGTTTAATCACACATTTAGGCTTTTGGACTATCAAGATGTTTTGTTTATTTTTTGAAAAATGAATGACATACTTGATAATGTCAGTTTGCATATTGTTAAAACAATTACTTTCGTAGGCGATAGATATTTGATACACCCCTATTTGAATGTTTTGAATAAATGCAAGCTTAAATTTTATTTGGAAGCTAATTTTAGGTTATTTCATTGCAAAAAACAAACAAACAAAAAAAAAACTATTAACTGGCTTCAGAGGATTTGGAATACACAGACCTTTATGGTGTTTTTTTTGAACATGCGAATGATTTGGCAATGTGTGGAAAAAAGCAGCTTGGACATTCTGCTAAACATCTCTTTTTGGGTTTCAAGGTTGAAAGAAAATACGAGCTTTAGAAGGACATGAGTAAATGCCAACGGATCAGTCACATGAACCCTCGTCTCTTACGCAGGGTTTCTTAAAGCACACGTAGCCACACATTTACACATGCTAAGCACATAAATGTGACGTTTGGCACACGGATGGACTGCAGCACAGCTGGAGGTGAAGAACAGAATCAGACAGCATCATTACACATAGTGACGCTCGGCCAGCAGATGTCCCTGCAGTCAAATGTGTCCTGTTTAGTCCCCTACCAACAGCCCCAGTGTTATTATGTAATACAGAAGACTACACTTACAATGACAGATCATGACAAAGTGCACTGGGAGACTCTTAAAAAAACATGGCGCTGACAAGATCCATCACTTAAACTGAGGCTGGGCAGCAAACATATCAACATTGTTACCATAAATCAACCAGATTCAGAAAATAGATTCATTCATAAAATCATTTTAGAAATTCTATCAGCATTTACTGTGCCGGTTGATTTTTTCCATGCAATTATAATAACTGAGAAGCTTTCTAGCCTCCAAGGTAAAATACTCACCCGGGCATGGTGTGGTCAGTGCCATGACTCCATAATACGAGAAAGGACCCGTCTCAAACTTCATGTTCTCATTTCCAGCCTCAACTTCCACCCGACCCTGAAAGACAGGCCTGAGTTCATTAGTTTCATTCGTTACAAATCTCAATTCTGCAGGACATTTTGTTGTATATATTTTAAATAATTTGTAAACAATTATAAAGACAACCACATAAACGAGAACCGCTTAAAAATGGAATCAAATAAATACATTGGCAATAAAACCTTTGTAGTTTTGCGTGCTGTTCTTCAAGATACTGAAACCTAAAGCCCTCAAGTTCTTAAATGTTTTGTGAGTGTTTTTAAAAATGTGTTTCAATTTTGAAACCTTAACCGGTTTCCTTGAGGAACAACCAGTTGCGTGTCCATAATTAAGACGAACGACACAAAACCGACCGAACTCCCACAAGGAGTGTGAGGTCAGTACTTTTAGTAGATTGAAATCAGTCGTGTGTCACAACATTCGAGTGTACACACATATTTTGCAATGTCTCAGGCGTCATATTTGCCCCATTTTCCGTCCCAATGGAGAGTCCGCCTTTCCTCTCGTTCTCAGAAAAAGGTAAGCGGATCTGCGGCGCTCAGATTGCACGACACAGATCCGGTCACTCTATCCGAGTCTGCTCCGGTGTCTATATTCAGAGACACTGCAAACACAAACAACGCTCGCCGACACTCCAGCAACCAGCAAATCAGAGCAAATCCAGGTTCATAAAACAAAACAAAGGTGTTAAATCTGTTTGTTTTTGTATACTAGAGTAAAAACTAATTATTGACTTTACTACTACTAAATAAATCTTTACATTCATGAAAAACTAACTTATAATATATTTATATATATATACACACTACCGTTCAAAATAGTCAGTAAGAGATTTTTTTTATTTAAAGAAATTGACACTTATTCAGCGAGGATGCATCAAATTGATAGCAGACATTTAAAATATTACAAAATCTCATTTCAAATAAATGCTGTTCTTAAAAAACAAAAATTGATGGTTATATTAAGCAGCAAAACGGTTTCCAACATTGATAACAATACAAAATGTGTAACCTTAAAATAATACCTACAAATCATAATTTATCAATTACTAAAACTTAAATTATTTACTTTTATTTTTTTTGCTAAAACCAGAAGCCAAAGCAACATTAAATTACTAAAATATTAAATTAATATATTTGTTTAGTGAATACATTTACAATATTTAAAATAATAAACATATATTTTCTAATCATTTTTATTTTTTAAATATAATTTTTTTTAAACGTATTATTTATTTGTTATAATAAATTTGAATAATTTGTAAAAATACAAATTATTATTTATTTTAATTTTAATAATTAATTTTAAAAATCAGAAAATGAACAGATGTAAATAATCTGCAGGAGTTTGGTGAATGTAAGCAGGCATGCGGTTTGATGGCCAGCGTGACGTAACGTTCCCTGACACATGGCGTTTGTGCTCCGCATGACCTTGTGCCGCGGGGATGATTACGACTGCGATAAACACTCACCCTGACGTTCAGAAAGGGTTAACCTTGTCCCGGCTGACCCCCCCGCTGAGCACACAGCAAATCCAGGATGTGATTTACTGATCCCCAGGACCTGTCACAGCTCGGTGTACCTTGACCATCGTCATTATTAAGCCACGTTAAGTAAGCTGACGCACATATATTCAGATGACTGGAAAGTATGTGGGAGGTTAAAGGTCACGCCATTGTGTTGCTCCCTGTATGAGTTCAAATACAAGTCAATATCTGTATATGTATCATCTGCTTGCTGTAGCGTGGACACCCAAGAGTCTTTCCATCAATCTCACCTCTGATTGGACTGCTTTGCACAGTGCACAGCTCTGATTGGTTGTGTATTCAATTGTGAGTGTTGCTGGCAGAAAGTGGGTGGGATTAGAGCTGCTATGCTCAGGATCCCTTTCTTACGTAAGAGGGATCAACTAGTGAAGGGCAGGCCTGTCCGATGCAGGACCTCTTCAAGCTAAACCTACAGTGAGGTCACAGACGCTCCCAACAGACCCGTCTGTGCAACTCTACACCAGGACACGGCAGGCGGAGCCAAGCGCCAATCACAAAATACACCACTGAAAAAAGCTTGAAAATGTTAACCAGCGGTACATGCTAAGGACAGCATCGCTACTACTAATGCTCAAACTTCAAATCTCTAGTACTAAGCGTTAAAACTCTGTATGCGTTTCATTCTGAGACACTTGTGCTACACTCTCAAAAGAAAAGGTACAAACGTTGTCACTGGGGCGGTACCTTTTCAGAAGGTACATCGTTGTACCTTATTTACCCCTAAAGGTTGCATATTAGTACCTAAAGTGTACCTAAATGGCACATACTTGTACTTTTTATAAAAGGTACCACCTCAGTTACAGCTTTTTGTACTTTTTTCCTGACAGTGTAAGAATACGATCGATGTCTTAAATTATGCAGAGAGGTGCACTGTTACTTCTCCAAGTGATCAGACTTATCATTTTTGCTTGGCATACAATAACACAGGCAAATAAATAAATTATAACTTTGATTTAATTAAAGGGTGGAACCCAAGCAGTGTTGGGTAAGTTACTTTCAAAAAGTAATTAATTACAGTTACTAATTACTTCATCAATATTGTATTTAAATTACTTTACTAATTACTCTGTCTGAAAAGTAACTTAGTTACTAAACAAGTAACTTAATTATTCAAATCGCTAATTAGGCTACATCTTAAAATCCATTTTATTAAAACCTTCCCGCTAAATATTGTTCACAAATCTGTCTAAATCTGTGTTAGTGAATGATAATCCATTCCACCTCACAGGTGTGGCATTTATATATATATATAACACTGTAATATTAGTGCTGGGCACTGAATAATAACGATTAATCGCATCCAAAATAAATGTTTTAGTTTATATAATGTATGTGTGAATCCTGTGTGTATGTACACACACACACACACACACACACACACACACACACACACACACACACACACACACACACACACACACACACACACACACACACACACACACACACACACACACACACACACACACACACACACACACACACACACACACACACACACACACACACACACACACACACACACACACACACACACAGTAAATATTTACATGTATTAACATGGATATGTTTATACTCATTTAATTTATATTACATATAAATATATTTAATATATAAACATAGCATATTTTACTTAAATATATTCATGCATGTGTGTGTATTTATATATACTTAATAAATATACAGTACACACACATTATGTACAAAAAATTTTACTTTTGATGCCCAGCGCTATTTAATATATTAGAATTTCAATGAATTTATTTAAATAAATGATTAAATAAATCTAAAAATAAACCAGCATTACTTGTACTTTATTTGATATCTGAAAATAAAATATATATTTTTTAAAAACAAAACTCTGTCAGCATCATTACTCCAGTCTTTCTTCAGTGTCACATGATCCTTCAGAAATCATTCTAATATGCTGATTATTATCAATGTTGAAAACAGTTGAGCTGCATAGTATTTTTTTTAACCTGTGATACATTTCTTTATGATTATTTGATGAATAGTGAGTTAAAAAAAACATAATTTAGTCAAAATAGAAATCATTAATGCTGCTGAAAATTCAACTTTTGAATATGAATAAATGATACAAACCATTAAAAAATTCTACTGATCCCAAACTTTGAAATGGTAGTGTTATCTTCTGTTTATCCTACGTCACATGAAAATAATAAACCTGATGATTTAGAGAAAGTATTAGCACAGACACCCTCACCAACCACATGACGAGTTAGCACAAGCGTTTCAGGAAACTAACGTTTAATTTGAACAGTTTAAGTAATCGTGATATTTGCCTTATCACGCACGACTAACATGTGACTGATTATTGAAGGAATTAACACACTTTCCGTTTTAGCACTTTTACTGGTATCTGAAAGCATTTTCAAACCAACCTAAATATTTAATAACGCACAGAGATGTGTGGACGTTTGTGGGCGTTTAAATTCAGCCAAAGTCTGCAGAGCTTCACGCTGAATTCTCCTCCGATCACTTTTACTTACCTGAAGGATAAGGACGAAAAAGTCGACCGGTTTTCCGCGCTGATATAAACAGTGCTGTAGCGAGCGCTTGTCGTTCTCGTTGAACTTGATCTCCTGAATGACATCCGGGTGCTTGAGGATTCGCAGTAAGACCTTTTCTGAAATCTGGAGCGGACTGAAAAGGCTCACCTCTACGGAAAGATGGGACATGACAAACATCCTCTGTAATTCCCAACAGCAAACGCTCAAAGACCGAGGGGTCTTATAGACGTAACAGCTCACCTGTAGCGAGGAAGCGATGCGCTGCCAGCATTAGCTGCGGGGATATCTTGACATTGGATTCCCTCTCATGTTTGAAAGCAGAAAAGTCCCTCTTGTTTTTGTTGGGATCCACTTTCTTTCTGTTACGATTGTCAGCTAGAAGGCAAAAAAAAATTATTAAAGGGATAGTTCACTCAAAAAAGAAAATTCTGTCATTAATTACTAAATGTTACAAAGCTACGAGAATACTTTGTGCGTAAAGAAAACAAAAATAATGACTATTTAACAATTCGTCTCCTCTGCGTCACATACGTCTCACATACGCTGATATGTTGTATGTATGTGATACTCTCCAAACTGGCGCTATAGGGTGACGCGGAGGCGACAAATTGTTGAATAAAGTCATTATTTTTGTTTTCTTTGCGCACAAAAAGTATTCTCGTAGCTTTGTAAAATTACGGTTGAACTACTGATGTCACATGGATTATTTTAACGATGTCCTTGCTAAGTTTCTGAGCCTTGATTGTGTTAGGATCCTTGCTGTCTATGGAAGGGTCAGAGAGCTCTCGGAGTGCATCAAAAATATCTTAATCTGTGATCCGAAGATGTCTTATGGGTTTGGAACGACATGAGGGTGAGTAATTAATGACAGAATTTTCATTTTTGGGTGAACTATCCCTTTAATCACTCATCCAATGCTCAACTTTGGCATCATAATCCCAAGTAGATCATCGAAACCATAAGCACCTGTCTCAATGATCTACTTAGGCTAACGTTGCTTTTGGGAAAGCCCAGATTAATAAATCAGTCGAATTGGTTATCAATGATTGGTCAATTCAATTGGTTATATCTCATGCGTAGACATGATATTTAAAAACAAGTCAGTTCACTAGCATGAACATACTGTAGAGATCAGACTCGTCCAGGATCTCAGATTTGATGATCTCTTCAATGACGTCCTCCAGCGTGACCAGACCCAGAACCTCGTAGAACGGATCTCCTTCACCCTCGTTATTCACCTTCTGAACGATGGCCAGGTGCGATTTACCTGTGGACAGAGAAATCTGAGCCACAAATCTCCCACTAATGGGGAATTAAACGTACCAAGTGCTGTAATTGCAGATTGAACGGCTGTTTAATAGTTATTTAACAAAGATTTAGTTCACACCAGGCTGGGAAACCCACTGAGTCGGTGTAGACTCATTCAAACCATATTCGTATGGAAGCACTGCATGGACATGCATATTAATGAGCTGTATTATCACTGCAGTCTGAAAACACCATGAATTATTCATCATCTTGTTTTATCCGAGGGGTCGGATCAATCATAACCATTTAAGCAATACGGGACCATTAGCACTGCAGAAGAGAGTCAGATCAGAAGTGCTACTAAACTTAGAGCGAAAAGAGCTTAGGATGGGGAAATGACGGAGATGTCTGGGGATTAGAAAAAGGGAAGGATGGAGTAAGACAGGAGCAGACGACACTTTGATGGTATTTAAAGATAAGAGGGGATCTGAAAATGCTGCGAAATCAACACTACTGGACAAAAACTGTATAATACTGAATTTGTGCAACACTTAATGCTCAAATCTGAATTAAAAAAATGCATGGACTAATACAGAAAAGTTCTGACCAATACCGACAACCAATGATTATTTTATGTTATATGTTAATTCAAGTATTTCCCCAATAAAGCTCTGAATATTTAAAATACAAGTAAAATATTTTTGTTCAAATCATTAATCCTAAACAACCCTATTATAAAAAAAAAATACTTGATCTTAAATAGAAGAAAGACGCTGTTTTTTTCTGAAATCCTGGGATTTATAATACAGGATCAAGCGTTATTTTTTAATACAAACAGACTGCTTAAGAGAAGAGATAATATTTTCTCACTGAGATACACTCCAGTGTTCCTGAGGGATTGGCATTTAGCAAACCACCCACATTTACTTATTTACATACTCATAAGCTTATTTACATGCATTCATATCTCAGTGGAGCTCATTTTAAACAAACACTGAAAACACGTTTGAATTGGGTGTGGAGAATCTCTACACATTTATCATCAAATGTAATAAAAGCTATGTCCTGAGCTGACATTTTGGGACAATACAGTGCCTGTCACATTGCTTTTGTCCCTCTGTGGCATCTCTGCAGCGCTGCAGTGATTGGGAGATGAAAAATACAGTGGGAGGAGCTTCGACCTGCCAATCACTTCAAAACACCGCCCATACAACTCATCATTAATGTAACATTACTACTCTGGGGTAAAACTGTTCAGATGAGCTTCAACAGCTTGTGCAAAATAAACGTCCGACATTATCGTTAGGATTACATTCAATACAAATAAAACATTATGCATTTGGAAGACACTTATTATTTTCTTTGAATTTAAGGTATATGCACTGTTATTTTAGTATCAAGACACTATTATAGTTTTTTATTATATCAATATCATATAAAAACAGTTTTCATTTAGATTTTTTAAAAAAAAATATATTTTTAAAGTTAGCATTTATTTTAACTAACATGAACTAACAATAAGCAATATTTTTTTTACAGCATTTATTAATGATAACTAAGTTAGTTCACAGTGTGCTTACTAATGTAACCAGATGCAACTTTAGAAGTATTGTTCATGATCAGTTCATGATAAGTGATTCAGTTAACTCATGTTAACAAATAAGACCTTATCGTAAAGTCTTACCAGCATCTTTAATTGATTAATAATAATCTGGATATTGAGGGGAACATGTCTTCCTACATTTTTATGATGGTTATGGCCCCAAATCTGAGGCTAAAATAGGTAATCACAGTGAGTAATTGTGCAAACTCACAATGAGTGTGCAAACTCTGGACGGATGATGGTGCCAATTTTTTATGAGTGTCGGGGGCTTTTGGCAGCATGGCATTCCTCTGCCTTTTCTAGACGAGCTTCATATTGACTGGAGGCTTATACAGGGAGCATATGGTTATTGATTCGGCTCTCAGGGGGGAGTCTGAGCACCCATCATAATCAATAGCAGGATGAAAACAACTGCATGGAGCCAAAGCCTGTGCTTCCTGTGAGCACAGCACGTTCTGTTCAAACTTTCAAGAGGCATACAAAACACAACCACTAACCTTTCTTAAACTCCTCCAACATGGCATCCAGCTTAGTGTCGTGGAAGACGAAATGCACCGGGTGGTTGTAGAACTTGGTGACCGTTTTAAGCGTGGTGCAGTCGTCAGAGTCGACGAAGGCCAGGTCTTTGACGTGCAGGACGTCCACGATGTTGGAGCGCTCGGCGTCACACACAGGTATCCGCGTGTAGCCGCTTTCCATGATCTCAGACATGGTGTTGAAGTCCAGCACGGTGTCGGTGTGAATCATGAAGCAGTTGCTCAGCGGCGTCATCACATCCTCAACCGTCTTGGTTCTGAGTTCCAGAGCACCTTGTATGATGTTCAGCTCTTCCTTGACCAGATCGTTGTAGGGTTCGGTGACCTTCAGCATCCCCACCAACTTCTCGCGGTTGTAGACGGTGCCGATTTCCTGTCCGAGAATGTAGTCCAAGAGCTTACTGACGGGGAACGACAAGGGGAAGGTCAGGAGCATGAAAAATTTGGTCACCATGATGGTGTTGGCACCTACAGCCAAACCGTGGCGCGAGCAGAGCGATTGTGGCACGATTTCACCAAAAATAACAATGCCAACAGTAGATGCCACCACGGCTCCCAACCCCGACCCAATCAAATCATCTAGCAGGATGGTCAAAGTTGTGTTGACCAGCACATTACCCAACAATAAAGAGCAAAGCAGATAGTTGCCCTTGCTTCGAATGGGTTCAATTTTGCGTGCATACTTCTTCTCCTTATCAGTTCCACAACTTTGCACAATGCGGAGCTCCATTGGATCCAACGCCATGAGCCCCAGGTTGAGTCCGCTGAACATGCCAGACAGCACCAGCAAGCCTAAAATCAGGATGATTTGGAGCCACAGCGGTAGAAGAGATTCTTTCTCCTCTACAACTAACAATCTCCCATCGTTTTCACCCAGCTGCAACCATTTGTCTCCCAAGCTCTGCCTGACACATAGGCTGTAGGTCTTTTCTCGTTCACTCTTACGCAGTGGCTTCACATACACACTCACCAGACCCGATGTCCCTCTGTTGCTCACGTTCATGTAGGTGCTGATGCTCAGGTCTTTGGTGAAATCCTCACAAGTTCTGTTTAACGCGTCGCTGTCCTCCGTATCCACGTACTCCATGAACCTGATGTGGGATGCAGCGTCTGGGCTCAGGTGCACCCCATAAAACCTGAGCAGGATGCTGCTCTCCTCCGTTACCTGGATGAGCCCGTCCTCCGTCGTGCTGGCCGCTTTGTCGCTCCTCTCCAGCCGCATGCCCAGGATCTGACTGCTGGAGCCGGGGCTCGACGACTCCGTTCGCCCGCCGACAGAGCTCCAGAGGAACACGATGAAAGTTAGAAGACACCCCTGTCCGCTCCGCTCTGGCGCCATGTTTGTTGCGCTCTCTCTCCGAGTCCGCAAGGCTGGACCTTACGTCACGTCATCGCTGCCACACGCGGACCCCGCCCCCTCATTTGCATAATGCAAAATTGCGCAAAACCCACTTTCAATATAGAGGAAATAATTAGGAATAATATTGAAATAAACAATGCTTATAATGCTTATTTAAAATACATAACGTTAGGGCTTTTAAAAATAAACGTCTCATAGTAGTTATTTATGATAAATTGTGGCAATACGTTAAAGTATCTAACATTTTTACGATTAAAAAAATGATATTATCTATAGATTTTTCTACCGTCTTATTGTTTTGCTCGCGGCACAGTGTTGTAGCGCGTGGAGCTGTTATGTAATAGCACGAGCCTTGTCCCCTTCCCTTCAGCACACAGTGGTGAATTTCATGAAATGGTCAAAAAGAAAGAACGTGGAATGAATTATATTTTGAATAAGATCATAATAATTTATGGCAGGATTTTGATGCCAGTTAAAACACACTTCAACCTCAATTAATTTGCTATAGCACTTAAATAATTATGAGTATTTATTTATTATCAGTATAAATAAAATGCAGTAGAATAAATAATATCATTATTTTTAACTAGTAATGAAAAGTAATTAAATCAACTGCAATAAGCTGCCATAATGTAATACATGTTGTTTGTGGAAGCGTCGTCCTCTGTGAATGTGATGCAAGTGTGTCCTCTAGTGTCACAAAGAAACCAACTCATCAACATAGTGTGTTTTCTGAAATGCACTTTATTCTCAGAGTAGTGCGTAATTATGTGCACTTTAAAAAAATTAACAACAACTAAATATTACAAGGATTAATATAATCATGCTATTACTGAAGGATTTACCCATTACATACGATGACGAGTAAGTTGCTCTATAACTGCTATGATTCAATGTCATATTCATTGAAAGATATTCTCAATAGTCTATATTCACAATTATTTCACATTAAGGAAAATATCTACTGATCAAATGTTTATACTTTACAGTCCTCATCAGTCCACACTGCTTGCATGTGCCATACACAACTGTGATTAAAATACTGATTCATACAACATCCTTTAAGAACTGCTTGCGTACAATCGCTTTTCATAATTATCTATAGTAATTTGTTTACAGAGAGAATAATTATCTAAAAACATTACAATTAAAAAAACACTTATATAGTAGTTTTGATTTAAACATAGTGTGCTCAAAGTCCATGCTGACACGAGTAATCTTATCTAATGCTAATGGATAAAGTCTGGCTCCAGTCGAGTTTTAGGCCTGTTTTCCTGGATGTCCTTCAGGTAGAAGCACGTCCACAGTGAAGCTGATCTTCTTTGAATGTAGCACACTGTAAGTATTGTCAAACCGGACCACATCTATAGAGAAAAACACATTGTTATCAGCATAAATAATTAGAATTATTTAGCACCAAAAACTATGGAAGCTTGTTTCCCTTACAGGATAAAGACATAATTGCAAGTTTTTATCTCACAAATCTGACTTTATATTTCCATGGTGGAAACAAGCTTCCATAAAAACCTCAAAAGTCAAATTCAAACCGATCGTACAGATGCCTGGCTCCTCACAGGTGTAGGATCCATCCTCGGGAACTAGCTGGGAATTATAACGTTCGGTAGGCAGGATTGCCTGCATGGCTTCCACACTCTTTGTCTCGTTCCCTTTCGTCTTCAGGAAAAGCCCAAAACCGATATCAGACCCCTCGCTCGCAAACTGCCATCTAGATTGAGAAAAAACAGTGTATTACTAGTTTAACCACACAAGAGAAATGCTATAGGGTGACCATATTTTGATTACCGAAAACCAGGACACTCGGCCCGGCAATGAGATACTCAAATGATACTCGAAGTTTACTCAAAGATGCCTTATTAATTGAAATACATTTAAAGTATGCCTCCTCTGTATGGATAGAAAATTGTTATATTACAAAGTATCTATAACCAAAGACACAAATTCAGATCGGCTTCTCAGAGGTTACTCAACATGTTTTATTATGACAGGTTTAAAAAATAATGAATGAAACAATGATAGAAATAACGTCTTTTCTGTATTAGAAAAATAAATAATAAATAACTTAAAAATACCTCCAAATTGAACAAAAATAGCTCACAAACTTACAAAAACTAACTAACAAAAATATTTATATCTTTAGTTTTCTTCTTCCTCATCCTCCTTGTTTGCTCATCTATATTTTGCTGTAGAGCTGATCTTTCCCAGCAGTTTTTGTTGCTTAACAAATAAGCATGAAAGTCTTTGCAAGAAGTGTCTTTGAAGTTGTATTGCACAAATATAATCCCTTTCAATGACTCAACAGAGAGCTGGTTCCTCTCCTTTGTCCACTGGATCTGCATCAGTGAGAAAACCCTCTCAACATTTGCATTGTGAGAGGGAAGTGCAAAGACAAACTGTGAAATCTTCAGTAATTCTGAGTAGCATGCAATGCTTTTGGCCTTCTCAAAGTATTTGGTTCACTTCTGGTGCACCATGCAGGCCAATTAACTCTGTGAAACTCAATGAAAAATAATGAAAACCAGGACATTTTCATCACTTTATAAAAAACGGCCAGGACAGGACGTTTGGTCACCCTACTATAGTAGCATACATATGAAATATATTGCATGCTATTTTGCTAAAAATGTATGCATGACAATTAGTACTTAACTTTTGGTACTTACCGTAGTACGCAGTTGGGAAAGAGCACCTCATAATCTAGCTGGTACGAGGAGCCACGGCTAATAGTGATGCACTGGTCATACTTCACTGTCATAGAGTCCCGCACATAGTACGACTTCGGCACTACACCCCCGTAACATAACTGAGAGGAAGACGTCAGATGAGTAAAGGCAAATAAATATTGGTATTTTGAATAGAATACCGTTCAAAAGTTCGGGTCAGTAAGACTTTTGAAGACTCACCAAGGCTGCATTTATTTGATCAGAAATACAACAAAATAGTGAAATGTTATTGCTATTTAAAATAATAATTTTCTATTTGAAAATATTTCAAAATGTAATTTATTTCTGTGATGCAAAGCTGGATTTTCGGCATCATTGATGATCCTTCAGAAATCCTTCCAATA
Organism: Ptychobarbus kaznakovi; assembly: GCA_027422405.1. Taxonomy (NCBI): domain Eukaryota; kingdom Metazoa; phylum Chordata; class Actinopteri; order Cypriniformes; family Cyprinidae; genus Ptychobarbus; species Ptychobarbus kaznakovi. Next base: position 1,695,711 of record CM049796.1, on the reverse strand, counting down.
TTCTGATTTGCGGCTCAAGACAAAATTCTTATTATCGATGTTGAAAACAGTTGTGCTGAATAATATTTTTGTGGGAACCATGATACACTTCAACTGTGATCTTACTGAACCCAAACCCGAATGGTAGGTTATGTTATTCTGCTGTTCACTAGTAAACCTCACCATGGTCTTGCAGAGAGGGTTTCCATCAGGATCAGTCATGGATCCCCCATAAACCGCAGGTAACTGATCTGCATCCACATAGTTCCTCAAGACCTCCTTCCAGTTGGCTGTGAGGCGGAGATCACAAGAGAAATTGTTATTCATTCAGGATGAGTTACACACCAAAGTCAACAGTATTGTGACAACTCACAACCCAGCACAGCGATCTTCTGCCTTGTTTCCTCCCGCAAGAAGTGTTTGACCAAGTTATACGCAATAGGGAAGAGTTTAGGGGCTGTAGAACGAAGAGTCAAAACTGTTTATTATCAAACAATATTATCCTGATGTCATTTGACTGGTGCAACAATTCCTCACCTTTGATCAAAAGCACCTTTTTTAGGTTCTCTGGATAGTTCTCTTCAAACATAGTCAGAATCTGTAGGGGGAAATATCCCAATATAACCATTCTAAACATCAAATTTAATTTGACATGTGAAGAAAGACAGTAAGGCATGTGCTACAAATGTTTAAATGAATATTTCACTCCAAAATTAAAATTTACTGACAGTTTACTCACCCTTGAATCATTCAAGATGTAGATGAGTTTGTTTCTTCATCAGAACAGTTTTGGAGAAATCGAGCATTATGTCATCAATGGATGCTCTGCAGTGAATGGGTGCCGTCAGAATGAGAGTCCAAACAGCTGATTAAAAACATCACAATAATCCACACCACTCCAGTCCATCAGTTAACATCTTGTGAAGTGAAAAGCTGCATGTTTGTAAGAAACAAATCTATCATTAAGGCGTTTTTAACTGTAAACCATCACTTTTAGCCAAAATACGAGTCCATAATCCATATAACACTTCCTCCAGTGAACAATTCCTCTCACATCAACATACACATACATATTTGTTGAACTGTTTTCACTTATAAACAGTGCATATTTCTCTCCTGATTCAGATGAGACGACATTTTCACTGAAGAAAGCAACATTATATATTATGAACACGAATTTAGTCAGTCAAATAAATAACAGTATAAAGCAAACATGCAGCTTTTCACTTCACAAGATGTTACTTGATGAGCTGGACTCACTTGTGGATTATTGTGATGTTTTTATCAGCTGTTTGGACTCTCATTCTGACGGCACCCATTCACTGCAGCAGATCCATTGGTGAACAACTTATGCAATGCTAAATTTATCTAAATCTGTTACAATGGATAAACAAGTTCATGTCTATTCTGGATGACCTGGGAGTGAGTAACATTTTCATTTTTGGGATAGCTACTTATAAAAATTATTATTATTCATTTATATACTGTACTTACTGACCGGCAAATAACAAGAAAGATTTAAGCTCACACACCAAAGCTCTATGTGTCTGAGCACGTGGCTAGGTCACAGTTAAATACAAACAGTGATACATAGTAACATTAAAAGTTTGTATCGTATTATTATTGGACTTCAAAAGGACTAAGCTGTACAGAAAGCATCATGTTCCTACCTCACCATACATCTCCACGGCAGGCTTCCAAAGATGTTTCATGCCAAGCCCCTCACAGTCATAAATGATGGTGATCGATTCAATATATTTGCCAAGCTGATGAATAAGATCACCCAAAAACAATCAAACAACTAAACAATAAAACACAGACATAATCCTCATAGCTGCAGATTTGAATGAGTTACACTCATTACACTTTTAAAAAGAAAGGGGCTTTTTGCAGCGATGCCGTAAAAGTGTAATGCAAAGCTTCTTGATGGATCCACAGATATTTATTTCTTAGAGCGCAGAGAGTGCGCTCAGAGTGTATTCTTAGTATTTCGGTCTTTATTTGACAGACTGCACCTTTTTAGACTGCTTCTCACACTCGTGTCGTAGAAGCTCAGCGTCTCTGACTTTGGTCCTCAGGCAGTCTTGTTTGCTAGCTGACAGTAAAAGGCCCTTTGGATCAAGAGGGCCGATGATATCGTACCAGACGGGACTTCCTTCACGATCATAGCCACACAATCCCCCTGCCACATAGCGCTCAATGACCTGGACGGAGAAAAACAGTATAAGTGTGTTAGCAAGGCAAGTTTCGTTTGGAGATCATGATAAATATTTAAGCTGAACTGTCCTGATATACCTCAGGTGGCGTCCAGTCGTCGATGATGGTGTCTACTTTCATATGCTTGCGAAACTCCAGATGCTGGAGTACAAACATATTGACATATGAGGAAAAAACGTTGATGGATTTCTGGTTTAATTTGGTTTCTTACATGCATTGTTCAAAGTGGCTGTATTACAGAAATGTCCTATTTTATATTGTAAAAAAATCTATATGTTTCATATGTTACTAAACAAATATGATAGGATTATGAGTTAGGATTAGAGATCGACCGATATATCGGTTTACCGATATTTTTCCCGATATTTAAGCATTTTACCATAATCGGATATCGTTTTGAAAAAAAACGATAACCGATATTTTTTATTATTATTTTTTTTTTATTTGTCATACACAATTATACAGAGCATAACCAGCAGTGAAATGTGTTCTCTGCATTTGACCCATCCAAAACACACACACGGACAGTGGAGCAGTGGCAGCAGTGGACACACACACACACACACACACACACACACACACACAACACACACACACACACACACACACACACACACACACACACACACACACACACACACACACACACACACACACACACACACACACACACACACACACACACAACACACACACACACACACACACACACACACACACACACACACACACACACAGACACACACACACACACACACACATGGGACACACACACACCACACTGGACACTGTTCACTCAGGAGAAGCTCCAGCACGGCCACCGCATGTAACTTTATACAAGATTCACTCGTTTGAAACACACTAAACTATATTAACATTTACTATAGAACCATTATTTCACCAATAAACATCTAAATAAATACATCTCTATCGAAATTAATTATTATTATCTCCGCAAGCGATCGCAGTTTGAGTATAGTTCTGTGTAAATAGATAAACCGCGCTGTCAGCAGTTTTCATAATCTAGAATGACAAAAACATTTAATAATTCTGATAAAACATGCCAGTTAAGAAATGCAATAAAATACGATGTTTTGTTTGTTATAGCTTATTTCAATATTCCAGAGAATATTATTCAGTGAATTATTCTTCACTCTTTTGTCTATTCAACAGCTTATAAACCTACTAATGCTTTTTATAAATAAAATGTTTTTATTGTTGTAATTTGAAGATACAATTTTACATGAAAATGTTAATTTTCAACCGTTGTTTGTTGTTGTTAAGATGACTGAAAGGAGGAAAAACCAAAGTGAAGAATGGACTTCACTCTGTTATTTATTTACTTTATAACAGTAAATAAATATCGGTTCTGCATATCGGTTATCGGGTACATAAACATACAAATAATTGGTATCGGTTCTAAAAAATCAATATCGGTCGATCACTAGTCAGGATGTTTCTGTAATACAGCCTCGGGTGTTTAAAGTGCTTGTAAATGATCTTACCTTTCTAATCATCGCTTCAGATTTCGGGACATTGAAGCTTCTAGCTGCAAACGAGATATAAAAGCAAACTTAAAATGTCTTTTATATAATCTACACTAAAACAATTAGGAACTTTTGTTACTTGTAGAAATTACTCTGAAATGATTTTCATCCAGAAATGACTGGAAAATGTCACAAAAAATTACAAAGAAATGAATATGAAATAAATATGACATTATGAGCTAGAACGACTGAAATATTATTTTTTTCTAAAATATACTCCTATATTTTTTTGTTTTATTTACAATTTTTAAAAATCATGTTTAAAGTAAACTGCATTAGTCTTGATTCTTTTATTTAAATGCAAAATAGGAAAAATATGTCAAACAAATGGCAGATTTCTATGCTGCTCTTTTCCAGATGAATCCCAATTAAAGGCTAAACACAGACGAGGATTTTAGGATATTATAGAATAATGTAGTGCAAAGGGTGAGAGTTAATAATTCTGGAACGGTCAACAATCACAGGTGAAGAGAGATAAACATTCAGAAGAATATCACCTTGAACTTCTCTCTCAAAGAGTAAAGTCAACAGATGGTTTGGGGATGTTCTGCCTCAACATACAATATTGATTTCTAGATAAAACTGTGAAGATGAAGCAATCGGACATGCAAAAACTATATCTCAGAAATAGCTGTTTTTGTTTCATGGATGAGTACTTGCATATATTGTCCTCCATATAATCACAAGTGTTTGCTGAAGATTACTGTAGATCTGGCCGTCTGTTAATCAACACACAGGTTCATGGGGTCAAAGGTCACCCATAGAGCATGACCTTTCGGTCAGAGACTTTAGCAGGCTTGCACTACATTCATACACGAGTAACACAAATCTGAACCATGTCGCTTCCCGCTTCTCCGATGCTTGTATTATCATTTTAAGACCCATTCTCACCTCTGAGCCACCGGAGCAGATAATGGTCAGTTTGATTGGGCAGTTGATCCAACACATCTGCTATTTTCTCCTGAAACTAATCAAACACATTATATAATCAAACCTTTGACAGGAGGATGGTTAACTCTGAAGATTAGTTTATGTTTATACCACCGTTCAAAGTCTGGGGTCTTTATGTTTTTGAAAAAAAGTCTCAAATCTACAGTAAAAAACAGTGATGTTATGAAATATTATAATTTAATTTTCAGCATCATTACTCAGTCTTCAGTGTCACATGATCCTTCAGAAATCACTCTAATATGCTGATTTGCTGCTCAAGAAACATGTATTATTATTAGTTGTGCTTCTTGCCATAATAGTTTGTTGATTCTTTAATGTTCAAAACAACAGCATTTATTTGAAATAGAAATCTTACGTAATTTTATAAATGTCTTTACGGTCGTTTTTGATAAATTGAATATTTTTTACTTTTTTTTTACTTTTAGTCATTTAGCAGACGCTTTTATCCAAAGCGACTTACAAATAAGAAAAAGTAACTAAAACTATAAGTTACAAGTCTATAAATACTATATATACACACACATTTAAGAAAATTGAGAAATTAAATAAAATACAAATGCATACAACAACATTTCAAAACTTAACATTTAAATGAAAACAAAAAATAAAGCTAAAAACATTTCAAAATATTAAGAAAGGTATGAGTATAAAAATTATTCTAACATGACACTAAGCCAAACACCCATATATATATATATATATATATATATTATTTCATTTCTATGTAGTATGTTGAAGTAACGTTACTAAAATAAATACAATTTATTAAAACTAAAGAAAATACCTATAAAGACATAATAAATTCATACATAATTTATCTAAAATTAGTATTAGTAGTAGTAAATTATAGTAAATTAAATACATCCTTGCTGAATAAAAGTATTAATTTCTATAAATAAATAAATAAACTTACTGACCCCAAACCTTTGAATGGTCGAGTGCAAAGTATTTTATATTAAAACTGATATGGAAACAGTTATGAGTCCTAAACGAAACAATGACACTCAAAATATCCTGAAATCCAGGAATAAAAAATAGGATTTGTGCATGTACTTGCCTGTGCTAAAGCCTCAGTTTGTTTGGGACTGAGGTCTCCTACTCGTCCGCTCATGTTGGCAGCATCAAACACAACTCTGCATTAATGAGCTCTCGCGCTCATGCGCCTGATATATACCCTGTCACGAGAGACGCGCGCGCTGAGGTGAAGTATCCAAGGGAATGAATGAAAGATACAGCGTCACTCTGAGACGAGGCACGACAACAAAGCCTTGATATTGTTCTCAGGGCGCGCTACGGATTTCCGGGCCCCCTGGACAGCTATTCACTCGGGCCCTCCTGCCTTCCGGGACTGAGATTATTGTCTCAGCTATTAAAACTAATAGCAAAGTGTCCCTCATGTTGACAGGTCGCATGGGTATTTTTTTTTTATACAACATTTGATTTAATCAATGCATGCTGATTAACTTTGTCATAGCATGGTAACGTAATGGAGCAGATTTTGTGATTTAAATTTTGTGACAGGCGCTCAGTGAAAAGAAGCGCTTTACCTGTTTTGCTTATATCTATACACCTTTCACCTTTTAAGACTAAAACAATAGATGGATTCTTGTAAAACAGTACTTTACGATGACAAACTAGTAACAAAAACACGAGGTATGGCGACACATCACATGCTGTATTATACAGACTAATACATAACAGAATGTTTAGCAAACACAGGAATCAAATAATAATAATATAAAAAAATAAGGAAAGCCTCCATACCTTAACATGAGTAAAGATAACAAGCTTTTCAAAACGAAAACAAAAACTCCTTTCATTATAATCCGTGAAGATGTGAGGCGCGTCTAATGAGGAGATGGCAAGTCAGGATCTTCATCTGATTCTTCATCTTTGCGACACTGACACAGAACACTAGTTTATTAATAAATAATTCAAATATCACCTTACTATTTCCCCCTGACACAAATGGTAATTACTTTTGCTGGGGCTTTATGGCAAGCTTTATTGCGTGTATTTGAAGCAGAACTCTTCAGCTGCGCTTACTGGACACTAAACACCGTCGAGCCGCTCTTGACTGCCGCGGACAGCACGGTCTCGTGTTGTTTCCACCAGCGCGGCAATTTTTTTTCATCACTAATTGATGGATGTCTAAAATATAAACATAGCCTAAACAGGCCCGAGGCCTGGCCCGCGTCTGAACTATGACGTGAAAAGTGGTCAAAGCCCGGTGCTGAAATGCAGGGCTCTAGCGTCCCCTCGTAGAAATCACGTTTCTCCTCGGGGCCCTCCCATCGTCGGGCCCTTAGAATCGTCCTAACCTTTTCCCCCCTTACGGCGCCCCTGATTGTTCTGCAATCATGCACTACAACAGTTTTACATCCGTGAAATATCCAGACGATCAACAATCTTTTATTTTTACACATTTTATTCATAAGCATATCTACAATTTGGCAGTACTGGTAACACATCAGCAAAATATTTCGATTTTTCATAACTTAAATTCCCATTATATTAGGATTATATTCAAATATGTAATATGTGGACCAATAATAATGCTCCAACAAGTGATTCATATTTATATTATAATTATTTTTTCAGAAATAAGCCGAAGACGTGGGCGGGGTCAGATTTCCCTGACATATAAAAATCTTCAACACTTTTACTTCATCAGAATGTACAAAGCTTTGCTTAAATATTGTATTAAATGAAAAATTATAAAATGTGCAATATCTTGGAAACCGCCTGTAACACACGAAGAACCACTAAATTCAGTCTAGTGTATTACAGTGAGGGAAAAAAGTTATTTGATCCCTGTTGATTTTATACATTCACCCACTGACAAATAAATTATCAGTCTATCATTTAATATTAGGTTTATTTGAACAGTGAGAGAGACAGAATAACAACTAAAAAATCCAAAAAAAGTTACACATTTATTTGCATTTTAATTAGTCAAATATGTATTTGATCCCCTATCAGTCAGCAAGATTTCTGGCTTCCAGGTGTCTTTTATACAGGTAAGGAACTCTCTTAAAGGGAATGCTGCTAATCTCAGTTTGTTACCTGTATAAAAGACAACCAGTCCACAGAAGCAATTAATCAATCAGATTCCAAACTCTCCACTATAGCCAAGACCAAAGAGCTGTCCAAGGATGTCAGGGACAAGATTGTAGAGCTACACAAGGCTGGAATGGGCTACAAGACCATCAGCAAGCAGCTTGGTGAGAAGCTGACAACAGTTGGTGCGATTATTCGTAAATGGAAGAAACATAAAATAACTGTCAATCTCCCTCGGACTGGGGCTCCATGCAAGATCTCACCTCGTGGAGTTTCAATGATCATGAGAACGGTGAGGAATCAGCCCAGAACTACACGGAGGATCTTGTCAATGATCTCAAGAAAGCAGCTGGGACCATAGTCACCAAGAAAACAATTGGTAACACACACGCCGTGAAGGACTGAAATCCTGCAGCAGAAAGGTCCTGCTCAAGAAAGCACATGTACAGCCCGTCTGAAGTTTACCAATGATTCAGAGGAGAACTGGGTGAAAGTGTTGTGGTCAGATGAGACCAAAATCCAGCTCTTTGGCATCAACTCAGGAGGAATACTGCCTATGACCCAAGAACACCATCCCCACCGTCAAACATGGAGCTGGAAACATTATGCTTTGGGGTGTTTTTCTGCTAAGGGGACAGGACAACTGCACTGCATCAAAGGGACGATGGACGGGGCCGTGTACCATCAGGGACCAGGGCATTGAAAATGGGTCGTGGATGGGTATTCCAGCAGGACAATGACCCAAAACACACGGCCAAGGCAACAAAGGAGAGGCTCAAGAAGAAGCACATTAAGGTCCTGGAGTGGCCTAGCCAGTCTCCAGACCTTCATCCCATAGAAAATCTGTGGAGGGAGCTGAAGGCTCGAGTTTCCAAACGTCAGCCTCGAAACCTTAATGACTTGGAGAGGATCTGCAAAGAGGAGTGGGACAAAATCCCTCCTGAGATGTGTGCAAACCTGGTGGCCAACTACAAGAAACGTCTGACCTCTGTGATTGCCAACAAGGGTTTTGCCACCAAGTACTAAGTCATGTTTTGCGAAGGGATCAAATACTTGTTTCACTCATTAAAATGCGAATCAATTTATAACTTTTTTTAAATGTGTTTTTCTGGATTGTTTTGTTGTTATTCTGTCTCTCACTGTTAAATAAACCTACCATTAAAATTATAGACTAATCATTTCTTTGTCAGTGGGCAAACGTACAAAATCAGCAGGGGATCAAATAATTTCACTGTATGAAAAACATTACAAGTACTTCAAACTGTTTTCTGTTGGCTTCTTCTTCAGGTTTCCACCGCAGTGGTAGAGCTTTCATGGTGGACAACGAGGCCATCTATGAGATCTGCCGAAATAACCTGGACATAGAGCGGCCCACATACACCAACCTCAACCGCCTCATTGGCCAGATCGTGTCATCGATCACCGCCTCCCTGCGCTTCGACGGAGCTCTCAATGTCGATCTGGTGCCGTACCCTCGCATCCACTTCCCCCTGGTCACGTACGCCCCGGGGATCTCCGCCGAGAAGGCTTACCATGAGCAGCTGTCCGTCATGGAAATCACCAATGCCGGCTTTCAGCCAGCCAATCAGATGGTGAAGTGCGACCCTCGGCACGGGAAGTACATAGCCTTCTGTATGCTGTACCGTGGAGACGTGGTTCCAAAGGATGTCAATGCGGAAGCATAAAGACCAAGAGGACCATTCAGCTTGTTGACTGGTGTCCCACAGGGTTCAAGGTCAGCCGGTCTCTTTTGTGTTCTACATTGGATTGTATACTGGAAAAAAAATTAACTTTTCAATATGGGTAACTATTACAAGTGGAACAATATAGCAAACAATAGTAATGTTTGTAAATATTTGCAGTTGTTAGGTATGAAAAAATGTGTTCCTTAAACTGTGATTTTACAATATTCAGGTTGGTATTAACTACCAGCCACCAACTGTGGTTCCGGGAGGAGATCTGGCCAAAGTTCAAAGGGCAGTCTGCATGTTGAGCAACACCCACAGCCATCGCTGAGGCCTGGGCCCGTCCCTGGATCACAAGTTTGATCTAATGTACGCGAAGAGAGCCTTCGTGCACTGGTACGTCGGAGAAGGTATGGAGGAGGACGAGTTTACAGAGGCCCGTGAAGATTTAGCCGCTCTCGAGAAAGATTACGAAGAGGTGGGAGTCGACACTCCCGAAGGAGAAGAGGGAGAAGAAGAAATGTGATATTACTCTAAGTTCTGAATATAGCAATAAATATTCACATTTCACTTTTGGTAGTCTTTTACGCGTTTATTAATCAGCATTAAAAAAAAATCTAGTCACTAATAGCCACTAATCAAACAGCTACAATGTACAGTACATCAGGAGTGTTACAGGTTACCACACTACAGAGAAAACAGTTCAGAAGGATTCTGCACCATAAATCATCTTCAGAAACAGAAAGATGTAGATGGCTTCGAAGATTTATCAAAGCACAGCGACGGTGTGATTAAATGCTTTCTTCATTAATCGTCATTTTTTTTGTTTGTTCGGTTGCAAGGCACATTTGATTTCTTTTAAGCTATACTTATATCAGTATACAGTAAGTGACTTTACTCTCTAACTTTACAGACTTGCATAATATCATCCTTCATATAAAACGTGCACAAGATTTGTCACAACCCAGCATGACAGTTTTTAACGTCAAAGTACCTGCACTTCTCTGCATCAGAAATACAGGGCCAAGATAGATCACTTTACATATCTGTAATGTTGTAAACAGTGTTCGAATTATTTTAATAATATCGTATTTATATTATTTTTAATATGGTAGCTGTTTAAGGACAGTTTGATTCAGTTTAGGATAATTAAACTGTTTACCAAAGTCTGATTAACACTAAAGGCCCGTACACAACGGGACGAATTTCGCGCGCGATATTCGCCGACGTTTAACGCCTCGTGACTAAACAAAGGGCGCCAATGTGAGTGTGCACATCGACGCAAAAAACGCCACGCGTAAAAGCGTCATTTTGAAAAAAACGCCATGGGGTCGTTTTTTGGTTTGACGCGCCGCGTCAAAAACTATCGACCAATGAGATTGGCGCTTTTGCTCACGTGTCTGGAGCAGCTGAAGTTACAGTAAACACAACTTGGGGGCGCTCAAACACAAAACAGTCTTGCCGAGCACACATACGTAACGACGAAGAAGATATACGCCAAGTAGCGTCTACACTGCCGGCGTCGGCGTCTTTTCCGGACGTCTTTCCTCATTCAAAAGAACAATAATTTCTTCATCGCTGGAGCTACTGGTGCTTGAAATATCCATGTTTTCTTTGTATGATGTACAAGCGCGTAAATACTTGCTCTCTTCTTCTGAGTGACAAGCGAGTGCCAGAAGCGTAAAGTTGCGCAGCGCCACCTTGTGTACCGGGGTATTTCTGTTTTACATTAAACGCCATCTAATGTCAGGGAATGAATTTGCATGTTCACTCGGCTCATCGTCAGCGAAAATCGCTTGGGTGTGAACACAAAAAACGCTGGCGAATAACGCGCGCCGATATTCGTCCCGGTGTGTACGGGCCTTAAGAGTCTTTCTACAGCAGACGTACTGTCAGGCTGGTCTGTTAATGCCACATTTCATTCATGTTTAAATGAAATCAAAATGAAGTCCAACAAAGCCACTATATTCAAAACCGCTTTCATGGAACAGTTGGAGTGCATCTTTGGTCCGTTTTTAAACCAGTAGTCCAAAATGCCAATATTGTCTGTTGTCGTTACAGTGACAATAGGAAGGTTTCCTCACAAAATATAAAAGTACACAGTAAAGTTGTCTTACATGTGCATAAGGACCTATTTGAACATTTTCAGTTAAATTAGGATATTTACATAAGAAATGCAATTGTTTAGAAGTAATTTACATTACTTTTCTGATTAAAACTCTTGATTCTGAATCAATCTTAATGCATTTACAGCATTTTAGGTTATGCAAATAAACTGAAATTAATATATTGTTAACCAACAAGCAGGTTCACAAGCAATCTGTAGTCCTTTCTGCATTGAACATATGAAAAAAAAATTCATACCAAGATACAATACATATTTAAGAGGCCGAAATCTGCTGAACATCTGAATTCTGTGGGCACAGATTCTTTGTGGACCTGCAGAAACCCAAACCTGTTACGATCAAAGTGCATCTAAAGAAAAAGGGAGGAAAGTGACATTTCACATTCTAGTGGAAAGGTTCAGGCAGAAGAACATCATTGCATTATAAAACCTGCCCGGGGGGGGAAACCAGCGCCGGGCCCTTGAGGGAGTGCTTGTGGGTATGAATATGATGGCACCATGTTTGGCAGAGGAGCACCGATGCTCTGAGGGTTGTAAGGCATTGCTGATAGTTGAGATGTTGGTGCTGGTCTTGCGTGAGCTGGAGAACCATTAGCTAGCCTTTGGAAAGGTGCGGTGGAGTTATGGGTCTCCTGAGGTTGTGAAGGATCAGTAGAGGAACCCTGAGGAAGATGAACACCCTTCAGCACCATCTCCTGTAGCTTATCGATCTTCACACGCCTCAGATGTGCCAGCTTCCTCTTGCTCTGGTAGTCATCAATAAAGCTGTCCAGAGGCAAGGATCCGTTCAAGAATGAATCGGCCATGTTCTACAAAACACGTGGGAGAATCTTAACATTGTGTAAAAATCTGTATTATGGATTTCTGAAAATATGGAACATTTTGTTACCTCGGTTTCTTCTTCGATCTTGGCTCCCTCAGTTTGCAAAAGAGCCAACAATGTGTCAAGTGAACTGTTACCTGAAAGAAATATCAATTTTAAAACATGATTACATGCCAAAATAACTTCAATATTTCATCAGTGTCATCCAGTTGTACTACATTAGCAGTTAGAAAGACACATTAATAATTTCTAATCGGACAGTTTAATGGGTCAAAGAGGGTATGTTAAAGGAACAGTTCACCCAAAAATTAAAATTAGCATGAAATATTAATGTATTCCGTCATACTGAATGAGTCCAAACAGCTGACAAAAATCTACACTACTCCAGTCAATCAGTTATTTTCTTTATGATGGAACAACTTTATAATGGATTTGTTTATTACAAACACGCAGCTTTTTGTTTCACAAGACGTTAATTGATGGACTGGAGTGGTGTGGATTATTGTGATGTTTTTATCAGCTGTTTGGACTCTCATTCTGACGGCACCCATTCACTGCAGAGCATCCATTGGTGAGCTAGTGGTGTAATGTTAATTTCTCCAAATCTTTTCCCATGATGAAATAAACTCATCTAAATCTTGGACTGTCTGATGGCAAGTAAATCTTTAGCAAATGCACATTTTTGGGTGAATTATTCCTTAAAAAATGATAATTTTGCATTGCTTTTATAGAAACACTGTACCGGATAGTGACCAAACAAACCCATAAAGAGCACAGGTCTAATAATAGAGGGAGTGTTTTACATCGTGTGGATAACGTACATCAGTGTAGCGTTTCTTTGGGAAATTATTCAAGCAGTCTTTGTATTCTAATCTGTCTGCTGTATCCTACTGACACTTTCAAAACGTCTGCTTTGTTAAATCATTACACTGACAAGACAAGATAAAAGATTTCTTAAAATAAATCAAGGAGAAAACTGGATAAATATAGAGCACAAAACACTGATATTTGAGTGCAGATTTGACCTGGGATGATCAGCTGCAACTGAAATAAAGAGGAAGCTTTATGTGACCAAACAGGTTCACCAGAATACTTTGTTTTACAACAAAGAAAGAAGACAAAAAAGGTTTGGATAAAATAAACATGTGCTCTTTTGTAGTCCCGTCTACACCGGAATATTTACATAGTTTATATTGTGCAAAGTATTTGGATAGTCAGGTCATGCTTAAAAATGTCTGAACATCACGCAGGTCTCAAATTCTGCAGGATGTTTCTCTTCCCTACCTTCATCACTTTTGCTCAATGGGTTTAAATTAGAGATCGACCGATATATCGGTTTACCGATATTTTTCCCGATATTTAAGCATTTTACCATAATCGGATATCGGTTTTGAAAAAAAACCGATAACCAATATTTTAGTTTTTTGGCACATACACAATTATACAGAGTATAACCAGCAGTGAAATGTGTTCTCTGCATTTGACCCATCAAAGTACACACACACACACACACACACACACACACACACACACACACACACACACACACACACAACACACACACCACACACACAACACACACACACACACACCACACACACACACACCACACACACACACACACACACACACACACACAACACACACACACACCACACACACACACACACACACACACACTCGTTCACTGAGAGAAGCTCCAGCGCGGCCACCGCATGTAACTGTATACAAGATTCACTTGTTTTAAACACACTAAATTCTATTATTCTTTACTATAGAACCATTATTTCACCAATAAACATCTAAATAAATACATCTCTATCTAAATTAATTATTCATTATCTCCGCAAGCGATCGCAGTTTGAGTATAGTTCTGTGTAATAGAATAACCGCTGTCAGCAGTTTTCATATTAGACACAAAAACATTTTAATAATTCTGATTAAAACAGTTAAGAAATGCAATAAAATACGATGTTTTGTTTGTTATAGCTTATTTCAATATTCCAGAGAATATTATCCAGTGAATTATTATTCACTCTTTAGTCTATTAACGCGTTTTAAACTTAAAACTGTAGTTTAAAAATGAAGTTGATATGACTTCTGTCCCTATTTTCTCCATTTGAAAACATTAGACATTATTTTGCTTATTGTTAATATCAGTGTTGCTGATGATGCTTTTTATAAATAAAATGTTTTTTATTGTTGTAATTTGAAGATTACATATTTACATGAAAATGTTAATTTTCAACCGTTGTTTGTTGTTGTTAAGATGACTGAAAGAAGGAAAAACCAAAGTGAAGAATGGACTTACTAACAACCAGTAAATAAATATCGGTTCTGCATATCGGTTATCGGGTACATAAACATGCAAATAATTGTATCAGTTATAAAAAAAATCAATATCGGTCGATCACTAGTTTAAATAATCTGGTGTTTGGTGTTTTTTCTGAGACATGTCCTGGATGAGATTTCTAAAATGCCCTGGTTTTGTTTTCATATTGTCATTCTCTCTGCAGTCCTCATACAATTTTATACACATATATTCGCATTGCTTCTCGCATGCGTGATTGGTTGATTATGTACATGCCTGCATGCTATTGGTCAAACAACTTTTTTGTCATTGGCTTCAGCAAGTATGAAACAATAGAAAACTAAGGAAAAACCCAGACACCACTTGATCTATTGATTCCTCATTTGAAATTGGTTGGTGAAATGTTTGAGAGTGTGAGAGTGGCAAGTTCATATCTGACCGAGCGTGGACCTGCGGAGCTGTAAGGACTCGTGCAGATCTTGTAAACAGCAGTAGCGTTGGTCAGCTGGATCTTCTGATGGTCCAGTTCAGGCTGCAGGCTCAGGTTCTGCTCCGCCAGGCTGCGGTTACTGGCGATCGTCAGCTCTTTATTCTGCTGCATGTCCTGCATCTGTGACACAGCAGTTAGTGAGATGGGTTTTTGTTAAATGTGAGCCAAAATCATCACAATTCAAAAAAACAAAGACTTAAACTACTTCAGTCTGTGTGCATTGCATTTATTTAATACACGAGTTTCACAATTTGAGCTGAATTACTGAAATACATGAACTTTTCCTAGACATTCTGATCTATTGAGATGCACCTGTTTTAAGGTATCATCAGCATTGCTATATAGAAAAGAAATCGCATGTTTGGTTGACAGCAGCAGACCGGTCATACTAACCAGTCTTCATATGATGTATAACACTCATCTTTTTGTCTTTATTTTATATGGTCAGTTCACACTGCCTTCATTCAGTCTGACACTCGTTCTCTCCATCAGCCCCTCCTTCAGTCAACAACACTCCCAACAAATCAACACCGCTGTAGTCAAAGGTGAAAGATCTCTGTCCCAGAATGCAACAAAATAACGCAGAACACGAAAGCTCGAGCAGCTGTCACTGGACACTCTCTCTCTCTCTCTCTGTCCGTAGAAACTCAATCATGTTCCGGGATTAAACCCACCTCGTCCATCTCCCCGACCATTCCGGAGCTTGTCATCGTCCTCCAGCTGTTCGAGCAGCTGTGTGGAAGAGTACGACTGCAGTCTGTTCTCGAAGCCGGACATTTCTCCCATGGCGTTGTTATTGTGTCTCGCTCTGCTCCGCTCCGCTGCCGCAGGAAAGTCTCTTGTGTTGCTCCTCGACCGGAAGTCGAGTAATTCGTCAAATCAGCGCGTGTGAATGGACGTGACGTCACGCGCGTGGACGTGTGAGCGACGTCAAGGAGAAGATTTAGTAGATATGTTTTTTTATATAAACATAGAATTGTATTAATATCTCTTTACAGTATACATCCGTTAATACATTTCAATTAAATTGTATAATATATATTATACTTTATTTAGTGATTGTTTTCAATTAAAATCACGAGTTTTATGTGTATCATCTGGTGGTTTAATTAAAAGCCTATTTAGCATTTATTTGCAGATTTCAATAGAAAATAATTTTTGTTTTCTTATTATTACAAACCCTACTATAAATGCATCACTGCAACGATAGTTCCCGCCACAATTACTGCAGTTAACAATAAATAAATATGATATTGCCATCTCAAAATATGTATTTTTTTGTATTAAATTCCCATTAGATGTCAAGGCTGGCTAATATAATACTACGATATTGTATATATAGCATTGTTCCAGTGTTATTTTAATATCACTGATGTACTATTATAGCTTTTTGATCGATTTTATTGGTATATTTTCTGTTTACACTGTCATTTTATCTAAAGTCCTAGTCATTTTGTTTCTATCATTTTCATATGTATATTTTTTAGATGTCTATATAATTTTAGTCGCTATTATTTTAATTTTAGAATTCCAAAACAATGCAAACTAATGGGAAATGTTGCCTTTGAACTATTACATTTACTTAATTTCTTTTTTTAAAGTTTTTTTTGTTAGTTAATAATTATGTATTTAAGTTTTAAAACATTTATTTATTGTTACTGTAAAGAATGTCTAAAAAAATCTTGTAAATCTCTACATGGGAATTTAAGAGTTGACAATCAGAAATGACAATAAAAATAGATTCAGGTTCTATCATTCTTTATTTGAACAAAACACAATCTGAATAAAACAAACCTGTGCGTGTTCACAGACACAAAAGACTCGTTTATAACCGTCTGGAAACATTTCAACTGTACTCACATACACATTTATGATTTTTTAATATAAATGCTACAATATGAACTCCGAATCTATGTTTGGAATTATGTTTTAATTGTAATACAACAATTTTTAATCAACTGGATTTACTAGATGCACTGTTTTTCTAACTATATAATTGAATTTATTTGTGCTTTTGTCTCACTAGGTTCTATGAAATCCATATTTAATATCGTACAGTTCAAATATATATAATAAAATCCTGATCTTAGTTTAAAGCTCTTCTTATTTGAGTCTCTTAGGTCTCCAATAGAGCTGAATCTGGTGACGCAGCAAGTGTTTGTGTGTATGAGCTCAGCTCGTCTAGATCCAAGATCTGAATGACTCACGCACAATATGGTCAATGTGGGTTTGGGAACGTGGTCACTCGCTGCGTTGTAAAGTACGTACAAATATCATTCATCTGTGAGCCTGGTGTGTTTGGGAAAGCGCCAGGGATGCTGTGTTTGTGTGTGATCAGCCGGATGCTTCAGGTTCAGGTAAGGGATGTCTGTCCGGATCCAGGTCCGAGTCGCCAGGGGTTCAGGAATAAAGGTGATGATGCCTACTCAAACACGATTTAGAAAGAAAAATATAAGATGAGTTTAAGGTTCAGTCCTTTGCTCATGGAACAGCATCTCTTTGGGTCCCAGTACTCACAGTTAGGCGGAGGGTCCAGAATTAGGAGGGTTTGGACTCATTGGCTTCAGAGGAATCTTCACTGATGGGGGGGAGTCTGAGTCTTTGGGACACTTCGACTGGGAGAAGACGACACCAGTGTAACACACATAACATGCATGCAGGTACACTACTGTTTATTTATACTCAAATACTATTTTACTCAGCAAGGAGACATTAATTTAGATGATCAAAGTGACTAAAACTTTGAATCTTTACTAAAGATTTTATTTCAAATAAATGCTGTTCTTTTGACTTTCTGTTCTTTAAGAATCCTATTAAAAAAAATATATATAGAAATTTTTTTTCTTGGGGGGGGGGGTTTTTTTCTTTACTTGATAGGACAGTATCTTTTATTCAATAATTTTAATAATGAATAGATACAATATAAATATAAAGTTAAAATTTTATAAATTAATTATATATATATATTATATAAAAAAAAATTTGTTGTGGGGGGGGTATTTTTTTTTTTCTTACTATGATAGGACAGTTATCTTTATTCGATACATTTTATAATAATGAATAGATACAAATATAAATTAAGTTTAAATTTTTATAAAATTAATTATATATATATATATATAAAAAATTTTTGTGTGTGGGGGGTATTTTTTTTCTTTACTATGATAGGACAGTTTATCTTTATTCAATACATTTTAATAATGAATAGATACAAATATAAATTAAGTTTTAATTTTTATAAAAATGAATTATATATATATAATTTTTTTTGTGTGTGGGGGGTATTTTTTCTTTACTATGATAGGGACAGTTTCTTTATTCAATACAATTTTAATACTGAATAGATACAATATAAATTAAGTTTTTAATTTTTATGAAATGAAATTATATAATATTAATTTTTTTGTGTAGTTGGGGGGGTATTTTTTCTTTACTATGTAGGACAGTTATCTTTATTCGATATTTTTAATAATGAATAGATACTCAATTTAAATTAAGTTTAATTTTTTAAAATTAATATGGTTATATATACATATACACATTTTAATGAATTAATTTTTCATCATTAATAAATGTTATCATTTCTAATAGAATATAAAATATAATAAAAACAATTATTTTCAATTTAAATAATATTTCACAATGTTATTTTTTAATTTACTTATTTATTTTGTACTGTATTTTTGATCAATAAATGCAGCCTTGGTGATGCATAAGAGACGTCTCTCAAAATATGAAAAAGTCTTGAACAGTAGTGTGTGTTTTGTAAGAGTAGTACCCAGGGTCCAAAATTAACTTGGTTGGTTGATTCTCTCAAAAAACTTTACTTAATGCGCTTATATTAGATGAAAAATTAGAGATGCTGCAATTTAAATCATGCACTTTGTTGCATTTCCTTATACTGGCCAGAAACAATTTAATTTTATCCAAGGCCATTGTTAATTCTGGACTCTGAATAAACAAACATTTCATGCAAACACAATCATTCAACGCTGCACATATGAGCACATATTATACACAGAGACATTTCAACAACAGTTATGGTTATTAGGAGGGACATGTAGCAGTAGTAAGTGTTATACAGTGCCTTTTCAGCAACACTGTGGAATAAAAGAAGAAATATTAACCCACTCAAAAATCTTGATAAGATCTTCTGTGTTCATGAGTGTATTAGTAATCTAACCTCACCTCTTCATCTCTGTTGTTGTGTTCCTCCGACTTTCGGCTTTTTCTTCTCTTTCTTTTTCTTCTCATCCTCCTTCTTCTCTTGTCCTTGTCGGCAGGAGGTATGTGTCCAGCCAGGCCAGATCATGCTGTGGAAGATCAGGTCCAGCATCTTCCTCACGACCAGCAGGCCAGAATCTGACAGAGGAAACGGTCACATGACAATAGGGCGAGAGAAACGCTCCAAATGCAAGGAGCTAAGGAAATGCTTATAATGTCACCAATGGGTGAATACCACAATTAAATCAAACAATGTATATTAAAATTTAATATTTTTGCCTAAAGATACTAAAGCCTATTTTAGGATTTTTTAAATGGTTCGGCAACTACTATGACATTATTTTAATGAAAATTGAGCAATTTTTCAATCACTTATAAAAAATTTAGAATAAAAATTAAAATGCATGCTACTATTCTGGAAGAGTTACATGAAAACTCCAGGTCATATTTTGGTCACATAATAAAATAAAAAAGAAAATAATAATAATAATAAAAATTGTAGATAAAATAAAGCCTATTTTAAGACATGGTATATTATTTATTTATTGTTGCACTGTTTGGCATTATTTCCAAGTAAAATACAATTTAAACAACATTAAAATAAAAATAAAAAATTTTGCATTAAAGACAATAAAGCTTATTTGAGGACTATTAAGAAGTAAAATAGTGCTATTATAGATTTTGCATACATTAAAGTAAAATCTGTTTTAAGAGCTTTTAGAGTTTTTGTTGTATGACATTATTTCATGAAAATTTGAACAAATTTTCAATCACTGTCAAAAATTTTCTGAATAAAAATTAAATGCATGCTACTATTCTGGAAGAGTTACATGAAACTCCAGGTCATATTTTGTCACACAATTAAATTAAAATTAAAAACAAAAATAATAAACTAAAGCCTATTTTAAGGACATGATATATTATTTATTTATTGTTGCCACTGTTTTGGCATTATTTCCAAGTAAACAGCAAATTTCAACAACATTAAAAAAAAAAATTTTGACCCTTTTGCAAAGACAAATAAAGCTTATTTGAGGACTATTAAGAAGAAAATAGTGCATATTATATTTTGCATACATTAAAGTAAAATCTGTTTTAAGAGCTTTTTAGAGTTTTTGCAGTATGACTTTATTCATTTGAAATGAACTCATTTCAACATGTATATGTTTTTTCTTTAGATCCTGGGGGTGAGTATGAGCCTATTAAACCAGCACTCGCACCATGACAGGGAAGATGATGGGGCCATAGTGGACTTGAGGATCCAGAAGGACGCCAAACATGTGATCTGCACCAGAGTGAAGAGGTTGCACGCGCCGCAGCGGGACGTGACGCAGGAAAACACGAAAATCTGGCTGGTGCTTGGCTGGCATGAAGAACAGCTTCATCCTTCTCCCAGAACTGAACAGACAGGGAACTCTGGTGAAACTCCCCGAACTCAAACTCAGTCTCATAACCTCAACATGACTCTCTTTCATATAATAATCAGTAAGATATTCATGATTCTCTGCATTCGTATGCTGCTATTGTATATACCTGTACAACCTGTTTGCACATTCCTAGACGTATATTATTATTTATTAGTTTAACAGTATTAATGTCCTGGCACATTTTATTTAATACCTTCTGTTTTTTGTTTTTTATTTTTTTTACTTTTCATTTTTTCCTACTATATTTATGTATATTCTCTTGTGATTTGTATTCCATTATAACTGCACAGTCTGGAGTTACATTTCACTGCTGGTTTATATTCTGTATAATTGTGTATGATGAGATGAATAAAAAATCTTGAATCTCTTGTGGGGTTTGTCTACTGATTTAAGGATAGTTTCACCAACAAAGATCCTCTCACTTCAGACGATACAAGACGTACATGAGTTTGTTTTTTATCAGAACAGTTTTTGGAGAAATTTAAGCATTAACATCACTCACCACGGTTTATTGGATGTCTCTGCAGTGGAATGTGGTGCCGTCAGAATCGGAATTCTGAACCCATTCACTGATAAATCCATGTGCAAGTATGTAACGCTACATTTCTCCAAATCTGTTCTGATGAAGAAACAAGCTCATTAATCTTGTATGGCCTGAGAGTGAGAGTACACTTTTCAGTAAATGTTCATTTTAGGATGAACTATTAAATCTGAAAGACAGAGCCACATGTAACTGAATGCTTGGAGAAGATTCAACGCCCATGTACAGGAAAACACCATACAGCACAGGCATGGGATGTACTGCCGCAGAAATACACAGTTATTAGCACAGCACTAAGACACAAACGTGAGCATGACTTAAGTAAAGTAAGAGCTTTTTGATTACCTGGTAGTACTGTGGTGCAAGGAAGACAGAGACTCCGGTGAGGACGAACACCAGTATGCCCGTGAGTCTCTGTCCCTGCAACAAACACAAACACAATGCTCCTCGCAACTACACGACCAAATCCTTGTGCTAAACTCTACACGAGAAGTCTGGGTATGACTTACCGCACACCAAGAAACTGTGGCTGCTCGCCAGGAGCGCTGGACTCGCTCTCCATCTTCAGAGAGTCGATGTGGGCGATGGAAATGACTGTGGCTGCTACGTACCACGGCAAACCCATGAAGGAGCAGACGGCCATGAGGATGCCCACCCAGAACAGGTCCAGGTGATAACCACAACCTTTCTGCTCAGGTCAAACGGGAAGAAGATATTTAGCAATGCTACATGCAACAACACTACTGTCAATGGACACATATGCATATTAAATATTAAAAAAATCAACTTTATGGTGATGCAGTGTTGTGAAAGGAGTTTCTTTACAGTAGTTACTGTGTTCTGAGTGGGTGCTAACACATGATCATTTAGCATTATTTATATACAATTATAGCATTAAATTTTTTGAATTAGCTTACATTTTTATATGTTTATTTTATGTTAGCTGAAGGTTTATTAATTCTGTTATGTATGGAAGCCGTTTCCACCACTGAATAAAAAAATAGAAAGGTAATTGCGACCTTTTTTTCTCATAATTGCATGATATTTTCTCATAAATTCTGAGAACATATTTTGAGAACTTTTTTCTTTTTCCCCTTTAAAATTGGACTTTATAACTCGCAATTGCGAGTATATATCTCACAATTCTGTGAAAAAAATCTGAATTATGAGAAAAAGTTGCAATAACATTTTTTTTATTCAGTGCCGGAAATGGGCTTCCATAGTTATGTGCTTTTGTCATTTTCATAATTATTTTCCTTCATATTTCTATTTAGATGTAGTTTATTTAAATTTAGAAATAAAAATGTTATTAATTTAATTTGAATTTATTTATTTAATATATTCAGTAATTTTAGTACTCCAGCTTTAAACTTTTGCATTGAGAAAACAAAGCCTATTAAATACAAAATAAAACAATTTAATCATTTTACAGTATGGCATAATTTACAAGAAAATTGAGACTATTTCAACCATTTTAATGTTTTTCAGAATAAAAATATTTAGCATTTAAAAAATAAAGCTTATTGTAGGAGATGTCATATAAACTAAAATAATTTTGCATAGAAACAACAAAGCATATTTAAGATTTATTGGACTATTTTGCAGCATTTCAGAATAAAAGTATTTAGCATATAAAAATAAAGCCTATATTAGGTGTAGAATAGAATAAGATATTGAGCATATAAAAATAAAAAGCCTATATAGGTGTAGAATAAGAAATATTGAGCATATAAAAATAAAGCCTATATTAGGTGTAGAATAGAAATAAGATATTGAGCATATAAAAATAAAGCCTATATTAGGTGTAGAATAGAATAAGATATTGAGCATATAAAAATAAAGCCTATATTAGGTGAAATAGAATAAGATATTGAGCATATAAAAAAAAGCCTATATTAGTGTAGAATAGAATAAGATATTGAGCATATAAAAATAAAGCCTATATTAGTGTAGAATAGAGTAAGATATTGAGCATATAAAAATAAAGCCTATATTAGGTGTAGAATAGAATAAGATAATTGAGCATATAAAAATAAAGCCTATATTAGGTGTAGAATAAAATAAATATATTGAGCATATAAAAATAAAGCCTATATTAGGTGTAGAATAGAATAAGATATTGAGCATATACAAATAAAGCCTATATTAGGTGTAGAATAGAATAAGATATTGAGCATATAAAAATAAAGCCTATATTAGGTGTAGAATAGAATAAGATATTGAGCATATAAAAATAAAGCCTATATTAGGTGTAGAATAGAATAAGATATTGAGCATATAAAAATAAAGCCTATATTAGGTGTAGAATAGAATAAGATATTGAGCATATAAAAAAAAGCTATATTAGTTTAGAATAGAATAAGATATTGAGCATATAAAAATAAAGCCTATATTAGGTGTAGAATAGAATAAGATATAGAGCATATAAAAATAAAGCCTAATTAGGTGTAGAATAGAATAAGATATTGAGCATATAAAAATAAAGCCTATATTAGGTGTAGAATAGAATAAGATATTTGAGCATAAAAATAAAGCCTATATTAGGTGTAGAATAGAATAAGATATTGAGCATATAAAAATAAAGCCTATATTAGGTGTAGAATAGAATAAGATATTGAGCATATAAAAAATAAAGCCTATATTAGGTGTAGAATAGAATAAGATATTGAGCATATAAAAATAAAGCCTATATTAGGTGTAGAATAGAATAAGATATTGAGCATATAAAAATAAAGCCTATATTAGGTGTAGAATAGAGTAAGATATTGAGCATATAAAAATAAAGCCTATATTAGGTGTAGAATAGAATAAGATATTTAGCATATAAAAATAAAGCCTATATTAGGTGTAGAATAGAATAAGATATTGAGCATATAAAAATAAAGCCTATATTAGGTGTAGAATAGAATAAGATATTGAGCATATAAAAATAAAGCCTATATTAGGTGTAGAATAGAATAAGATATTGAGCATATAAAAATAAAGCCTATATTAGGTGTAGAATAGAATAAGATATTGAGCATATAAAAATAAAGCCTATATTAGGTGTAGAATAGAATAAGATATTGAGCATATAAAAATAAAGCCTATATTAGGTGTAGAATAGAATAAGATATTTAGCATATAAAAATAAAGCCTATATTAGGTGTAGAATAGAATAAGATATTTAGCATATAAAAATAAAGCCTATATTAGGTGTATAATAGAGTAAGATATTGAGCATATAAAAATAAAGCCTATATTAGGTGTAGAATAGAATAAGATATTTAGCATATCAAAATAAAGCCTATATTAGGTGTAGAATAGAATAAGATATTGAGCATATAAAAAAAAAGCCTATATTAGGTGTAGATAGAATAAGATATTGAGCATATAAAAATAAAGCCTATATTAGGTGTAGAATAGAATAAGATATGAGCATATAAAAATAAAGCCTATATTAGGTGTAGAATAGAATAAGATATTGAGCATATAACAATAAAGCCTATATTAGGTGTAGAATAGAATAAGATATTGAGCATATAAAAATAAAGCCTATATTAGGTGTAGAATAGAATAAGATATTTAGCATATACAAATAAAAGCCTATATTATTGTGTAGAATAGAATAAGATATTGAGCTATAAAAAATAAAGCCTATATTAGGTTAGAATAGAGTAAGATATTGTGCATATAAAAATTAAAGCCTATATTAGGTGTAGAATAGAATAAGATATTGAGCATATAAAAATAAAGCCATATTAGGTGTAGAATAGAATAATATTGAGCATATAAAAATAAAGCCTATATTAGTGGAGAATAGAGTAAGATATTGAGCATATACAAATAAAGCCTATATTAGGTGTAGAGCTAGAATAAGATATTGAGCATAAAAAAATAAAGCCTATATTAGGTGTAGAATAGAATAAGATATTGAGCATGATCAAATAAAGCCATATTAGGTGTAGAAAAAGAATAAGAAATTGAGACATATAAAAATAAAGCCTCATAACAGTTTAGAATAGAA
>CM049796.1:1580850-1670225 GCA_027422405.1 Ptychobarbus kaznakovi | reverse complement strand
CACTGATGTAAAAGCAACAAACTCTGATTGTAAGCCTAAACTTCACAAAAATTTAAACTTGTTCTTCAAATCTGATTGGTTAATAACAATGTTGTTCCAGGGTCAACAAAGATGTTGACCCAGGAACATGTCGTACTTGGTAAAATCAGGTTCTGCAATTATTATCATAGATTCTGGCGATGTCAAAATCAGACCCCACGTAACCACAGCTATTATATAATAACGATGCTTCTTATTTCCTCTCAGGTTTCTCTGTATCTTGTGAAAGTCCTTCACGGTGTATTGCACAAGATGCTGGTGAATTATCCAAGGCTGAACATCAGCACATACTGCAATCAATGTAGGACTCTCTTCAGTTTCTGCCTGGCTTTGGAGATACCTGTCAAACAATTAATGTTTTCAAATTGAATATAGTTTATTGAAAACAATGTGTAAAGACATGAAGCCTAAGCTAGTAGTCTTACACAGTGCCCACAGAAAGTATTGGGACATATAAGTCAGTTAATTAGATAGCAAAACACTAAATCAAGTGGCATCTGGAAATAAATATATTTCTTAAACCAACTTCTGCCATTTTTGCGATGACATTTCATATTAACGTGTTTTACAACCAGAAATCACTCAAAGTTATATTAAATCTTTTGCTGTGTCATTTTAAACATATATTTGTCAACTGATAAATATGTGTTTCTGCTGTCTTTCTTCCAAATAAATTAATTATGTTTGACCATGTAAAGCCTGACATATACTTTATGCTTTACAGGGTTAACATACTTAGTTTATTTGAAAGAAAGAAAGCAGAAGCACATTATATACAGTATCTCACAGAAGTGAGTACACCCCTCACGTTTCAGCAAAACATTTTTTTTATAATTTCTCAAGGGATAATACTGCACAAATGAAACTTGGATATATTTTAGAGTAGTCAATGTGTATAGAAGTACAAATTTACTGTCCTCTAAATATAACTCAATATATAACCATTATTGTCCAAATAAATGGCAACAAAAACGAGTACACCCTAAGTGAACATGTCAAATCTGTGTCCAAAGTGTCAATGCTACGCTGATGACACACAGCTCTATCTCTCTTTCCAACCAGATGATTCAATGGTAGCTGCACGGATCTCAGGCTGTCTGGCAGACATCTCGGGATGGATGAAAGAACATCCTACAGCTCAACCAGGCAAAGACTGAGCTTCTTGTCTTCTCCTGCCACTCCAAACTCTACAGCATGACTTCACGATTCAGTTAGGTTTTTCATCACATTACTCCATCAGCTTCGGTCAGAAATCTGGTGTATTCTTTGATGACCTGCTGACCTTCAAAGAGCACATTGCAAAGACTGCTCGATCTGCAGGTTTGCACTTCACAACATCAGAAAGATCAGGCCTTTCTGACAGAGCATGCTGCACAACTTCTTGTCCAGGCCATTGTCATTCTAGACTGGACTACTGCAATGCTCTTCTGGCTGCACTTCCAAAAACACAATCAAACCTCTACAAATGATTCAGAATGCAGCGGCACGACTGGTCTTCCACGAACCCAAAAGAGCAACACGTTACACCTCTCTTTGTCTCCTTGCACTGGCTACCAGTTGCAGCTCGCATCCAGTTCAAGACACAGATGTTGCATATAGAACAACCACCAGGCTCAGCAAGCCTCCTACTTCCACTACTATTCCCATCAACATCCCTCCAGAAGCCCGACTACTTCACTCCTATTACGGAATCTACATCCCACCAGAAGCCCCGCTACTTCCCTCACTATTACGTATTACATCTCCTCCAGCAGACCACGGTCTACTTCCACTCACTATTAGAATCTACATCCCCTCCAGAAGCCCCGCCTACTTCCACACACTATTACGAATCTACATCCTTCCAGAAGCCCCGCCTACTTCACTCACTATTAGAATCTACATCCCTTCCAGAAGCCGCTACTCCACCACTATGTAGGAATCTGCATCCCTCCAGAAGGCCCGCCTACTTCACTCACTATTACACAATCTACATTCCCAAGAAGCCCCGACTACTTCCACTCACTATTACGAATCTACATCCCTCCGAAAGAAGCCCCGCCTACTTCCACTCACTATTACGATTCTACAACCTTCCAGAAGCCCCGCCTACTTCCACTCACTATTACGAATCTACATCCTTCCAGAAGCCCCGCCTACTTCCACTCACTATTACGATTCTACATCCTTCCAGAAGCCCCGCCTACTTCCACTCACTATTACGAATCTACATCCCCTCCAGAAGCCCCGCCTACTTCCACTCACGATTACGAATCTACATCCCCTCCAGAAGCCCCGCCTACTTCCACTCACTATTACGAATCTACATCCCTTCCAGAAGCCCCGCCTACTTCCACTCACTATTACGAATCTACATCCCCTCCAGAAGTCCCGCCTACTTCCACTCACTATTACGAATCTACATCCCCTCCAGAAGTCTGAGATCTGCTAGTGAGCGACGCCTCGTGGTATCATCACAGAGAGGCTCAAAATCACTCTCCAGAACATTCTCGTTCACCGTTCCTGGCTGGTGGAATGATCTCCCCCCCCCCCCCGGAACGCTGGATCCCTGTCAATCTTCAAGCAACAACTGAAAACTCATCTCTTTCAACACTACTTGACTTCATCATAAAAAAATATCTTTCTCTCCTTCCCTTACTAGCTCGTACTTATTTGAACAATGCCTGAGACTTGGTGTTACAAGCCCTTCCTCTGTCTGTTTGCCTCTTCAAGATGAATCGCTTTATGTATTCCCCAATTGTAAGTCGCTTTGGATAAAAGCGTCTGCAAAATGATTAAATGTAAATGTAAATTTTGTAGGGGCACCATTGTTATCTAGCACTGCCTTAATCCTCCTGGGCATGGAATTCACCAGCTGCACAGGTTGTTGCTGGGATCCTCTTCCACTCCTCCATAATGACATCATGCAGCTGCTGGATGTTAGACACATGGTGCTTCTCCACCTTCTGCTGGATGGATGCCCCACATGTGCTCAATAGGGTTCAGGTCTGGAGACATACTTGGCCACTCCATCACCTTCACCTTCAGCAGCAAGGCAGTTGTCATCTTGGCGGTGTGTTTGGAGTGGTTATGTTGGAAAACAGTTTTTGAAGGGAGGGCATCATCTTCTGCTTCAGAATGTCACAGTACATGTTGGAATCCATGTTTTCCTCAATGAACCGCAGCTCCCCAGTACCAGCAGTAGTCATGCAGCCCCAGACCATGATGCGACCACCACCATGCTTGACTGTAGGCAAGGCACAATTTTCTTGGTACTCCTCACCAGGGCGTCGCTACACATGCTGGACACCATCTGAGTCAAACAAGTTTACCTTAGACTCATCAGACCACAGGACATGGTTCCAGTAATTCATGCTCTTGGCCAGGTTGTCTTCAGCAAACTGTTTGCAGGATTTTTTGTGAGCCAGCTTCAGAAGAGGCTTCCTTCTGGGACGACGGCCATGCAAACCGACTTGTTGCAGTGTGTGGCGTATGGTCTGAGCACTGACAAGCTGACCTTCTGCTTCTGCGAACCTCTAAAGCAATGCTGGAAGCACTCATGCGTCTGTTTTTTGAAGCCAGCTTCTGCATCTGACGCACAGCACAAGGACTCAACTTCTTTGATCGACCCTTGCGAGGCCTGTTCCGAGTGAAACCGTCTTGGAAAACCTCTGTATGACCCTGGCCACCTGTACTGTAACTCAGTTCCAGGCTGTTACCGAACTTCTTATAGCCTAGGCCATCTTTGTGGAGAGCAACAATTCTAATTCTTAAATCCTCAGAGAGTTATTTTCCTTCAGGTGCCATGTTGAACTTCCAGTGGTCATTATGAGAGAATTGTCAAAGAACCAAATTGAACTGCTCTAAAACAAGACACACAAATTTGTATGGTCCTGTCAAGCAGGCAAAAACATGAACATGATGAATAGGACATGTGGCTTTGCATGGTTAAATGATGTATAGCTGTAATCACTTAGGGTGTACTCAGTTTTGTTGCCATCTTTTTTTGACAATAATGGCTGTATGTAGAGTTATTTTCAGAGGATAGTAAATCTTTACTGCTATACATGTTGCACATCGACTACTCTAAAATATATCCAAGTTCCATTTCTATAGTATTGTCCCTTGAAAAATATACTAAATTGATTTCTGAAATGTGAGGGGTGTACTCACTTTTGTGAGATACTGTATATATATATATATGTTGTGTGTGTGTGTGTGTGTGTGTGTGGGGGGGGTATATACTGTATATACATAATTTTTTTTTAATGGTTTATTGAATCTTTAGAGGAAATTTTGAATTCCTAAATATAAAATATTTAAATATTTATGGCATAGTTTATTCAATCTTTAGAGGAAATATTTAATATTTAAAGAAAATGTACATATTCACTTTTGTAGAGTATCATATTCGATTTTATGGCTCATATAGTATGATATAGAATAACATGGAGCTCATACTTGAGAAAGAAGAAACACTTGTTTTATTCAGTGGCCCAAACTGAGCAAAAGTTTGGTGCAGTTGGGGGAGTTTTTTTGAAAAGGCCTTTTACTTGCTAAAGAAATATAAACGTTGATGAAGGAAGACATGTAGTAGATCATGTACAACCACTTTTGTATATGAGACAACGTAAAAGCATGCACTCACTTGTGCCCATCTTTTCAAGTTCGTGGGAGTTTTAAAATCTCCTCTCAGTATCTATGAAAGAAAGACAAATGGAACGTATGACTGAATAATTAGCAACTCTGATCCTTGAGCTGCACTGAATGAAATGAAATCATATTGTTTGTCATATTCTGTGTTCAAATATACCCTTTTAGTGTTGTTGACCACTTCCGGATCTGGTTGACCATAATCTGGTGGATTGGCGTTGGGGTTGTAGCCCAGCCTGCGCAGCATTGGCGCGATGCTCTCCATGTCCTGCTGGACATCTGCTGGGATGTGGCCTACCCAGCGTTTGAGGGCTTCCAGGTTAACTGGTTTGATCACTTGATCCGTGGAGCGTTCGGTTCTTAAAAACAAAGTGAAAAGCGAGGATCGTCAGGAATCAATAAGGCCTGCAACCCAACATATTAAAGGGACAATTCACCCAAAAATGAAAACGCTGTCATCATTTAATCTCTCTCAAGCAGTGGCGGCTGGTCAATAGGGGGCGCTGGGGCGCCGCCCCCCCTTCAAGTTAGCCCCCTTTAACATGTTAACAATAAGTTAAAAATATATCGCAAATATTAACTAAATAAAATCATTTAGTCATAGTATTCTACTGTTAGTTATATTATAATTTACTGAAAATCAAAAAATCTAAACTATATTTCTTTCATATTTGTGTGCGGGGCGCCGGACTAATGAGTGTGTATGTAGGTACACAAACTTTTCAAAAGCATGTGATTTGAGGCTAAGCTCTAATTGGCTTGTTTCAAATTGTCCTTGGGGCGCAGGCTCCTCCCACTTTTGTTGTTAGAGCGAATCAATATTGTTTTTATATGTTTGGCCTCATGTGATTGGACCGTTCTCAACGACTCTCATTCCACTCAGCAGCAGCTCGTCAGTTGACAGACAGGTACTAATTAATGTGGAAGCAAGCGCAATATCTCCAGATGAAAGAAAATTTGGTTTTATCTTTACAAAAATACCCGGCGTTCGGATGAAGAAAAAAAGGATCAAGGAGCTTGGACCAGATCGCCCGTACTTTCAGTTTGTTTGCGCCCCCCCCCCCCCCCACATTTTTTTTAGCACCAGCCGCCACTGCTCTCAAGATGTCCCAAAACTGTATGAATTCCTTTCAGCTGTTGAACACAAAAGAAGATATTCTGAAGAATGTTGGTAACCAAACAGTTCATGGTACCCATTGACTTCCATAGTATGACTTCCATCCCATCAACTGTTTGGCTACCAAGATTCTGCAACATATAATCATTTATGTTTGACAGAAGAAAGAAACCCATACAGAAGGTGTGTAAACACTGACAGAATTGAACTATCCCTTTAAATATAATTCCGCCCTACCGAGACAGTGATACCCCTCCTTGCTGCCCGATGGCCTCCTCATGATGAAGCACTCCTTCATGCCACGGAGTCTTCAGAAAGAGCAGCACACGCTGCATGGTGGCTCGCGGCTGCAGCACCAGATCCTCATAGCGGACGGTCATACAGCGTCTCCGGCCGACCGCCGTACACTGGGAGAGCATGACTTCGATTGCATTGCTCCATTTAGTAAGACAGTCCCTGTAGCTGGACAGGTTGAAGCCAGCGATAGTCACTCGTCTGGAGATCATAGAGTGCACAGACGCCCGGCCGTCTCTGAGCATTAGCAGGAATTTAGAGCTGGAGGGAAAGACGATGATGGCATGAGGAGTGAGACAGAATGACTCAAATGTCACGGAAGAAACTAGTAATCAAAAGGATTTGGCATTGCTTTATGCAGCACAAAACAATGCCTGTGTTTGAGCCATTTTCCCAGTTGAATGCTCTAGTAAATCTATGTGAAAATCTTTATGCAAATGATTGAAAAATACATTAAAAACAGTGTTGTGAAATACTATTACAATTTAAGATAGCTTTTGTCTATTGTAATATATTTTAACATATAGTTCATTCATGTGATGCAAAGCTGAATTTTCAGCAACAGTCTTTAGTGTCACATGATCCTCCTTCAGAAATCCTAAACTTTTGAACAGAAGTGTGTGTGTGTGTGTGTGTGTGTGTGTGTGTGTATAATATATATATATATATATATATATATGACCCTGGACCACAAAACCAGTCATAAGGGAAATTGAAATTTATTCGTGAAATAGCTGAATAATTCATCTTTCCATTGATGTATGGTTTGTTAGGATCGGACAATATTTGGCTGAGATACAACTATTTGAAATCTGGAATCTGAGGGTGCAAAAAAATCTAAATATTGAGAAAATCACCTTTAAAGTTGTCCAAATGAAGTTCTTAGCAATGCATATTACTAATCAAAAATTAAGCTTTTATATATTTACGGTAGGAAATTTACAAAATATCTTCATGCGATATGATCTTTACTTAATATCCTAATGATTTTTTGCATAAAAGGAAAATCTATAATTTTGACCCATACAATGTATTTTTGGCTATTGCTACAAATATACCCCAGCGACTTAAGACTGGTTTTGTGCTCCAGGGTCACATATATTTATCATTATTTAATCTGTGCTAACATACATTTAATTTTTTATAAAATAAATAAAATAATAAATACAAATGATACATTTTAGATTGTATAAACTAAATGTTTAAATTTTTTTTAAGAAAGCATTTTGGCCCCAGATGGGAAGTGTAAACATATTTTTCATAATACTACAAATATGTTAGTGCAAAGCGTTTAAAAATAAAATAAAATAATCAATTTTAGATTGTATCAGCAACAAGATTTTTACAGTTTCTTAAGAAAGCATGTTGGCCCCAATGATGGAACACATTTCATGTAAAATAAGTGTAAATCAAATTTTCAGAAGTAGCTACAAATGCCTTTGCGCAAAGCTTTTAATAAAAAAATAATTAAATAAATCTTACTTGGGGAAAATGTGTGACAGATAAACAGCACTCTTCAGTGTAAAGGGGTCTTTATTGCACAACATTGGTGCAGGTTCCCCGTGCCGTGCGATGACCTCCAGCAGGAACGCTGTGGTCGCGGCGTCCAGCATCTCTTGACTGACTCCCTCGTCCTCCAGCGCCCAGCGCTCCTCCGTCTGCCTCCCCCAGCCCTGCCGCAGAGACAGTATCCTGGGGATCACCCGCGTCTCCTCCCCGCAGCGGATGTCAGGGTGGGCGTCTAGCATGACACGCATCAAGGTGGTCCCAGATCGTGGAACGCCACCCACAAACACCATCGGCGTGTTCTGGTTATACCGGTACTGTGTCTGGTTCCAGTTTCGAACCAGAATAGACGACACCATATGAGATCTGGGAACCTTTCCAGGGCATGTTAGCACTTGATATAGAGTAGTAAGCGTACAAGCTCCGAAGAGCGTTAGCAGGAGTACAACTGCCCGTTTGACTGACAGACGCATCACGCTAAGACGGAAAAAAGATTCAATTTAAATACAGAAGTGACTGCACTTCCTCTGTTGGCTACTTCTGCAAATATTTACGTTTGATAACTGCAAGACAACTGGTTACAGAAACCACGAGTGCCTTACAAAGCTCTTTCGATTCATCAGATATGATCTGTGAATTACACAACATTCTTTACAAATCACTTTTTTGCACATTAAATAAAGTGAAAGTGATTGATGCCACATGCATGACATGCACAGGAAATGCAGGCAGCAGGTAGAGCTGAAACAATAAAAAGACATTGCACTGATAAAGTGATATGAAACGAGTTGCATTAAACACAACTCATTAAGGAAACGATTAACTGACCTTCACGCGGCACAAACAATGAACGTTGCATGATCTCCAGACCCAGTGCTCTGTGGTGAGTCAAATGGGCAGAACGCACGAAGAGGAAGTGAATGTAGTTTAAAAACATTCAGACTATCGGTTCAGATCTTTCCTCACAGCTACAACCAGTGGCTTTTTCTTTTCCTGTCTCTCAGCCTCAAATGTGCTCAGTTTGTGCTGAATGATTCTTTGGTAACACATGTATAAAAATGTGCAGATTTGATAGTAATACAGCCATTTGACACAGTGTCATTTTCAAAAGAAGATAAATCAAACAAAGGAAATGGGTGGACTGAGAAATGAGATAACATGCGAAACGTTTCACTGTAGTAATGTGACTCTAACATAACATGCAAGTATGAGGCCAGGCGTGTCCACTCCATAAGACTGTTGACATACGCATAGGGAAATGTTTTTGCATACATTTGCGTTTGCTTCTAAAACACATGAGACTATGGAGACTATCACAGAATAAAATTAAAATGATTTTAACTTTTATCTTACAATCCAGATTTTTTTTTTGTTGCAATTATGATTAAAAAAAAGAAACTTTTCCCCTCACAATTCTGACTTTTTATGTTTGCGGCACAAAAAAAATAAATAATTAAAATGGTTTATATCTCACAATTCAGACTTTTCAGAAGTGTGAGTTTACATCTCGCAATTCATTTACATCTCAGAATGGTGAGTTTATGTGTCATGTTAATTTAAACTCAATTATGAGCTACTATTAATTCGCAGTTGGGAGCTTAATTGAACTCAGAATTCAGAAAAAGTCAGAATTGTGACATATAAACTCGGGGGGGGGGGGGGGGCTGAATCATAAGACATAAACCCAGAATTGTGAGATAAAAAGTTGTAGTTTTTTTATCCCGTGTGGAAACAAGATTCCAACTCTAGCAAACGTCTCCATAGTAAAGAATTGTTTTTGTACATTTTTCCTTCCAATGGGCCGATTTTGCCACAGATTTATCAGTGAAGCATAAATGTTCTATAAATAATAAAAATAATTAAAAAAAATGAAAGAATAAAAAAACTACAGTTAATAAATACAGAAAATAATAAATGTAGGGGAGGGACATAAGTAATACAAAAGTAAATTCAGGAGTGAATTTAATTAAAAAAGTATTGTATTTGTTTTATAAATTCATTTATTGTCTTTTATTTTAAATGTTAAATATGTTTGGGGCTGCACGTCTGTCAGATCTCTTTTTAAAATAAACCAGGACACGTCAGTGTTAGAAAAGATTTAAATGAATTTATTAATTTTTTTTCACATTTCTTAAGAGAAATCAGTTACATTTTTTTCTTGATCTCCAAAATGAAGTATTCATCAATCAGCAGAGAACATTTCACATATACTTCAAAATAAATACATCATCTGCTCTCTGCTGCAGTAGGACGTCACTTGCAGGGAAAAAACACTACTTTAAAACCTGCACTACAAACTGCTCTAAGTACAAAGACTTAAAAATGACAGCAGGCAGGACGGGCCACAGACAGACACAGGACGGCGCCACCACCACCCCTTTATATCGGAGCAAAGGACTTACTCCAGGGTTAAACTGTTCCGTAAGCCACGGTATTGAGGCGAAAGAACACTGTGCAAACTCTTCACTTGTTATTTTCCACTTGCTTGCAATGTCACACACGCACGCACGCACGCACGCACGCACACACACGCACACGCACGCACACACACACACACACACACACACACACACACACACACACACACACGCGCGCACACACACACCGCACACACACACACACACACGCACACACACAACACAGCGCACACAGCACACACACACAGACACACACGACACAGACACACACACACACACACACACACACACACACACACACACACACACACACACACACACACACACACACACACACACACACACACACACACACACACACACACACACACACACACACACACGGGTGTTTGTGAATGGCAGAATGAGAACCTCTGGCTGTGAGCGCATACGTAAAACCACAGCAACGTCCACTGGCTGAACGATCTCTGCACTGGTACTTCCTGTTTCACAGCCCCGTTTCCCTTCATGCCCCTCTGTCCCTGGAGGTTGGGGAGGTGGGGAGAGTGGAGGTGACAGGATCTATTTACATCACTTCCTGTAAGCACGGGACATGGCTGTAGGCCTCTTCATATGGACACCTCATATTCTCTCGTATCCTGCACAATAACACAAGAAAACTAGATAAAAATGTTCGTCAAGACAAACTGTAGGTTGGCTTGAGAAATAGCCTGAAAGTTTAAAGCAGTTGTAAAAGCCTGAAGTTTTCAAATGTATATAGATTAGATCAATGTTGATAACATGTTTCTAGCATGATTAGCATAGTTATATATACGTAGATGCCTCATTAGCGACTGTTTCTATGGGCCGCTATACGTAAGCCGTCCACCATATTGTAGCGGTCAACTTGACGTCATTCACCACAGTAATCACTGAATATTCGAAGGATGCCACAATCCTGCACAGCCAATGGTCTGCGAACCTACAGTATGTTTGTATGTTTGGACCGTTCCAAAGATGGCGGCCGCATCTACGTGCTTGGAACGGTCGAATAGGGCATCTATATATGTCTATGATAATTAGCTTGTTACTAGTATGTTGCTGGCATGATTAGCATGTTGCTAGCACGATTAACAAGTGACTAGCATGTTGCTAGCATGACTAGCATGTCGCTAGCATGATTAGCATGTCGCTAACATGTTTCTAGCATTATTAGCATGTTACTATCATATTGCTAGCATGATTAACAAGTGACTAGCATGTCACTAGCGTGTTAATAACATGATTAGCATGTTGCTAGAATGATTAGCAAGTAAATAGCATGTTGCTAGCATGATTAGCAAGTTACTAGCAGGTCGCTAGCATGTTTCTAACATGATTAGCATGCTATTAGCATGTTGTTAGTATGTTTCTAGCATGATTAGAATGTCGCTAGGATAGATAGATATATTATTAGAAATATTAGATGAGTTTGAATGATTACATGCATGTTAGCATGATGGAGGATCTTCCAATGAGTGATCATGAAAAAAAATGTTGTTGCTGTTGCAGCATCACTAGAGCATCCTGGGGGATTTCCAGGCCCTTGTTATGCCGTTTAGGATGGTTACTAGGGTGTTGCTAGGGTGTTTTAAGTGTTTTCAGTTGCTACAGTAAACTGGATAGTTTCCAATGGGTTCTGGCTTGTTGCTTTGGAGTTACTAGGTGGTTGCTAGGGCATTTTGAGTGTTTTCAGTTGCTATGGTGAGCTGGGTGGTTTCCAGGGTGTTACCATGCAGTTTACAAGAGGTTTAAGGGGGTTACTAGAGTGTTACTAGGTGGTTGCTAGGTTGTTTGAAGTGTTTTCAGATGCTACGGTAATCTAGGTGGTTTCCAGGGTGAAGCTTTGTAGCTTTCAAGGGATTATGGCTTGTTGTTAGGGAGTTAGTAGGAGGTTGCTAGGGTGTTGTGAGTGTTTTCGGGTTGCTAGGGTGATCTTGGTGGTTTCCATTGTGGCGTTATGTAGTTTCCAAAAGGTTCTGGCATGTTGCTAGGGAGTTACTAGGTGGTTTCTAGGGTGTTCAGTTGCTATAGTAATCTAGGTGGTTTCAAGGGTGGCACTATGTAGTTTCCATGAAGTTCTGGCTTGTTGCTAGGGTGTTAGTAGGAGGTTACTAGGGTGTTGTGAGTGTTTTCGGGTTGCTAGGGTGATCTTGGTGGTTTCCATTGTGGCGTTATGTAGTTTCCAAAAGGTTCTGGCATGTTGCTAGGGAGTTACTAGGTGGTTTCTAGGGTGTTTTCAGTTGCTATGGTGAGCTAGGTGGTTTCCAGTGTGACGCTATGTGGTTTCCAAGGGGTTCTGACTGGTTGTTAAGGAGCTACTAAGTAGTTACTAGGGTGTTTTAAGTATTTTGAGTTGCTAAGGTGAGCCGGTATAGTTTCCAAAAGGTTCTAGCTGGTTTCCAGGGAGTTACTAGGTGGTTGCTAGAGTGTTTCGAGTATTTTCAGTTGCTAGGGTGATCTGGCTGGTTTCCAGGGAGTTACTAGGTGGTTGCTAGAGTTTTTACGAGTTGTTTTCAGTTGCTAGGGTGATCTGGCTGGTTTCCAGGGAGTTACTAGGTGGTTACTAGAGTGTTCGAGTATTTTCAGTTGCTAGGTGATCTGCTGGTTCCAGGGAGTTAATAGGTGGTTGCTAGAGTGTTTCGAGTATTTTCAGTTGCTAGGGTGATCAGTTGCTGGTTTCCAGGGTTTCCAGGTTACTAGGTGGTTGCTAGAGTGTTTCGAGTATTTTCAGTTGCTAGGGTGATCTGGCTGGTTTCCAGGGAGTTACTAGGTGGTTGCTAGAGTGTTTCGAGTATTTTCAGTTGCTAGGGTGATCTGGCTGGTTTCCAGGGAGTTACTAGGTGGTTGCTAGAGTGTTTCGAGTATTTTCAGTTGCTAGGGTGGTCTGGCTGGTTTCCAGGGTTGCGCTATGTAGTTTCAAAGGGATTCTGGCTGGTTTCAAGGAGTTACTAAGTGGTTACTAGGGTGTTCTGGATCGGTGGCGCTACGTTGTTGCTAGGTGGTTGCTCAGATGTTTCGGATGATTCTTAAGCAGTTGCTATGGTGCTCTGGGAAGTTTGCCAGAGCAAAGCAATGTAGTAGTTTTGGGTGGTTGCTAAGTAGTTGGTACTTCTGTGAGATTCTCACCCCTCCAGTCTCATAGAGAGGGTTGTCAAACTCGGTTTCCATGGTGATCTGGCTGTAGGGATGCGGATAGATCAGAGGAAGCCTCAGGTTCGAATGATAACGGCACCTGAGGAACAGAGAAGAGAGTTAAGGAACCAATCTCATTTCACAAGCGGTGGCTCTAAGCAGGGGCGTAATGCACTTATTATATTTGAGGGGGCACAGGAGGTGGGGTGGGGGGGTTGTCACACCAGTAGGCTAATGTTTTACTTAATTTGTCCTTTTTTAGGCTATTCGAATCGAAATATTCCCAGTAATTAAATTGTAAGTAAATGCATTTGGCACCTTTTTATATCATGCTAGTTCATCTATAACGGGCGATGGGCAAATTAGCATAATGTTCTATTATGGTCATTATATGGAAATGTCCAATTTTTCTGTTCCTAGCTTTTACAGAAATATTACACTTGTTTTTTATTTAATTATATAAATTCCAAGCAACACAAAACTTCGTCCCCACAGCCATGTACAGAGAAAAAGTGCTTTATTTTGAGGTCCAAAACAGGTTTTTCTACCATTTAAAATACAATACTGTATTCATAACTATCAAATATATGATGTAAATGACATTTCATATGAAGCTTTTAGTTGAACTCACTGGTACGACCTGTGTTTTGTTAGGGAATTGTAAAAAACTAGAATACAAATGGATTAAACTATTTAATTTAGTGAGTATACCACGATTGACAACATGTGGTTTGATACCTTGCAAAAGCCATTTTTTAAAATGCATTTTTCATGAAAATTGTCAATGGTGTTATACTGTCACTGGTGTCACCTGACCTTCCTTATGGGTAAATAAATGCACAACAATTTTTTTTTTTTAAACGGTCATTTATGCATATTCATAAAATCAAAAGGTAATCTAATGTGGTCTAATTTTAAATGTTAGAAAAATAAATACATTTTGAGACATTGCCATACCAAACGTGGACATTTCTGTAGAATGGCACATTAACTACACTTTAAATCCGTCTTTTTACTTAAGTAGCACTTATGGGTGTCATGCCTTAAAATATTTTAATATAACTGACTGTGTATTTAACGTGAATTTAATACAAAATGTTGTAAGTTCCTATTTATAACACTTTCATTGTACAGAAACACAGCAAAGGACATTTACATTACATTACCAAAGAACATTATCATTTCATTATCAAGACTCAAAAACTCCCATTATAATTGCTGAAGCTGTTTGAACTGTGAAATGGTATATCTTACTTCGTATGCACTTCTGCACTTTGTTGTTTCTGATGAGAGAATTCGTCACTCATCTGAACAGCTCTGATTGGTCGTTGCATTCATAAGCTCAACAGAATGGTGTGTGATTGGTTATAATGTGCAGAGCTGTATAAAGGCGTCTGTCTCTGGCTCAGCGCCAGCGAACCAGATTTGAATTTAGCAGCTGATGATTTGACGCACTGAATGTTTTAATCAGGACCGATACAATGTGATTGTATCAAATATAACAAATATTATTAGGCTATTTTTTTGTCTTTTGGAAGCTACTTTCAAAATCCACTTGGCTCAAAAATCTGAGGGGGCACTTTGAATGGGCATGACACCTCTGGCTCTAAGCATCGTTTCATTAGTACAGAGGTTCTCAATTCCAGTCCTCGCGCCCCCCCCCTCTGCATATTTTGCATGTCTCTCTTTGTTAACACACCTGATTCAGATAATCAGCTTGTTAGAAGTGCGCTCCATGCATGAACTGTGTTCCGATTGACATGCTCCCTACACAGGGTCCATTGCTCTACAGTACATGCTCCCTACACAGGGTCCATTGCTCCCTACACAGTATGTTGCTCCTACACAGGGTCCATTGCTCCCTACACAGGGTCCATTGTTCCCTACACAGGTCCATTGCAGGGTCCATTGCTTTTGCTGTCTTTTGGCTGAAGTGTCATTTAACACATTACATGGTCCATTTGCGCTGCAACGTCTTCTACGCACGGACGAGTGTGACATGCATATACCTCTTGTACAATAATCTGAAGTTTACTTGAACATTCAATGGATTGAATGCACAATGGAATATATACGTTCGCTTCGAACTGGAATCATGGCGGAATATCCTGTGATGTCCACTTCGCAGGGCACTTACGTTCGAATAGAACAAACATCTGAAGCGATAAGAGTAACATACGAAATATGCAGAGCGGGGGGGGGCGCGAGGACTGGAATTGAGAACCGCTGCATTAGTACAAGGAGCTTTGAGCGATCTATTAAATCAGAAACAGAACATGTGTAAGGTGCCCATGAACATGGCAGCTCTTTACTGTTGTGCAGTTAGTAAATACTAACGAGCTGTTCTCTCATTAGACCGTCTGTATTGCTCACCTGGTGACGTAGATGTAGGCTCCTCCCAGTAAAACAGACACCAGCAGAACCAGGATAAATATTGCTAGAGCCATACTTCCCCCATCAAAAGAAGAGTCTGTCGCCGCCTCAGCCACTAAACAAGATACAAGGATGATATACCATAATAATTCATTTCCACCTGCATTACTATCTACAACTATCAAATATATAATCGCTCTCA
This sequence comes from Ptychobarbus kaznakovi, assembly GCA_027422405.1. Lineage (NCBI taxonomy): Eukaryota > Metazoa > Chordata > Actinopteri > Cypriniformes > Cyprinidae > Ptychobarbus > Ptychobarbus kaznakovi. The sequence continues at coordinate 1,654,492 of CM049796.1, read as the reverse complement.
TACAGTAACAAAGCACTTTTTCAGCTTGAGATATTAAAAGGTAGACACTTTACAATATAAAAGGATATGAAATAAAAAAGCTAAACCTTTGCTTAAATTAATACATAAAAAATAAAACTTACCCTCTAGTGCATGACTGCTAGAGCATTCAGGATTGGCTGAAATATATTAAGTAAAAAATAATACATTTAATACATACTTCAGCATTTAATCTATAATATTATAATATACATATACAACATATATACACACACACGCACGCACGCAACGCACACACGCACACACACACACACACGGAGCAGTGCACGCACACACACACACACACACACACACACACACACACGCACGCAACACACACACACACACACACACACACACACACACACACACACACGCACGCACGCACAACACACACGCACGCACGCACACGTTTTGTTCTTTTTAAGCAATGGTTCTCCCAAAATGGCAATCCAAACATTTGTACTTTGTTTTATATTTATTCACTATTAATTTTTATTTATTTGACTATTTATTACTACTTAATGAAGCTGCTTTATAGACATTTAATTAATATTCTAAATATTCTTAGAACATATTTAATGTTTAAATATAAATTCTTTGAATTCTAATTTGAATGTAACAACCTTTGAAAACTAAATATCGGTTAAAGAAGCTGCATAACAAAAAATGTAGTGAATATTCTAAGACAATATTACGTTTTTAAATATATAAATACAATCTTTGTATATTCATTAAATACATCTGAAAATGCTTTTGAAAAGTAATTGTCACAGTAATTGTTGCAAAGTAAAATAATAGTAACAAGTAAATAACAATAATAATAATACATTATTATTATATAAAATAAATAAATACATAAATAAATCTTGGTATAAAGGGTTAACCGTGTACATTTTTATTTAGTAAATACCATAAATGGTTCTTACCTCTGCAAAGAGGTAATGGACCACTCCAAAAAGAGGGATTTCCCAGAATGCACTTGATGGCCATCTCACCAATGAGCTCATAGCCTTGGTAGCACATGAAGGTTAGAGACTCTCCTGGTAGGTAAAGCCTTTTAGACAAAATCTGGTAGCCATCGTCAGGAAGGCCGGGATTCTCACAGGACACGGACTCTTCCGCTAATGTACAGGGAATTAAATCAGGAATAACCGAGGGATTAAACAGGAGCTAAAACATCAAATACAGAAATACTGGACCAAACATTTGTGTGAACTCACACACGCAGCGAGGCAAGCGAGACGTCCAAACAGGAGTGCCGGGTTCTCGACCATAGCAAGTGAGAGTGGCGCCGCCCTGCAGGACGTACCCGGGAATGCAGCTGTACTGGATAGTGGTGCCAACCAAAAGTTTGGGATCAGACAGCGTGCGTGTGGAGTGCTCCACGTGTCCAGGGTCTGTGCAGTACATAACTAATGAGGGGAAGCGAGTAAAGGAGACACAGCTGAGAAGGATGACATTTGAATCCGCTGAAAGTAAAAGTTCCTCAGACTCTAATTAGCAAAGACACCCAACTGTGCTTGACTCACTCTTCTCACAGAACGGAGGCTGCGTGTTCCAGCTCAGGTCCACCTGACAGGTCAGGGTTTCACTGCCCACCAGGTCGTACCCCGGGTCGCACTGATACGTGATATGAGCTCCACGCACCAGCGCCGCGTGAGAAGTGGTCTTCCAGCCGTTCTGGATCTCAGGGAGGTCTGGACACGAGTCGTTGCGTGACACCTCTGAAAAAAGGAGAAAAATTATTTAACCTCTTCTATTCATCACATAGAAAGTCTCTCCGTTTATTACATTTGAATGATATTAACAGGAAGAAAAATACAGGAGGATAGCAAAAAACTGTTATCACTTCACCTCAATGTATATATATATATATATATTTTACTTTACCTGTTAGTGATGTCTTAATTAATGTATATTTTTATGTATATAAGTTATGACTCTAAATTATTATATTTCAACAACAAATAGAAACTATAACTTCTAAGTTAATTTAAAAAAATTTACATGTTTGCATAAAATTTGTTTAATTTGAAGTGTCTTGTTATAGTTAAAAATAAATAGTAATTGAGTTTAAATGTGGGCTCTGCTGTTAATTATAACCTTATATTAATGTAAAAGGGCTCCCTATAGTTTAGAGCAGAAGCTGAGGTAGATTTTATCCCTAAGAATTTATTTTGAATTGAATTTATTTTAAGAAAAGAGCAATTTGTTCAGTAAACCATTGTTAAATAATAACAAAAACTAATTATGTTTAGTTTTTTTTCCTGCTGTACCGAAACCACACCGAACCATGACACCAAAACTGAACTAAAACTGAACCATCATGTTTGTATACTGTTACACCCCTATATATATACATATACATATATACACACAATACACACCACACACACACACACACAGGATAGTAAAAAATAATAAATATGTATATCTCCCCCACACTCGTACCTAGGACATGATATAAAAGGTGTGTTCATTATATCTTCTAAGTGACTGGATAATATTTGCCTAGCAGATAATAAAGATCCCCTTTACTCACATTAATCGAGAGATATGACTCATAGAGACCAGAATATCACATGAGGGTGGATTTGATTGACTTAAGACTAACCACCCACAACACCCTAGCATTTCAGAGGCGACTTATGTACGAGCAAGCACCACACTCATTTATAGGAAATGTAAAATCGAGTTTTATATTATTTTTGGCCTTTCGGAAATCAAAAAGTCAAGTTGAACTTGCTTCGCCCACACGGACACGTGTAGGAGCATGTGCGCTAACCGCTAGGTCACAGATCTGACACTTTCAGTTCTTTATTCATTAGATTTCAGATCTTGTAGTTGACACAAACAAATCTTAAATAAATGTAAAAGGCCTGAGTAAATGAATGTTTTATTTATAAGGCATTCAGAAGAGTTTTCCAACAGATCAGTTATTCCTAGCATAGCTGGATGTTTGTGTACGCTGTTAGCGCAGCGCTAATGGTGGTTTCTTTAGATTCCACATGCACTCAGTTCATGAGCAAACCGACCGTCATTGTGAATTCACAGCGCGTCTGTGACCTTTATTCAGCTGGGAACTTTATCCTCTACCATTATACGAACATAAAAAGAGTATCTCTGTCTTTTTAGTTCAAGCCATTACTGGAGATTGCATGGCAACGTGCTCTCTGTGTGTGTCCTATAGGAGAGGACACACACACACACACCACACAGACACAGACACAGACACACACACACACACACACACACACACACACACACACACACACACACACACACACACACACACACACACACACACACACACACACACACACACACACACACACACACACACACACACACACACACACACACACACACACACACACACACACACACACACACACACACACACACACACACACACACACACACACACACACACACACACACACACACACACACACACACACACACACACACACACAGTGTGTGTGTCCTATAGGAGAGGATAGAGACTAAACTAAATGTGAATGAATGAGGGCAGCCAGGAGAGAAGGAGGAGAAGAGGATGATGATGAGAGATTTCAGGAGCTGAAAATAGTTGCATCTGTGCAAAAAAGAAATAAAAAGCTCTGATTGAAATGCATGTCGACCACTTGAACATAATGGATCTGTTGAAGTAATTTGAAAAGAAAGAGTTGCATTGAGATTCTCTCTGTGTGTTCGTGACACTCAAACGAGACTGAACGTTTGTGCATAAAGCTTGTCTTTATTTGGGAAATTGAAATGTGTCTTTATATCAGGGGCGTTGCTAGGGTTGAGAGAGATAAGGGGCTTAGCCCCCACCCATCATTTATTTAAAATACTAAATATACTTCAAATCCATTAACATATTTATTGACATATCAATTACTGATATAAACATTATATTTAAAATAGCAGTATGTCTTTATTACACAATGCACATTTTTTTATATTGTGCCTAAAATGTATTTTGCTATCACTATTAATAAGGATCGTATGATCTCTGTATAATATCAATCTTTAAATGCAAGATATTTAAAGTGTACCTGAAGTATACTTTGATTGTACACTTGAGCACAATCAAATATACTTAGTTTGAATATATCTTTAGTGTGACTTCAGCACTACTTCTGCACAATTAAAGTGCCTTAAAATGAGTTGTTCTAATTTAGCAGACTTTAATTCTACCAGTTTAGTACAATTGCAGGGTATTTTTATTTGGTTTTATTATATTTATTATGCACATACATTTGTAAATGTATTTGTTGAATACTTAGCACAAAATACATTTATTTCAAATGCATTTTAGATTTAGTTTCCATTTGTTTCATTAGGATGTGGATAAATGACGAACTAATGCTGCACGATTCTGGATAAATGGAGAATCATGATTTTGAAAAAAATAATATATTTTTTTTTAACTTTCCCACCATGATTCTAAAAACAAAAATACAACTAAACAAAATAACATGCAATTTACTAGAGGTTCTGACAAAATGCAAATTGCTACAATCTGTTTATAAAATGTAACCCTCTCTGTGAAAAAAAAACATTTTTGGGGATTTACTGTTTTCTACACAAAAGTATCCTTCATAAGGTAAAGAACATTCTGTGAAAATGTAACCTTCATATTTGTAATATTGATGGAGTAAGGCCATGTCAAATATTGAAATTATAGTGAAATTAATGGTTAAAATCCAACTTTGATGCTTGTTTTCTCATAATTTGGATTTTGAGACTTTAGCCTGGATTTCACAGAGAGGGTCACAAATGCATTCATATGTAAATTCAAGGTATTGTTAAAAAAATCAAGTTGAACGAATGATTCAGTGACTCGCTCATAAAGACTTCACGTGTTTCATTCCTGAATGAATCAATGTGTTTTGAACGAATGTGTTTTTTTAAGTCACCTGCAGGCGTTACGATGTAATTGCAATCTTTGTTTGAAGCATTAAGTCACTTTCAAAAAGATTTTCTCTATTTTGATCGCTACTGTACTTTATGTCCGAACTAACTTTTATCCCAGTACTTCTGTGATTATTTGAACATTTGTGACGCAGAAATAATGATAAAAAAGACTTGAAAATATGTTTCATAACTGCTCTCCGTGGGTCAGTGGAGATTTAAACATGTAAATGTTACAGTGTCATTTAAGGATTTAGTAGACATAGCCCAATCGTTGTCATTTAGGAACAAGATTGCATGCATGATTGAATCTGTTTGTGATCTGGCTCTTTAAATATGTCAAATAAACCGAGCGCTTTAAAGCTGTGCTTAGTGGAATGAACACGTAAGGTAAGCAATAATCTACCACAGCCAGCAGTGCACACTGCTTTTCATCACGGACAGATGGGTTTCTAGTACGTGGAGAACAAATTCAAATGAATAAAACATTTTATTTGTGAAGTAAATGGTCATCTTAAAAAAGATCAGGGGCTTTTGGCAAAACATCAGGGCTTAAACCCCCAAAGCCCCCCCCCCCCCCTCGCAACGCCACTGCTTTATACTGAGATGGACTAATTTCGTTTAGCCAGACTCTTGACTAACAACATAAAGTCTGCTCCATGTGTTGTTATTGTTAACTAAAACTGTGTTAGTGTTTGTTAAGTGAAATGAAGCTGAAATAAAATTAAATATAAATATTAGATGGAAAATGTACATTTAGATTTTATTTTTTTGTCATTTTAGTACTTAAACTTAATTTGATTTTATTTCAGTTCTTTGCCATGGCAACATTTCTAATTTAACATTATATAAAAAAAACGGAAATATAAATGAAATACATTTTAGATGAAAAACTTAAACTTAAAAATGTGAAACGCCAATGTAAAAAATGTTGCTATACATTTTTTTTAGTTTTTCAAGTTTAAGTTTTATTTAAGTTATTTGCCATGGCAACAGTTAAAGTACTAAAATATTATTTTTTTATAAATAATTAATTTAAAGCTATACAGAAATATTATTAAAAAACTAATAGAAAGTACAAAAGCACATATCAAAATTGCTAAACAAAAAATTAAATAAAACTAAAAAAAAAATAGTTCATTCAAAATAATAAATACTATAATAGTGTATAAATAATAATAATAATAATAAATTACTTTTATGTAGTGCTTTTCTAAGCACTCAAAGCGCTCTACATTGTCAGGGTTATCTCCTCATCCACCACCAGTGTGCAGCATCCACCTGGATGATGCGACGGCAGCCATAGTGAACCAGAACACCCCCCCACACACCAGCTACAGGTGGAGAGGAGACAGAGTAATGAAGCCAATCAGTGTATGGGGATGATTAGGAGGCCATGATGGTCAGAGGCCATCACGAGGCCAGGACCTCGGTTCAGCATCTCATCTAAAGTACGGTATATAACACTAAAATAACACTGCTCTAGTCCACAATGCAGTTTCTTCTGGCCAAGAACTGCCCAAAAGACAGAAAACTAACCACCCAGGTAGCCAGCGCGATCGGGTCAGTTGCGGCTGAGTGCCGGCTCACTCGGCTGTGTTCTGGCAGCGGCTCACTGAAAGTGAACCAGCTCTGGCCCAGTAATGGTTGCCAGATTTGGCTAGGCTTTGGATGTGTGGATCTGGCCCGATCTGCACTGAGACATATCTGTAACATATTTAAATGTTTAGTTTTGAAATGTTGTTGTATGTATTTGTCATTTTTATTTAATTTCTTTATGTTCTTAAATGTGTATATATAGACTTTTAACTTATAGTTTAGTTACTTTTTCTTATTTGTAAGTCGCTTTGGATAAAAGCATCTGCTAAATGACTAAAAGTAAAGACATGGCACATTTAGCCACATTCGGCCCGATTACGGACCTGGTCTGGTCTGATTTTGGCTGAGATATGGGCATGCATACTCATAAGTTTAGGTTGAGTGGGTCTCCGTTTATAATGTGGTACATAGTATGTAGCAGTGACACTTAAACATAAACAGAATATCCTTTACCTGCCCATGTTATTTTTGTGAATTTTTTATTTTAATTCCTATTAATATTTTTTCCTTTTATCCAACATTCTTTTTTCTTTAACTACATTTGTAAATGAATGATTTAATTCATATAATGAAACAAGCTTAAAGTGGTTAACATGATTTTTTCTATATGAGTTTCAAGACATGCACACTAGCTTTGACATCTTATGACATTAGCACATATGGATGTTATGGGTAAACCCTTCATCTTTGTAAAGGTGGCATATTTAGTTGACATGCATACGTACACCTAGGCTTAACAAGGACATTGTAAAAAATATATATTTTATTTTAGTTGGAACTAGATGCCATCTTATGGATTTTAAGGTAACAATGTCATTTTGTGGAAAAACTAATTATTCAAAGCTCTGGTTTTATATAAACCTGGAAGGACTCTTTAATACACATATTTTAGAAGTTGTAATTCTGTATGAGTAAGTAAGTATATATATATATATTTTTATTATTATTTAGCGAACAAGACTAGTACTGGCTAGGTGTCGGCATGATTGAGACCCAGTGTCGGCTCAGTTTCAGTAACCAGTGTCGGACCAGTGCCGGCTAAGTGTACCATTTTGGGTTGGCATGATTGAGTGCGGACCCAGTGTGCTCAGGACCAGTGTCGGACCAGTGCCGGCTAAGTGTACCATTTTGGGTTGGCATGATTGTGGCCCAGTGTCGGACCAGTGCCGGCTAAGTGTACCATTTTGGGTTGGCATGATTGAGACCCAGTGTCGGCTCAGTTTCAGTAACCAGTGTCGGACCAGTGCCGGCTAAGTGTACCATTTTGGGTTGGCATGATTGTGGCCCAGTCGGACCAGTGCTCAGGTTGTCAGACCAGTGCCGCTAAGTGTACCATTTTGGGTTGGCATGATTGTGGCCCAGTGTCGGACCAGTGCCGGCTAAGTGTACCATTTTGGGTTGGCATGATTGAGACCCAGTGTCGGCTCAGTTTCAGTAACCAGTGTCGGACCAGTGCCGGCTAAGTGTACCATTTTGGGTTGGCATGATTGTGGCCCAGTGTCGGACCAGTGCCGGCTAAGTGTACCATTTTGGGTTGGCATGATTGTGGCCCAGTGTCGGACCAGTGCCGGCTAAGTGTACCATTTTGGGTTGGCATGATTGTGGCCCAGTGTCGGACCAGTGCCGGCTAAGTGTACCATTTTGGGTTGGCATGATTGTGGCCCAGTGTCGGACCAGTGCCGGCTAAGTGTACCATTTTGGGTTGGCATGATTGTGGCCCAGTGTTGGACCAGTGCCGGCTAAGTGTACCATTTTGGTTGGCATGATTTGTGCTCTTCCCAGTGTTGGACCAGTGCCGGCTAAGTGTACCATTTTGGGTTGGCATGATTGTGGCCCAGTGTCGGACCAGTGCCGGCTAAGTGTACCTATTTGGGTTGGCATGATTGAGACCCAGTGTCGGCTCAGTTTCAGTAACCAGTGTCGGACCAGTGCCGGCTAAGTGTACCATTTTGGGTTGGCATGATTGTGGCCCAGTGTCAGACCAGTGCCGGCTAAGTGTACCATTTTGGTTGGCATGATTGTGGCCCAGTGTCGGACCAGTGCCGGCTAAGTGTACCATTTTGGTTGGCATGATTGTGGCCCAGTGCCGGTGGTGTCGGCTCAGTTTCAGTACCCAGACTCGGGCCAGTACTGGCTAAGTGTTTTATTTCTCGTCGGTGTGATTGTGGCCCAATGCCAGCAGTTTTGGCAGCCGGACTCGGGCCAGTGTATCTGGGCCGATTCTGGGGCGTCATTCATCCCATGTCCGTGCCGAGTCTGGCAACCGCAGCCGGGCCAAGTTATTTCTTCCGGCCTGCCGGATCTGGGCCATTATAGGGTCAAACCGTTTTGGCTACCTGGGCAACCACTGTTGTTTTATATGACGTTTATGGGCAGGTTAATATGAAGTATTTAAGTGTACTCCAAGACATCTTGCTTATTATGCAAACAAAACTCTTCAGTTCCAGACAATCAGGATTTGAGAACACTCTTGCCATTTTGTGTGCATGAGACTGAGTCTAATTTATGCCTTTTAACTGTGTTGCAATTAGCTTAAGTGTCCTTACCCATGTAGTTGATGATGAAACCCTCTCCTTTCCCAAAGACCAGGCCGGCTGGGTCTGAGTGGAAGGTGATGGTGAGGTCAGGAGTCGAGGAGGACATTTTAAACGGGCTGGTTCCCCCAACAAACTGTCCCAATATACGTGTTGTGACCTCATCTCCATCCAAAATGGTTAGCATATCACTGTCGCTGAGATTCAAGCTAATGAGAGAGAGAGAGAGAGACAGTGGGCGAGAGGTGAGGGGTTTGTGTGGGAGGAAATTAGAAAAGGAAGGAGTCATTCAGGCGGTTTGGTGAGTCATCACATCCAGCAGGTCTGTGGGCTTTGTTCGGTTCCAGCAGCAGCAGCTTGACACGTCAGCCAGCAAAGCAGCCGAAGCATCAGACTTTGCTGTTGTTTTCAGAACAGAATGTTCCAGAAGGACTTACAGCTGCACGTCCAGCAGGACGCGCTTGTCCTCGCCGAGGTGAATCCTCCAGCTGCAGTCCTCGCCCTCCCCGTACCATTCGGGCCAGTTTGGGGACAGGATAACGCCGCTGGGGCCGGACAGGTCACCGCCACAGAGAGCTGCAGAGAGGCCACAGACACGTGTCGCATTGATTTCTCTGTCACATTGTTTTCTGTCTCACGATTCAGTGAAACAAATCTCAAAAGACTGTCATGTCACAATTAGCAGTATAGAAGTATATAAGTGTGTGTGTGTGTGTGTGTGTGTGTGTGTGTGTGTGTGTGTGTGTGTAGGACATTTATCTGTCATTTTTATCAATATACTTGTTTTAATTACTTATCCAATGTTATGTTAAATATCATTATTTAGTACAAATATCATGTGACCCTGGATAAAAAAAAGTCTTAAGTCGCTGGGGTATATTTGTAGCAATAGCCAAAAATACACTGTATGGGTCAAAATATACATTTTTCTTTTATGCCAAAAATCATTAGGATATTAAGTAAAGATCATGTTACATGAAGATATTTTGTAAATTTCCTACCGTACATATATTAAAAAGTTTTGATTAGTAATATGCATTGATTTTCAAATAGTTGTATCTCAGCCAAATATTATCATAAAAAACCATAACTTCATTTCAGAGTACAAATCAATTTTAAAAAACACAAACGACTGGTTTTGGTATTCAATATTAAATTAAATACTGATTTTTATTCAATAAATATATATAATTAAGTATTTATTTTAATTTTTATTATATTGTATATAATAGATACACACACATTTGTACTTTTTAAATTCTTATTTAAATATTATTATTTTTGCACCCTCAGTGATGATTAAAGTTTAATCACGATTAATCCAGATTTTGCAAATAAATAGAATTTGAATATTATCTCAGCTATATGAACAAAAAATATTTGGTTTGCAAAATATTTTTTTACAGCAGTATTCCTTTTAAATAGTAGCAGTTAAAATATTTATGCAAACATAAACATTAATGTAATCAGATTAAATATAAAACCAAAGCTATTTGCCACTACCAGGGTATTATGGTTTTACAGAAAATGTTTTATAATTTGTTATAAAAAAGTTTTCAGATGCTGCACTCATTATTTTTGAGGGGCACGAGTTGGGGGGGGGGGGGTCGTCATGTGACACATAGCAGCCACAACAGCACTTATGTTTTTTATTTTTTCCTTTTTATTCTAAACATTGCATTAACTATATATGAAAATCTCCATTCTTACTTTTTAGATTATGTTAGTTGACTTGGGCGATGGTCAAAGTACCTAACAATGTAATGTATTAACAATGTTTACCTGTGATATGGGTGTTCAATTATATTTTTAATATGACTACTTTAATTAATGTGAATACATTGGGCTACTAATATATTTATTACAAAGAAGAATAAATAACTATAAAGCGTCGAAGCTAAATTGGTTTCGGACCAGCCCTAGACAACACTTGATGGCCGAAGCCGGCCTATGGAAGAGATGGCCCAGAGCACGGTTAGTTGGGCTCGGGCGCATACGCATGTAGTAATAGTATATTTATAATATAGTTCCTCATAACAAAATAGAATATGATTATTCAATACAATATACTATACATACAATATGTACATTGTTTGAATCTAAGTATCTATATTTACCCATATATATAAATACACGGACAGTCACACACACACACACACACACATACTTTTTTATGTATTAAAGATTTTTTTTATACTTATATTCTTAACATTTCATATTCGATTACATTATAGTCACAGTAAGATTTGTCCTCTATCAATCTCTGAGTTGTGGCCTGTGCGTTTGGTTGTGAAACTCCAGTATGCTGCATTAATTGTGATATTAATCGCATGTGACACCCCAGCGTTAACAAGCATGTGTAACACACCATGTTGGGGATGACCAGCGTTACATTCGGCTGTTATCTGTTACGACCTAATGCCAGTCACGGGAAACCTCATTTATCCCCGTTAAAGATGAATTACAACAAGGTTAAATACAGGGCAACAACTAAAAGTGATCAACTACTGATGATCAGGCCAACATGTGAGAATTTACATCAGCCTAACAGCAAAAAATATTAAATTAAAAAAGCACTGCTTAGACCAAAGGCTGTTTTTGAATATTAACATACCATTAACATTGAATGCAATTACATAGCATAATTAGAGAAACGTTTTAATTAGCTTAATTAAAGTCCCATGACATTTAGCAAAGGATCAATGTTGCCTGGCAGTGATGTGTGTTGTGTAGCGTGCAGGGTAATGTAATCCTCTACCTTTGCAGAGGGGCTCCGTGTCGTTCCAGTAGGGGTCTCGTGTGTTGATGCACTCGATGACGGGCGGCCCCTGCTCCAGCGAGTGCCCGGGGTCACAGGTGAACTGCACCACCGTCCCCACGCCGTAAGCCGGGTCAGTCGTGCTGAAGTTTCCATTTTGGATGTACGGCTCGTAGCAGTGGCCCTTCTCAAATGCTAAATGTGAACAATAGACGTGCAGATTTATTTATTTGACAGATGCTTTTACAAAAACGACTTACAGTTGAGGAATACAAGTGATTCAGCATAAGATAGCAATAACACAGAAATGCCAGTTACACAAGGTTTCAGTGAACGGGATTAAGGGATAATGACAGCATAGAGAATTTATTATTTTATTTTGTTTTAGGAGGATGCAGTTAGCTAAAGTAACAAATGAAATCCGGAGAAACATGTTAGCTGGATTAGCTATAACTAATGCACAAATGTTATTGCACGAGATTTAAGACATAAAAATAAAAGATATTTAAGATAACAATATCAAACAAATTGTATTCATATGTTTAAAGAAAGATATCATACTTTTAACAAGCAACAACGTAACAAAAAGAACATTTATTTTAGGTTTTAAATGATTTGCAGATGTCAAATGTTAGTCCTGAGAGCAGTTTGTTCATAGTAATTGGAAAAGCTGTATATATTTCATCTATTGCACTGAAATGTACACATTCTTAAGTGTTCCTTAACCCTCTGATGCGTGATGTCTACTACAATTTGGCAATAAACATTCAGATTGTTATGTTGCATGTTTACATATCACTGTCTTCTTGATTGCATTTATTTATGACAACAAAAAACTCAAAATAGCTGATGAAAGTGGTGATGCATAAAGTACTGAAATATTTACTATTTACTTTTCAGTACAGAGATGTGTCTCTCAAAATAGAGCACACAAAATACTTAATTTTATATATGTAAAATGATGCATGTTTAAAAAAAGTAAGTAAACTTGAATTATTGTATAAAGATTACATTTATTGTATTATTACGTGTTGTACAATAATGAAGTTATTTTTCCTAAAACATCAAACATACATAAACATATTATTATAAACCCAATTATTATTAATAACGTAAATGCACTGTATTTAAAACATTAAGCAATTTAAATACAGCTTTCCTTTCCTGATTGAATCTCGTATGCATCAGGGATGTGTTTGCCGGACATGTTTGGTGTTACAGAGATGAAAGTGGTCTACCTTCATAACGTATATTGAATCCAGTGTTGTGACTGTTAGGTTGGTCTGTTATAAACTGGACCCGAACGGCCGGACCTTCGCTGATCACTCCCTCAAACGGGATGGGACCGCCACGCCCGGAATCAAACAGGACCACCGATCCTGCATCAAGGCCGCTCCATAAGACCAGCCTGTATCACGGAGAAGGCCTGAGTCTCTTATATACATATAAATAGCATGCATTGATTTAGATGACACATGCATTTACCTGTCTGTCGGGCCCAGCACCATTCTCTCCAAATGCAGGTGCAGCCGTTGTCCGTTTGGAGCCTCCAGGGACCAAGAGCAGCTGCGGTCCAGGGTGCTGTTAGGGCCCGAATGGGGAGAGGGGGACAGTATCCGGCCCACCGTGGCGTTTTTTACAACCCCCCCACACAAAGCTTGAAGAGAACATCATGGAAAACGTGTCATTAACAGTAAGGTTCATGATTTACTTTCTGAAATAAATAATAATGAAAGAAAAAATATAATAAAATGTTTTTAAATAAAAAAAATTAAGTGACAATTATTGATGTAATTATTATTTTTAAATGTAATATAGACATGATAATAATAGAAATGCAATATTTAATCATACAATGTATTATTATTATTATATTTTAAGTATATGTATGTATATATAGTAAGTCTCTATCTATTATTACCCCTCCACACTAAGTTTAAAAGAACATAATGAAAAATGTTATTATTATCATTGCATTATTATTATTATTATATTTATTATATATATATATATATATATATATAAATAGATAGTATATAGATACACTACCAGTCAAATGTTTGGGATTGGTCAGATCTAATGTAATGTCTCTTCTGCTCACCAAGGCTGTATTTATTTGATCTCAAATACAGTAAAAATGGTAAAACATTATTTCAATTAAAATAACAGTTTTCCATGTGAACATATTGTAAAATCTAATTTATTTCTGTGATGCAATGCTGCATTTTCAGCATCATTACTCCAGTCTTCAGTGTCACATGATCCTTCAGAAATCATTCTAATATACTGATTTGCTAAAAGAAACATGTCTAATTATTATCAGTGTTGAAAACAGTTGTGCTGCTTAATATTATTGTGAAAACCAAGATACGTTTGATTTTTAAGGATTCTTTGATGAATAGAAAGTTCTAAAACATGTTTGTAAAAACATTTATTTGAACATTCTAAATATCTTTCAAGCCATTTTATCATATTCCATATACACACACACACACACACACACACACACACACACACACACACACACACACACACACACACACACAACACACACACACACACACACACACACACACACACACACACACACACACACACACACACACACACACACACACACACACACACACACACACACACACACACACACACACACACAACACACACACACACACTTCTCTCTCTCTCACTCTCACACACACACACACACACACACACACACACACACACACACACACACACACACACACACACACACACACACACACACACACTTGTTGCTCTTCTATTCGGTGTCTCACCTCTGCAGCTTGGCTCATGTTGGCTCCACACTGGCAGCGAGGCATTGAGACACGTGAGCGTGGCGTCCCCCTGCAGGTGGTATCCCATGTGACACTGGAAATGAGCCATGCCTCCGGGATGCAGATCTTTTACTGACACCTCCCCAAAATGAGGCCGTCGAGGTAGGGCACAACTCAGGCGAAAAACTGGACAAGAAAGAGTATGTGATTATCCTTCAAAACTCTTCTTTTACGACATCTGAGTAAATAATGACAGATTTTTGGGGGTGAACTACACCTTTAATCATTTATGAATAAAATGAATGCTAATGGCACTAATGAAACAAATGCACACAAGACGGCACAAGAAAGCCTTGTGAAATGAGCCCTGAAGTGAAACTACAAGTACATTAGCCGGTTAATGGACACGGCAGAAGCTATCAAGTTAGATAAGAGAGCAAATTAACCAAATGGAGAATTTTTTAATTAAAAGTTTGGAGGCAAAGTCTGGCCGGTGTCTAACAAGTTCAACAAGAGCCCCACAAGTGCTGAGACTAGGGATGGGCGATCGATCCTTAAGTATCAATACTGATGTTGTATCGAATGGATCGATCCTGACATAAAAATATCAATTCAAAAGTGCATTTTTTTAACCATTAATTTTATTTATTTATCAAGAAATTTGATGCTTGAAATAAGCTTCTAGGTGGAAAATAGACTATATTAGCGAACAATTGTGTTGTTGGATAAAACCATTTCTCCAGCTCATCGTAACACACGCAAATGCTGAAAGACAGAAGCAATCAATCACAGACAGCGTTCGCTGCTGACGCAGTGTTAGTTCAAATAGAGCTGAGTTTCCCAAAGCATCAGAAGCATAAGTAGATCTTAAGAAACCATTGCCAAATTATATAACATTGTTACTATAGATACAAATATTTCTGAAAAATGCATCACGGTTTCCACACAAATATGAAGCAGCAATAATAATAATCAGAATGTTTCGGGAGCAGCACATTATTATAACTATTTCTGAAGGATCATGTGACATTTAGACTGGAGTAATGATGCTGAAAATTCAGCTTTGATCACGACACTTCAGATGCATGGTTTTGAAAGGCTTTTAATTTCATTTTATATGCAGAAAGTCTGTCATAGGCTACATAAAATTATAATAATACATTACTGAAAAATCTTTGTGCGCTGTGTTAGTTATATTTCACAATATTGGCGTAGTAATATTGTGTTTTTTACTGTATTTTAGAATGTTCAAATAAATGCAGTTTGCCGGTGCCTTAGTGAGATTTTGAAAAGTATATAACATTCTTCATTATATTATAAAAACGTTGTGAATGGATTGTGTTAGCGTGTTGTTCAGTAATGGCTGTTAGTAAATCTGTCATATATAAGTTGTAATATTGTTTAAAAAAATTCTCGTGTATATGCTAAAGTTTCACCTTTACAGCGCACGCAGCTCAAACAGGCTATTTAAAAACTACTATTAATTTGTTACTTTTTCAAAATCTGGCATTATTAATAATAACCACCACTTTTATTTTCATCAACAATATGGTTTAGTAAAAAAAAATTAATTGTCATGCATGCTCTTCCGTTTTATTGGCACAGCATTTTATTCTTTAATTTGTCCAATGGCTTGTTTAATTTACGTATTTTATTTTATTTGTGAGACTTTTTTATGGTGCATTTGGTAATGGGAGAGTAATTTTTTTTTCAAACTTACACTTTTAACTAGGCTGTTTATGTTGAAGTGTTTGGGATGTACTTTTAAATGAGACCTTTTTTTAAAGCAGGTTCCAAAAAGTATATCAAATTTGGATATAGATTTATCGGCTAACAATCGGTTTTCAAAATAAAATATTGGTTTCGGTATCGGACAAAATTTTCATATCGGTGCATCCCTAGTAATAATAAAATATTTTAGTACCATGTTTATTTTTCACGAGGTACGCTCAAAGGTGCACCTTTGTAACTTATCTACCCTTAAAGCATGCATACTTGTGTGGTACTAATATGCTCCCTTTTAGGGGTATAGGTGCACCTTTGAGGTTACTGCCCCTGTAAAGGGATAAAATACAATTATAGTACATTTTATTTCTGACTGTGTAAACAAAAAAGGCCTGTGAAATGTAAAAAAAACATTGCTTTCAAATCTAATATTAAGTGAGTATAATTACTGAATATATTCTTTCAATAATTTCAAAGGTCAGATTAGTTTAGAGGTATCGTATCGGTATCGATATCGACGATACTGGGCTTGAAAATATCGGTATCGTATCGAAAATAAAATAAGAGGTATCGCCCATCCCTAGCTGAGACTTCCAGATGAGGAGCGTTTTTAACATTTACACAAGCACCTGCGAGACTCATTACTATAATATTACATAAACATCAGAGTTTTGTGTAAAAGAGTAATTATCTCAATAAAACCACAGCAAGAGGCAAGTCCCAAAGATGCTGTGTTTAATGCATAAGTGGCTTGTTTTGAAAAAGACTCACTTTGATAATGCAGCTGAAACATGCTGACTCCTCCCTCTGGAGACGAGCTGTAGAACACAGACAGCGTGTTGGTCGGACTGCGGATCACCTGACCTTCCACCAGAAGCGTCTGATTGGCCAGCACGAGCAGGGCCCCGCCTTCATCCACCCCTCTGATTGACAGCTGCTCGCCTTCTGACAGGTTGACACTTTTGACCTATAATGAGGGAATGCCAATCATGTTAGCAGGAAACACTGGTAAGAAACACACAGTACACCATCAACAGTACAGCATTTCTAACATGTTCCTGATGGTTCAGCAGCACAATTTCCCCCCCACACACATTTTACACAGCATTCTGCACTAACATCTTATCTTCATTTGAGAACACACAAAAAAATACATGGTGCAATGATGGTATCTGATAATTATAGCATGTTAACTTCATGGATGAGGAAGTCTCAAAATATAGAGACCATGCCTGCGTCCCAATGTGCATACTATCCATCCTAAATTCTATATGATATTAGTTATTTTCAATACTATTTAGGGCAGATAGGTTGGATAGTATGCACATTGGGACGCAGGGCATGACATGTGCCTTGACCTCACTCATTAAAACAATATGTATAACAATATACAGGTGCATCTCAAAAAATTTGAATATCATGAAAAAGGTCAATATTTTTCTCACTCATTTCAGAAAGTGAAACCCATATATTATATAGATTCATTACACATAGAGTGACATATTTACATTTACATCTATGCATTTAGCAGACACTTTTATCCAAAGCGACTTACTTATTCAGGCTATACATTTTTTTATCAGTATGTGTGTTTTCTGGGAATTGAACCCACAACCTTTTGCGCTGCTAACGCTACTACTGAGCCACAGGAACACAATTTCAAACCTTTATTTCGTGAAATTTTGATGATTATGGCTTACAGATAATGAAAACCCAAAATTCAGTAAATTGGCAAAAGCACATTCTTGTGTTTTTTGCCTCAAGTTTGCATGCCTGTAACTCAATAAGTATTAAAGATATCTTAATATCCTTTTAGATTCTGGTTCTTAATGAACTTTCTTTTTGGTATCTCCATTTGAAAGGCCTCAATGATTCAGTCCCAGAGATATTGGAGATCTTGATGCGGCTCCATGAGTAAACTGAAAACCCAAAATTCAGTGTCTCAGATATTACATAAGATCAATAAAAAAAAGGATATTTTAAACAGAAATATCAGGCTTCTGAAAAGTATGTTCATTTCTATGCACATCAATATGGTATGGGCTCCTTTTGCATGAATTACTGCATCAATGCAGCATGGCATGGAGATGATCAGCCTGTGGCACTGCTCAGGTGTAATGAAGCCCAGGTTGCTTTGATAGCGTTCTTCAGGTCATCAGTATTGTTGGTGTCTCTCACAAGACTTTATCATTGTGGGTCTGGTGTCTCTCATCTAGATTCTCTATGGGCTTCAGGTCATCTGCATTGTTGGGTCTGGTGTCTCTCATCTCGATTCTCTATGGGCTTCAGGTCATCTGCATTGTTGGGTCTGGTGTCTCTCATCTAGATTCTCTATGGGTTTCAGGTCATCTGCATTGTTGGGTCTGGTGTCTCTCATCTAGATTCTCTATGGGCTTCAGCTCATCTGCATTGTTGGGTCTGGTGTGTCTCATCTAGATCTCTATGGGCTTCAGGTCATCTGTATTGTTGGGTCTGGTGTCTCTCATCTAGATTCTCTATGGGCTTGGTCATCTACATTGTTGGGTCTGGTGTCTTCATCTAGATTCTCTATGGGCTTCAGCTCATCTGTATTGTTGGGTCTGGTGTCTCTCATCTAGATTCTCTATGGGGTTCAGGTCATCTGCATTGTTGGGTCTGGTGTCTCTCATCTAGATTCTCGATGGCCTTCAGCTCATCTGCATTGTTGGGTCTGGTGTGTCTCATCTAGATTCTCTATGGGCTTCAGGAATCTGTATTGTTGGGTCTGGTGTCTCTCATCTAGATTCTCTATGGGCTTCAGGTCATCTGTATTGTTGGGTCTGTGTCTCTCATCTCGATTCTCTATGGGCTTCAGGCATCTGTATTGTTGGGTCTGGTGTCTCTCATCTAGATTCTCTATGGCTTCAGGTCATCTGCATTGTTGGGTCTGGTGTCTCTCATCTAGATTCTCTCTGGGTTCAGGTCATCTGCATTGTTGGGTCTGGTGTGTCTCATCTAGATTCTCTATGGGTTCAGGTCATCTGTATTGTTGGGTCTGGTGTCTCTCATCTAGATTCTCGATGGGGTTCAGGTCAGGCGAGTTTGCTGGCCAATCAAGCACAGTAACACCATGGTCATTGAACCAGCTTTTGGTACCTTTGGAAGTGTGGCAGGTGCCAAGTCCTGCTGGAAAATGAAATCAGCATCTCCATAAAGCTTGTCAGCAGAAGGAAGCATGAAGTGCTCTAAAATGTCCTGATAGATGTCTGCGTGACTGTGGACCTCAGAAAACAACAGTGGACCAACACCAGCAGAGGACATGGCTGCCAAAATCATCACTGACTGTGGAAACTTCACACTGACTTCAAGCAACATGGATTTCTGTGTCTCGCACTCTTCCTCCAGACTCGGGGACCTTGATTTACAAATGAAATGCAAAATGTACTTTCATCTGAAAAGAGGACTTTGGACCACTGAGCAACAGTCCAGTTCTTCTTCTCGTTGCCCAGGTAAGATTTTTCTGAACCATTGCCAAGTCAGCAGTGTTCCCCATTATTGTGCTTTCAAAGAACAAGATATTTTCACCATATTCTAATTAATTGAGATGTACCTGTAAGCTAACAATTTCTTAAATAATATGAAATGGCTTGTTCCCTTTCATCTGATGATACACTTCTAAGATTTTTTTTTTAATGTTATTTATATGCCTCTTTATTCCTGAATAATTTTGTTGCAAGGTATATATATATATATATTGAATACATAATAATAAATAAGAATAAAATACTGTAAATCTTTTATATTTTAATAAAAAATAGTGCTGTCAAACGATTAATCGCATCCAAAATAAAAGTTTTGTTTGTGTAATATATGTGTGTGCTCTGAGTATATTTATTACGTATATATAAATACACACACATACAGTATATATTTAGAAAATATTTACATTAATAATTATAAATAAATAAATACATTTAATATAAAAAATAACATTTCTCTGAAATATATACATGCATATGTGTGTGTATTTATATTTACATTATTAATCGTTTTGACAGAACTAATAAAAATGTGTCAAAATCTATGTAAATATTTATACAAATCATTTATTTTAAAACTTAATTAAAACTTATATATAATGTTTATATATAGTGCTTATAATGCTTATATATAGTGTCAAAATTGTCATTAGTATCAATGTTAGACACCTTTATTCTGAAAATATTAAATATTTCAAAGGCCAAAAGTTTTAAATACTTTTTTCACACCATGTTGAAAAAGTAATTCATTTACATATATACTCTTCATATGGTTCATTTAAATGTGTCATTGGTGTTACATTTTCATAGTTTTTCATAAAAAAAAGATTTGCTAATACAAATTCAGTGTAATTTAATAAATTTTGATGCATTAAACTTTTTTATTTTCCTTGAAATAACATGCACGAATAAATTGTGAACAACAGCCAGAAAATGCATTAAGAAAATAAAAAGCATGCATTTTGATTTCATGTTGACTTTAAAGCATATCACAGCCAGCATGGATAATCCGCATCTCATCCGATCCCGTGAGGACAGTGTGTGTGTATGCATACCAAATTAATTGGAAGAGTTTTAATCCCTTGAGTCAGAATATTCAACACACACACAGACACTCAGCAGGCCTTTGGCTGTGGATTAAAGCGGTAATTAGAGATTATGTCACGGGCGTGAATCATTCGCAGAGGGATAGCGAATATGGACACAGGATTACAGCCGGCTGCATGAGGGCACTGCGGCAGTACGGCTCCGACGAACCCCCGCTTCTCTCATTAACATCTGCTTGTGTGGCTCTCTGGGAGCGCACAGCTGCCGGCCCCAAGCGCTCGACTCCAGTAATTAGATCCGTGCAATTACACCACGTGCCACTAGAGGGCACGTTCGACTGGACGCAGGGTACTTAAGTGCAGTCACCTGTATCCAAGGGTGCACGTCGAGAAAATGTGCTAGGCACAGGAGAAATAGGATTGCATTGCAGAAAAGAAAAAAAGCTTGTTAGGCAGCAGATTGCATTTCCAGATAACTCCCTCAGGGCCACATGCTGTGGTCGGTGTTCTGCAGCTGCTTATTTGTTGGATTACACAGTCTATTAGCATGTCATTTAAAGAGATCCATGCATTAACAGGTGCACGTTCAGGCAAGAATATCCAGCGCAGTTTGTCATATCATTTGGAGGTGGAGGAAAATATGATTAATGGAAGCAATGCTCAAACCTCATATTAAAAGGTACCTGTAGCTCCACGCCGTAGCCTGTGTAGACGGTCACTGTGTAAGTGCACTGCAGGAACGCTCCTTCAGGGAGGGGCGGATCGTCTGAAGAATCGATGTAGCCCTCTGGGTCGGTGAAATTGACCCTGCAGTTTGATACAGCTGGAGGAAAATGCCAGACAGACGACATTAAAAACCCAAGCGTTCGTCTGAGAATGTCTACAGAGGGGATTTGAGATGGAAAACAACGGTGAGGAAAAACATCTGCATCATGTATAGTGATGAAAGCCAAAATATTAAATGTCATGAATGTATATTTACTGAGTAATGCACTATTTTGTAGATTTCAAAAGAAAAGTTGAGAATCTAAAGAATATTAAGATATCTTGTATACTTTTAGAGTTACAGGCATGACGACTTTAGAAAAATAATATTTATGGCACTCAGACAGGTATGTTCCATGCAATTGAGCTGACAGAAAAAAATAGATACATTTCTAGTTTTAACATTATTTATTATTCAGACATTCCTCTGTAGAGATCTAACCGATATATCGGTTTACCGATATTAAGCCTTTTACCATAATCGGATATCGGTTTTGGAAAAAACCGATAACCGATATTTTGGTATTATTTTTTTTTTTTAATTTGTCATACACAATTATACAGAGCATAACCAGCAGTGAAATGTGTTCTCTGCATTTGACCCATCCAAGCACACACACTTGGAGCAGTGGACACACACACACACACACACACACACACACACACACACACACACACACACACACACACAACACACACACCTGGAGCAGTGGACACGCACGCACACACACACACACACCACACACACTTGGAGCAGTGGCACTGTTCACTCAGGAGAAGCTCCAGCACGGCCACCGCATGTAACTTTATACAAGATTCACTCGTTTGAAACACACTAAATTATATTAACATTTACTATAGAACCATTATTTCACCAATAAACATCTAAATAAATACATCTCTATCGAAATTAATTATTTATTATCTCCGCAAGCGATCGCAGTTTGAGTATAGTTCTGTGTAAATAGATAAACCGCGCTGTCAGCAGTTTTCATAATCTAGAATGAAAAAACATTTTAATAATTCTGATAAAACATGCCAGTTAAGAAATGCAATAATGTAATTTGAGATACAATTTTACATGAAAATGTTAATTTTCAACCGTGTTTGATGTTGTTAAGATGACTGAAAGAAGGAAAAACCAAAGCGAAGAATGAGCTTCACTCTGTTATTTATGTACTTTATAACAGTAAATAAATATCGGTTCTGCTATCGGTTATCGGGTACATAAACATACAAATAATTGTATCGGTATCGGTTATAAAAAATAAATATCGGCGATCACTATTCTCTGTATGCAAAATGACCCACGTTTAGTTTTTGACTTCTGAAAATGTGAACAATTTACCAGTTTACTCATGGAGCCGCATCAAGATCTCCAATATCTCTGGGACTGAATCATTGAGGGCCTTTCAAATGGAGATACCAAGGGAAATTTTGTTAAGAACCAGAATCTAAAAGGATATTAAGATATCTTTAATACTTCTTGAGTTACAGGCATGCAAACTTGAGGCAAAAAACACAAGAAGTGCTTTTGCCATTTTTGAACTGTCACCATTGGCATATAATGACACAAAGACTGCTAAAGTCAACAGATTGTACTAATAGAGCAACCAATCTCTGTGTAAGAATAACATCATGATGCTGCAATCTTTCTAAAGTCATTTTTACCCACCTGTAATGTGGCTCTGAATCTCAGGTGAACATTGCCATTTTTGACACTCACATCCACTAAATAGTGGATTACTCTGAAAATATACACTGATGACATGTAATATTTTGGCTTTCATCACTATACATGTTTATCTTTCCTCAGAATATTTTTTTTTTACAAAATCAAAAATTAGAGCCGGAGACACAGAATGACCCAGCTCTTATTTCCATGCTGGTTCAGGACCGTTTATACTGGTTCTGGTTCAGCATGGATCTTGTATTTAAGCAAGCAAAACTTGAGTGAGCTCAACAGTTTCCTAGTGAGGCTAGATGAGGACACCAGCATCAAAAACAACAACAACAGCATAAAGTGGTGACTTTGCAGAATGAATAGCAGTTTACAAATACATTGAACTTATATACAGGTGTTCACACTTGGTAAATATTGCAAGGTGCAAATTTAATTCATGCAAAAATAAATAAATATCAGAATAATTGCTAGAACAATTTGTGAATAAAGCAGCTTTTCCACCCCATGGGTTCAAGAGAACAAAATCACCGCTTCGGGGGAAATTGTTGCAAATTGCTCTTTTACATCTATTTATGTTAAGTGCATGGTGTTATGGCAGATGCTATTCATATTTAGAGTAAATATAGTATCTAGATGCTGTTTGCACAGTGTAAGTTGCAAATATTTTGTTTAAACTAATGTAAGCTGTGACAGAAGCGATGAATGCAAAGTGTCTTATAATATGGTGTTATTATTAGTAATAAAAATTAAATATCTGAGTTAGTGAAAATAGCCATTGCACTTGGTACAAACAGATATTGGATTTATAATTATGATAGATTATTATTAATTAGAAAAAATTATCTAATATTAATAATAATTGTATTATTTGTACACTATTATAGTATTTATTCATATTTCCAATTAACTTTTCAACATAACTTCATAACTTTTTAATATTCTATATAAACATATTTGTTTTAGTTATATGCTTTTTTCATTTTTATTCAGTTTTGGTTTTTAATCTTTATTTTTATTTCAGTTTTCATTTTAGTAATTTTAGTACTTCAACTTATTTTATTTCAGTTTGTTGCCAAGGAAACATTTCTAATTTCCGTTTAAGTTTTTCAACTAATATTTATTTATTGTTTTATTTCAGCATTATTTAAATGAATTTTTTTTTATTTATTTAATTAACAAAGACAACATTGTATCTGTGCCAATTATTTAGTCACATAACTTTAAGCACAGTGAGATTACTTTTTAATGTGCATGCTTTTTATTGAAAATTATCCAGCTCAAGTGACCATATAAGTTTTTTAATGCTCATTTTTTATATTTTATTCACATCATTATGTTTTTTTTTTTAAATAAACAATTTCAGAAATGTTGCAATAAAAAGTAACAGCACTCAGAAGTCATTCACTTTCAATGAGGGCTAGTGAGGTCAACTGTGTAAATGCACAGCAGCACGAGGAACATGGTTTTCTACTAGGTTTCTGTAAAACTCTCGGTCCTACCTGAGGTGAAAGCCCCAGACTCTGTTTCAGCGCTCACAGTTGTGGGAGCCGCAGCGGAGCCCGAAGGTTTGGGATGTGGCGTCGGAGCATCGGTATCCCAGCTCGGCGTTTCGATGGCCTCCGGGGGTTCGGTGGGGAGCTCGTAGGCTGGAGGTAAAGAGGGGCGGCCAGTGCGCTGTGTGCTGGGAGCATCTTCCCCAGGAGAGGCTGGTCGGGGGCCAGGGCCTCTGCTCCGGCCCCAAGCCGCTTCCCCAACATGGGCACTGGATTAGGAGGTAAACCGCTGGGAAGAGTCACACCCTTCTGAGCCAGAAGATGATCCTTATGAGACAGGACCGACTCTATGAAGTCCTGCCCCATGGATGCAACTCCTCTGGGGGTGTCTTTAGGGGCTGGGACCTGCATCACTGGAGCGAGGCTGGGTGGAGGGGTCAGACCGGACTCATCTGGAGGAAAGAGAAAGAGTTTGAGAACAATTAAACAAGTTCCTTCCTGCAAAGTTACCCGACAGTAATGTAGAGCAAATGGACACTTCTAAAATTTTGAGAAAAAGACCCCAGTACCTAGCCGGAGGTTTCAACACTGATTCAATTTGTACTCAGATATGCCAAGATAAGTCTGCAAACAGATGTTATGATCTCAGGATGAAGTCAAACATTTCTCATCAACTTTGTCCAAGATCAGATGATCTGAGCTGCTGTCCACACTAATGTTATAGCTTTCTTATATATAATATATAAGTGATGTGTGGCCAAGTATGGTGACCCATACTCGGAATTTGTGCTCTGCATTTAACCCATCCAAGTGCACACTCACAGCAGAGAACACACACACACACACACACACACACACACACACACACACACACACACACACACACACACACACACACAACACACACACACACACACACACACACCACAACACACACACACACACACACACACACACCACACACACACACACACACACTCAAACACACACACACACACACAACACACACACACACACACACACACACACACACACCCGGAGCAGTGGGGGGTTTGGTGCCTTGCTCACCGAATCAATGCTCGAATCAAACTTGACAGTTCTGAATTAAAATCGATATTGTCTGCTCGGTGGAAAAAACATGGTTTTGAACGCCAATTACTTACTGGCTCAATAATTCATTGCTAACAACAAATGTAATTCTTAAAAAAATGTTAATTGAAATAAAGTTAAATAAAATGTTAATATTATATGGCAAATTAAAACGTTTTACTCACCAAGGCAACCTTTCCCATTTTTGTTTAATTTAAGTTGAAGCACTGAAATTACTATGTGGAAATAAATAAACACTAAAGCTGAAATAAACTAAAACTTAAAATAAATATAAATGAAACAGAAATAGTAATATTATAAAATAAAAATAAAAAATAGAAAAGTAAAAAAAAAAAAAATTTAAACCCTGAAAATATAAAAGAATTCATTTAAAACATGAATAAAACCATTATATTATATAAATAATACTGAAATAACACTGATTCATAGTGTACCTTGTCATTTTCATAATTTTCACCTTCAATACACAAAAAATTGACTTTTTTTTAAACAAAATATTTTGTGTGCATTTTTATTATTTAGAAGAAAAAAAAATAATTTAAATTCAATTACTACATTATTATATAATAAGTATTCTTTAATAAATTCTACTATAATTATTTTGCTACACATAATAATGAACATGATAAAACTACAATGTAACTATGTAATTACATAGATAACCCTTAAGACTTTTTAGACAAGAAAAAAGACTGACACATTTGTCCATTTCTGAAGGAGTGAGCGGAATACGAGTTTAATTCTCATGAGCTGCGAAAATCATCCTCTCAGCTATACATTTCCATGTGGAAAGGCATGCTGATAATATGATAAAAAGATAATAATGTGATAATATGGTAAGTGATAACATGCATGATTTGAGATAAGGTGGTTCTGGTAAAGCGCGGTTAAACAGGCTGCCAGTGCTGCATTCATTGAGGGCAGATGTCAGCTGTATGAGGGGTCGATGTAAAAGAGTTCCAGCTAGTTATCACAGCACTATTGTGGGTCTGTGCGGGTGAGTGGACCACTGCCAGAACTGCCGGTTATTATAACTCTCTCTCTCTCTGCGCCGCTGATTCAGGTTTGCAGACAGTCCTTCACGGGGAGGATGGACTGGAACGCAAATGAAGCATGTCGGAGAAAATGCACAGACACGCCGTCTCCTACATGTGCTAATATGTGGAGCTACACCTCCTGCTCGCCAACCCAAACCTGAACTCATTCTGAAGCCCACTGAAACACCACAACTCTCATTTTCTGCCAAAACGGTGTCAATGAGCCAGTTAGACAGTTACATTGACATCAAATTGTTATGCTTTGTGTAAATGGACTGTTTTCAGCACTATTTACACTCCAATATACAGTAAGGGTCCAAAAGTGTGAGACCACATTATAAAGATGTTTTTAACTCATAAATAAACAGAAAATCAATTCCACACTATTGGTATTATGATAGTAATAATAAAAAATAATAAAAAAGTTTTTTTTGTATATTTCTCACCGAAATAGACACTCACCGGCAGCCACTTTATTAGGTACAAATGGCTAGTACCGGGTTGGACCTCTTTTTGTCTTCAGAACTGTCTTAATTCTCGTGGCATAGATTCAACAAGGCATTGAATATTTCTCAATTTTATTTATATTTATATATATATATATATATATATATATATAAATAAAATTGAGAAATATTTTATTAATATTATTTGTGATTATTTCATATTATTATATATAATAATATATATTAGTGCTGTCAATAAATAAAACTAATCTAAATTATTAACACCTAATATGAATTTGTATTGATAAATATATTTTCACTCTGAATCTCCAAATTGTAGAAAGAACAAAGAAAGTATATTTAAAATGTTTGTTTAACATATTTTTAGTACTATGAATGAAAGTACTGATAACAATACTGATCCTGATGCCTGTTTTAAATGGATTTATTCTCCAAAATCTGATGATAAAATTAGTAAATATAACCAGTAAACATTACAGTGAAATTAAAAGCCATAATTTGTACTATTTAATAGGCCCAAACTCTTATAGAGTTTTATTTTTAATTTATGTGAACTTAAACTTGATACACTGAACTTGATATAGCACAGCGTGTATATATAATATCTATCCGTCCGTCCGTCCCCTCTCTCCGTCCCCTCTCTCCGTCCGTCCGTGTGTCTCTGTCTGTCTGTCTTGTCGGTCCGTCTGTCTGGTTTATGTGTGTCTCTCTGTCTGTCCGTCTGTGTGTCTGTCTGTCTCTCTGTCCGTCCGTCTCTCTGTCTGTCTGTCCGTCTGTGTCTCTGTCCGTCTGTGTCTCTGTCCGTCTGTGTCTCTCTGTCCGTCTGTGTCTCTCTCTCTCTCTCTGTCTGTCTGTCTGTCTGTCTGTCTCTCTGTCTCTCTCTCTCTCTGTCTGTGTGTTCTCTCTGTCCGTCCGTCTCTTGTCCGTCGGTGCCTCTCTGTCCGTCTGTGCGTCTCTCTGTCCGTCTGTGCGTCTCTCTGTCCGTCTGTGCGTCTCTCTGTCTGTCTGTCTATCTATCTATTTACCTGTCCGCTGTCTATGTTTATCTACCTGTCTGTCTGTCTATCTACCTACCTGTCTATCTATCTATTTACCTGTCTGTCTGTCTCTGTCTGCTCTACCTACCTGTCTGTCTATCTACCTATCTAGTTTTTAGTGTGGAACTGCATTATACCCGATTCTAAATTTCTTTTCATAAACTAATTTAGATGCATACGTCTTCTGGTCTCTGTTGGCTTCACCACAGTGGCCATTCCTCAAGGTGAAAAAAGAGGAAGTGGCTGATCAATTAAATTACACCGGCGAAAAAAGCTATTACCCTCTGCGTGTGATAGCGTGTTGTCCGGGGACATTGTCTGAGCAATAAAACATGTAATGAAAGCGAGTACAAGAGGAAAGCACCTGATGTGAAGTGCACAGGGCCACTTCGTCCTCTAGTGAAAGTTAATAGTATGGCATACATGCACTTCTGCTCAATATAAGCAATCCTGGATTTATTAGTCATCGTTAGAGATCCAAACGAGAAGCTTGACTACTGGATGCATAACACTTCGATTTAAAACATAGCTTCAACAGAAAATGTCTGAGAAATATATTTTGCAAATGTCATTGTTTAGGAATTCTCAGATGTGTTTCATTTAGGAATCAGACGTTTCTCCTGGAAAAGGAAAACTTGATGAGAAATGTGTCATATACAACCTTGATGGCAGATTGCTGAGAGCAGTTTGAGATCTCTTCTGAACCTCTAGAGAAGACAAACGTGAGATTACCAGGAACTTTTTCTTAGAAGAACAATCTCAAGTTCAGCAAAGCCTCCGTTTGATCTTCTAATCTAATCACCGTCAAGAAGAAACAATTGAAGTATCAAACAGATTTGTATTCATATATGATGACTAAAACATCTGACCTACCCGGAATTGGATGTTACAATAGATTCATTGCGATTCAGTATCAAAACAACAACACTTCATCCATTAACGGTTCGAGTTGAGGTTAGAGCTTTCCATAATCACTGTTTGCGAGTGCTGTGTTATCTCTGTCACTCATTTAATCTATAGGGACAAAGAGTAGCAATATCGCGCTATTGTTCACTGGATCTTTTTCGCCGTGTTGAATTGCTGTTCAACTTTTATTTATAGCAAGTGGGTCAGACAAAGCCAACACATCTGACTCTGAAACTCCAGCGCCACTAAACACTACAGGGTTGGAGTTGGTTAGGACAGGAGCCATTATCCACAGAAAGAGAGAGGATTTTAATCACACTATGTTTTAAACCTGCTATTTTGAATGTCAAATGAACTAGTTCACCAGTCAGTAATTGCAATTAGACACAATAAGAGCTAGTCAAAAATGAAACTGCCCTTCCCGCTGTATGCGACCTCCGGATATGACATAGCTGCAAATGAAGTATGCATTCCTTGCATCAATTAAAGAAAAAATAATTTACTATTTAGTTTATACAATTTAGCTACTAATAATAGTTCATTTTATGATGACCAATATCATTACAATTCATAAAACATATATATATATATACATATAATAAACACATCCTAAATTTTCATAAAATTAATATTTAATTAATTACACAAACACAAATTGAGCATGGTCATCCTGCCTTGGTCTCATTGGTTTCATGCTGGTGGTGGTGTATTGGTGGGGGGAAATTTTCTTGGCACACTTTGGGCCCAAGGACCACTAGCATCGTTTAAACCCCACCACCGCCTACCTGAGAAATGTTGCTGACCATGTCCCATCCCTATATGACTACAGTGTACCCATCTTCTGATGCTACTTCCAGCAGGATAAACCACCATGTCACAAAGCTCAAATCATCTCAGACTGGTTCATTGAACATGACAATGAGTTCACTTTACTCAAATGCCTCCACAGTCACCAGATCTCAATCCAATAGAGCACCTTTGGGATGTGGAGGAACGGGAGATTCACATCATGGATGTGCAGACGACAAATCTGCAGCAACTGCGTGATGCAATCATGACAATAATGAACCAAAATCTCTGAGCAATGTTTCCAAAACCTTGTTGAATCTATGCCACGAAGATTAAGACAGTTCTGAAGACGAAAGGGAGTCCAACCGGTACTAGCAAGGTGTACCTAATAAAGTGGCCAGTAAGTGTAAAAATATCGGCACCCTTGGTAAATATGATTAAAGAAGGCTGTGAAAATGTATCTGCATTGTTAATCCTTTTGATCTTTAAAAAAAAAAAATCTAATAAATCTAGTCTTTCATTGGATGGCAAACATTTAAAATGGGGGAAAAGTTTCTCAAATACACGTTGTACATAATTATTGGCACCCATAGAAATTCTTAGAGTAAAATATCTCTGAAGTATATTCCCATTCATATTCACAATTTTGAGCACTCCAGGGTGATTATGAATATTAAATTATCCTGCCATGGCTTCCTGTTTCACAGAAATATAAATAGGAGGGAAAACAAAGCCCAAGTTCCCTTAATCATCATCACAATGAGAAAAACCAAAGAAAATATTTCTGATTTGCAGCAAAAGATAATTGAGCTTCACAAATTAGTGAAGTGGCTTTAAGAAAAGAGCTAGAGCAGTGAAAACTCCCATTTCCACCATCAGAGCAATAATTAAGAATTTCCAATCAACTAACTTCTACGAAACTGCCTGGAAGAGGACGTGTGTATATATCGTCCTAATGCACGTGAGGAGGAGAGTTTGAGAGGCTAAAGACTCTCCAAGGACCACAGCTGGAGAATTGCAGAAAATAGTTGAGTCTCGTACCATATAATTTCATCTTTCATTGACCATTCCTCTTTCTAGTTGTCAACATTGACCATCAATTATTTATTTTAAATAATAATAATAAAAAAAAGCTTGGCTTGAACATTAGTCATAATCAACAATGCTTCACTGCAAGTGCACCAACTTTAATAACTAGAAATGACTAGGGTGTTATTTTCCCCGCTACTCTGAACGACAAATGAACTATTCCACCGGTTAGAAATTGCTCACATCAAGTAGATACATTAACGCCTTCTGCAGCAGAGTCAGTGCGGCTGAGCTGGTCCCGTAAACCCCATTCATTCACATGAGATAATGAGCCCCAAACACAGGGGCCCCAACAGCACAGCAATTACTAAGAGCACAGAGTCCAACACTTCTGCTGATTGAGAAATTAATCCTCCTCTAGCTGTCGTCAACTTAAACCTCCCTGTCTCGCTCTCCTCCCTGTCTCGCTGGCTCTCTCTCCCGCTGTCTCGCTCTCCTCCCTGTCTCGCTGGCTCTCTCTCCTCCCTCTCCCGCTGTCTCGCTCTCCTCCCTGTCTCGCTCTCCTCCCTGTCTCGCTGGCTCTCTCCCGCTGTCTCGCTCTCTCGCTCCCTGTCTCGCTCTCCTCCCTGTCTCGCTGGCTCTCTCCCGCTGTCTCGCTCTCCTCCCTGTCTCGCTGGCTTCTCTCTCTCCCACTGTCTCGCTGGCTCTCTCCCGCTGTCTCGCTCTCCTCCCTGTCTCGCTGGCTCTCTCCCACTGTCCCTGCCCCGCTCTACTTCCCTGTCTCGCTCTCCTCCCTGTCTCGCTGGCTCTCTCTCCCGCTGTCTCGCTCTCCTCCCTGTCTCGCTGGCTCTCTCTCCCGCTGTCTCGCTCTCCCGCTGCCTCGCTCTTTTCTTTATCTTGTTTCCTCGACTCGGCTTCTTTCCGTCCCCCCCACTCTGCTTACTCTGTCGGATTATGACTCAGACAGCTTTCCTGACAGTGACGGCAGAAACAGAAGAAATGCAATTCAATAAATGGCCAGCGCTGAGAAAAACGCAGGAGGGGCGAAAAAACGGTGGCAGCTCATCCATGCGAGAAATATTAATTTCTGAAACCGGTATAAACTTCTAAAGGGGGTTTCTAGCTGCTTTTCCCCCTGGTTTCTGGTATTTGTTTTTCATTGAACCATGTATATACCACATATACATATGCATGTAAAAATAATAGTAGGCCTCTATACAATTAAAACTGTCCTGGATGTCTAAATGTTGTTTTTAATTGCTGTATTCCTTACAAAAAGTACTATAGTATTATCATCATACAATCATGGTAATACTGTAGCCTAGTAAAGTTAAACTTGGGAAATAATGTCTAAGCAACTAACTGAAATTAAATAAGTTGAAGTAAAATAAAAAAAAAAAAAAAAAAAAGTTTAAGCTTAATGAAAAAAAAAACGAATAAAAATTAAACCAAAAACTGAAAATCTAAAAAAAATTGGCTTAGTTGGGAAATATTAATAAATACTATATATAGTAGGCCTATATAAACAAAACTAAAATAACAGTATTTATCAAAATACCATAGTATTTCACCATGGTATGGACATGATTTATACTCTTTTCACACAGTACCATACCATGGAATAATAAATATATAAATAACATGGCCATTGGCCTTTTTAAAGGGTTCCTATTATTAGAAAGCAAATGCACAGCAACTTGAGCAACACATGTGCATCAATACAAATAATCTAAAAGGGTTTTGTGAAATATGACAGCATGGTTAAAAACATTGTGTTCCTCCAGCTGAAGCTCATTGTCTCTGTAACAAACCCTATTCCAGGCCTTTCGTCTGCTGAAATGCAGGAATATAAATCCTCTCAGCAGCATCCTGGCATTCAAACAGAGGTGAACGAGGGCCAATCACGCGGCACAATGGTCTATTCACCAGCAGCGCTTGACAAGAGGAAGATCCCGACCAATCTGGACCAGCAAGAACCCTGAGATCCTGTCAACTGTGTACAAACGCGTGATGGTTCCTATCCCGCCTCCCTTTGTGTGTCTGGATCAAATCCAAAAGCTGTTCGGAGCGAATATGCCAAAATCAAAACAGAGGCATTCAGTTGTAATAATTGCAGCCTAGAGAGCAGTTGGAGGATTTTCAGTTAGACGCTGTTGCCTCAACAACCTGGAGAGATTTACCAAGTGTTCTCTACTGTCGATAAAGCAGAGTTTATTTACCTCCACCAGACAGTTACGTCTTTATCGGGATGATGCTAAAAGCCAGCAGCGATCGAGAGCAACAGCAGAAGTAAAAATCCTATTCATGTTCCTTACAGACTTTTAGCAGTAACGTATAATCCGATAAAGACAGGCCTTCCACGAGCTCTGAGGTTAAGCTTCTGTAGAAGCCTGAATTCAAAAGAATTCAACTTTTTAAAATCACGTTTATTAGTAGAATTTACAATGATCCACCAAAGAATTGCCGTTACCATGGAAACAATAACTGCAGCAATAGATATATTTCAAACTACTTATAAATTTGAGAGCAAAAACATATTTGACATTTTATTTTATATCTGTGTAGAGTATATAAACACAATTTAGGCTAGCTATTGTTTGGGAATTAAAAAAAAATAATATATTTTATTAAGCAAAAAAGCATTTAACTGATCAAAAGTGACATTTACAGTGTTACAAAAGATTTCTGTGCCAAATAAATGCTGTTCTTTTGAACTTTCTATTTATTAAAATCCCCCCCCCCAAAAAAAAGTTTAATGTTTTTCACAAAAATATTAAGCATAATAATAATAATAATGAGAAATGTTTCTTGAGCAGCAAATCAGCATATTAGAATGATTTCTGAAGAATCACTGAAGACTGTATTATTTTTTGTACCATAATTTACAGTTCAATTGTAATGCTTCATAGGATTAATTAATTCCCCTTTAAAGAATTAAAATGAAAAATAATAAAAAATAAAGCTCAACAGCTGCACAACTTTATCATGACTTTAACTAACCACCAGCAGTCCAATTTAAGCATATTTAAATTAAATCTTTCTTTTCAAAGCAATGCATATGAGGTGAATTACAGAACATAAATGATGGAATATATTGCCTGCCATAATTAACATTGTTGATGCGTCAAGTCAAAGTTTGTAAGCTTGTGATTCCGCGGGGAGCAGGTTGGTTTGCTTCGAGGTTTCCGAGTATTTATTTGAAATCCCTGTGGTGAAAATGAATAGGAAAAAAATACTTCTGGAACCCAAGAAAGTGTGCGGTTATAGTACAAGAAAGGGCATTAAAATAAGCTCCAAATGACTTGGTTTGACCGAACCAATAAACACGCTCTTGCAGAGCTTCCCACACACTTCCACATCTCCCCCGTCTACACGGCATCCCATTATCACCGTTTAGTGCTGTGACTGCGTGCTGACTCATTAAAGGTGTCAATGATCCACCATAGAGAAAAAGAGTAACAGAGTGGTTGTGAAAGGAGGGATTGCGTGAGAAAAAGAGGACGGTGGGTGAGGATGGGCGAGAGAGAGAGAGAGAGAGAGGGAGAGGGGGAGAGAGAGAGAGACAGAGAGAGGGGAGAGGGAGAGAGAGACAGAGAGAGGGAGGTGGGAGAGAGAGAGGGGAGCAGAGACAGAGAGAGAGAGTGACGGAGGGAGAGAGAGGGAGCCGGAGGGAGAGAGAGCGAGAGAGAGAGAAGAGAGAGAAAGAGAGGGAGGGAGAGAGAAAGAGAGAGGGAGGGAGGGAGAGAGAGAGGACAGAGAGGGAGTGAGAGGGAGAGACAGAGAGAGAGAGAGAGGGACAGAGAGAGAGGGAGAGAGGGAGAGAGACAGGAGAGAGAGGGGAGAGAGAGAGAGAGAGAGAGAGAGAGAGAGGGGAGAGAGAGAGGAGAGCGAGAATGAGAGAGAGGGAGAGAGAGAGACAGAGAGAGACGAAGAGAGGGAGAGGGGAGGAGAGGGAGAGAGAGGAGGGAGAGAGAGAGGAGAGACCTGGGGAGAGAGGGGAGGGAGGGAGAGGAGACGGAAGGGAGGGAGAGAGTGAGAGAGAGAGAGAGAGAGAGAGAGAGACTGTGTGTTTCTGGGCAGAGCAGATAAAGGCCACCGCCAATGGCTGTATGGATGCGGGGAAGAATTGCACGCTTGTCAAGGATTGAACGCATGGCTGAATAGAGAAACATATAACTAACCTTGACTTTTCAATCTCCACATTTGTCTGCTTTTATGCCCTTCCTCTTTCCACCGCCAGTGACATTCCCGGTGCGCTTTACAGCTGACAAACAGACAATCACTGTAACCGTAAATTCCTGGCGGCACATTCCCGTCCGATCATATCCAGTCGCTGTGGAAAAGCACCGCGTGTGAAGGCTTCGGCGCTTATAATGACTACAAAACATCACACATATTGGGGGGAAATTATCTCAATAGCTGTCTGTGAGAATTATAAACCTCAGGGCAAAGAAACACAAGTGTTTAACATAAACAGAAGCAGACGGTGATCACAATAATCGACCTTAAAGCTCAATCGGTTGCTCTCGGAGCCACGCTGAGCATTGTGGGAGGTCTACAGTACAGTAAAGATCCCTGCTTCCCCCCCACAGAGAGCCACTATCACCACTCACTATTAATATCTGATGCTGCAGGCCTATTTTAAAGACTGTCAGAGTTTGCTAAAGAAATCTTACTACGGTTGCACAATATATAGATTTTTGATATTATAATAGCGCCGCAGACAAGAAATGACTAGGGAGCTTTTGGCTCCTGAAATGAAACATTTAAGAGTCAAACGACTTTGTCATATTATTAGACAAATTACTGAATTGCTAAAAATAGTTGTTCAGAAGCAGTTCATTGAGTGCATAACTTCTTACTTTAGCTTTTAAAAGCAGTTAACAGCAACATTTGACATAGACTACAACTATTTAAGTTACATAATGGTGGTTTTATAGTTATAAAAATGTTACATTTATTTATAAATCATATTAATGCTTAAGAAATACTACACAAATGCTACACATATTTCATTACAAATTATATTATTACTTATTTAAATAAATATAAATCAAATTGATGCAAATATATAGGCCTAAATATACAGGTGCATCTCAATAAATTAGAATGTCGTGGAAAAGTTCATTTATTTCAGTAATTCAACTCAAATTGTGAAACTCGTGTATTAAATAAATTCAATGCACACAGACTGAAGTAGTTTAAGTCTTTGGTTCTTTTAATTGTGATGATTTTGGCTCACATTTAACAAAAACCCACCAATTCACTTTCTCAACAAATTAGAATATGGTGACATGCCAATCAGCTAATCAACTCAAAACACCTGCAAAGGTTTCCTGAGCCTTCAAAATGGTCTCTCAGTTTGGTTCACTAGGCTACACAATCATGGGGAAGACTGCTGATCTGACAGTTGTCCAGAAGACAATCATTGACACCCTTCACAAGGAGGTAAGCCACAAACATTCCAAGAAGCTGGCTGTTCACAGAGTGCTGTATCCAAGCATGTTAACAGAAAGTTGAGTGGAAGGAAAAAGATGCACAACCAACCGAGAGAACCGCAGCCTTATGAGGATTGTCAAGCAAAATCGATTCAAGAATTTGGGTGAACTTCACAAGGAATGGACTGAGGCTGGGGTCAAGGCATCAAGAGCACCACACACAGACGTGTCGAGGAATTTGGCTACAGTTGTCGTCAGAGGCGTCTTACCTGGGCTAAGGAGAAGAAGAACTGGACTGTTGCCCAGTGGTCCAAAGTCCTCTTTTCAGATGAGAGCAAGTTTTGTATTTCATTTGGAAACCAAGGTCCTAGAGTCTGGAGCTCATAGCCCAAGTTACTTGTTCTAATCACGCCGGTGTGACTGTACATTAAATATTGAAAATATGAATCGGCTATTTTTGTCTATTGGAAGCTGCATTCAAAATCCACTTGGCTCAAAAATCTGAAGGGGCACGTGCCCCTCACTTTGAACGGGCATGACGCCTCTGGGCAAGAATGGGACCAAATTCAACACCGAAACTCATAACCTCGATGCCCAGACGTCTTCAAACTGTTTTGAAAAGAAGAGGAGATGCAACACCATAAACATGCCTCCGTCTCAACTATTTTGAGACCTGTAGCAGGCATCGAATTTTAAATGAGCTCATTTTGTGCTTAAATTTTAAAATTTCTCAGTTTAAACGTGTTATGTGTCTGTGTTCTATTGTGAATAAAATATTGGCTCATGTGATTTGAAAGTCTTTTAATTTTGTATTTTATTCAAATTTAAAACCGTCCCAACATTTCCGGAATTCGGGTTGTACAAGCCTAATAAATAATATTTAAATAAATTAAATATTAATTATTAGATATATGAGGAAAACACTTACACTCTTTAAAAACACATGTGGAAACCATGATACACTCTTTTTTCCCAGGATTCCTTGATGAATATAAAGTATTTTACTAAAATAGCTCAAACTTAAATAACATTAATTAAAAACTATATAGACATAAAAAAAAAAACAAAAAAAAATAAACAAACATAAATCAAAAACACAACAAAAGTACCAAAACCAAAATTAAATTGAAAACAGAAATTAAAATAAAAACTCATACAAAATATGAACAAAAACTATATCTCAATTATACAAAATAACGCTTAACAGTCACTTTTGATTAATTTAATGTGTCCTTGCTAAATAGAAGTATTAATTTCTTAAAAAAAAAACATTGACCCTGGACTTTTGGATGGTCATCCCGATCTCACAGCAATTCGTACATATTTGACAAAGTTTCTAATTTAAACAAATTCATATGACCTTGCTCATACGTTTTGTGAAAAATCATACGCATTTTATGAGGTGGCAAGGAATTCACACGAAGGACCGCGCCTAACCCCGCCCATCACAGTTAACCATCACCGAGTGAGGTCGAGCGTGTACGAATTAGCCACCTCGGTTAATACATACACATTGGCTGTAAAACAGCATTGGATTGGTAGAGAACAGTTCAGGAGGGACACAAGTCAAATCTAGAGATCAGAATATCACAGACAGTGTCCGAAATCGCATACTGTCCGAGTAGTTACTACATTTGAATTTTAACTTACTCTGCGACCATTAAAAAAGCATGTTCTATATTGTATGAATGAAATTTGGATGTACTTTTGGCGTACTGTTTTCTGCATACTATTATAACTGTCCCGTCTATTTTCAACCGGACCCGTTACAGGTTAAAGGGGGGATCAATTTTGCAAGAGGTCCTATAGGTTACGGTGTAATAAAGTTTTTGATTAATGCTAAACAAAAAGGACAAAGACAAGGGATATCCCTTTCCCAAATTGTATTCAACCATCCCTGCCAATTATTCCCAAACACCATATTACATGCTTCCCCAATACACAAATTACCCCAGCAACCAATCACAAAACCACACAAAAACACAATGTCCAGAATAAATGAGCAGGGTTTCGAATACGGAATGTCCACATATGCTGATGACGTTTGGTGCTAGTTTTGCAAAGTGGTGCAGTTCATGAGCAGTTTAACAGTCTTATCTGTTGATGAGATGATAGATGCAATGTAGAAATCCTTGCAGAGGTAGGCCGGGAAGCTTTGGGTACAATCCTTGGACAGGTGCAATCATGCACTCAAAGGAACACCAAAGTTGTTAATCCATTCCTCAAAGACGTTAACATGCCACATTAGCATGAATTGGGACAAACAAAAATCCTGGTTGAGCAGCAAACTAAACGTTTCTCCAACCAGGATTGTTTGTACAACCAAGAAGTCATGAGGGATTCAAACAGAATCTGCTTCTTACTCTACTGCTTCCTGTCTTATACAGAAAAGGGTGAGGCTATAGGTGCCACCTAGAGGTCAGGATGAGCATAGCACCCAAAATAAACCTTGTAACAGGAGGTAACCGTTACATAATATAGTCGGGAAGTATTTAATTTCAGACACAGCGAGAATCTTGGAAATGGGCTGACAAATGACACCCTACCAACCACCCAGAACACCAGAGCAACCACAGCATCTTGCTAAAACCAATCAATCAGCACACCTTATAGCCGTGCCTTGGCAACCACTTCAACACAATATTTTTCCAAAACAATACCTCAGAAGGGCCGAATATTAATTATATCTGAACTATTGACTCAAGCTCACATTCCAGCATTAATTAATCTAAATTCTCATTCTCCACATCTACATGACGGCAGCCATTTTCCCAAGGGTCGGTGGCTCGGCTCACTAATTTGAACACCTGCCTCATTAGCGATGGCGTTCGGCCCTGAGCTCAATGCCGGATACAGCGGCTATTACTGGAAGCTCACACCACAAGGATAGGGACAAAGAAGAGCAGGAACCAGAAATAATGATTTTTTTTTTCCAGTGGAAGCTAATGAGAGCAGCACAGACACTGGGTCGATGTCTCGGGACAGATTCTACATGCCCCCATCGGGTCAGTCGAGCCCTTAGATCCAAGCAGCCATTGATTGTGTAGGGATGAGCCACATGACACATCATCTCTGTCTAAAGTGCTGCCCAATGCACCGTGGATACAATATTAAACCAATGAACTACCACGCAAACATCCTTATCATCTGTTGTGAGTCTGTAAACATGTACAAATTACATCAGGAGTCTTGGACAAAAGCCTGGTGACGGTACGATCAAATTGCTGGTGACTGCACAGCTCTATATTGACTCAGTCGTCCGTCGATGTGGAAAATAAGAGCTGTCAATCCTGATCCAGTCCAGATGGCATGTTCACCCGGCATGTAAAGCTTTTCAGCACAAATCAACTTGCGTCTGTAATAAGATGGGTGAAAGACTTGGCATCAAAATGGTACAATTTAGACATTTTCTAAGCTTATTTTCAGTTACTTTAAGGTAAAGTGTATAATTTTAATGTAATGCAGTTTTCCTATTCAAATATAATATGCAAAGGAACTATATAAGTAAGCATTCATGATTGGCAATGACAACCCAATTTTGCTCTTGTGATGTATTTTTAAGTGAAATAACCTAAAAAATGTGAAGTGGAAAAAAATTATTGTTTCATACTACACTAAGAAAGAAATTGGTGTAGCAACAATTTTCACATTGCAAGTAAATTTCACAAACAATTACAAATAAAATGGCCAGTAACACACAGAAAATATTTAAAATATACTGCAATAATCTTATAATAATAGATGTATATGTATTTTTTTTAATTAAAGAGTTAGGTTTATTCTCTTTTTTTTTACTTTTAAACAAGACTTTGTCAAGCCAACATGAATTTACATGAGGTTAGTTTTGTGATTTACCATAATATTAAAAGGCTTATATTCTTAAAAAAGTGTAAAAACATGGCACAATATACCATTGGTAATATTAGCAAATCCTCTGTATTGACTTTTCAACTGTGTTTACCCATATTTTGTATTATGCTTTGCATTGTGAAGGAAACGATACTGGTCATTTTCTGCCAGGACATTTATAGTTTTTCAACAGATTTTTTCTTACGGTGTAATTATTGTTTCAGCATATTAAATTAGGACAGGAGAAAGTTTTTTAAAATAAATGCAATTCAGTTGTATTAAAGAACTTTAGAACAGTAAACCGTCTCATCACCTCCTTTATAGGGATCTCATCCATTCTTGGATGTTCTAGGGGCCAGAATCTATTGGATTGCCTCCAGGATGGCGAGGCAGATGGCATCATTCGAGCGTCTCTGAGCATCTGTACAGGTGTGCGTCATCTGCACAGGCAGCTCCTCTCTCTCCTCTGCTCTCTCCCTCCTGCTCCTCGCTCCTCTCCCTCCTCTCGCTCCTCTCCCTCTCCCTCCTCTCGCTCCTCTCCTCCTCTCGCTCCTCTCGCTCCTCTCCCTCCTCTCGCTCCTCTCCCTCCTCTCCCTCCTCTCCCTCCTCTCGCTCCTCTCGCTCCTCTCTCTCTCCTCTCCTCCTCTCCCTCCTCTCTCTCCTCTCCCTCCTCTCCTCCTCTCGCTCCTCTCTCCTCTCCTCTCTCTCCTCTCGCTCCTCTCGCTCCTCTCCCTCCTCTCGCTCCTCTCCCTCCTCTCTCTCCTCTCCCTCCTCTCCTCCTCTCCTCCTCTCTCTCCTCTCTCTCCTCTCCTCTCGCTCTCTCTCGCTCCTCCCCTCCTCTCGCTCTCTCTCCCCCTCTCCCTCCTCTCGCTCCTCTCTCTCCTCTCCTTCCTCTCGCTCCTCTCCTCTCTCGCTCCTCTCCCCTCCTCTCCCTCCTCTCCCTCCTCTCGCTCCCTCTCCTCTCCTCCTCCGCTCCTCTCTCTCCTCCTCTCCCTCCTCTCCTCTCTCTCTCCTCTCGCTCCTCTCCCTCCTCTCTCTCCTCTCCTCCTCTCGCTCCTCTCGCTCCTCTCCCTCCTCTCGCTCCTCTCAGCCTCTGTCCTCGGCCTTTAATCTCAGCGCTCTGACCTTTGCTTTGGTTTTATTTCTGTTATTTTGGGACGCTGTGTTCCACAAAGCTGAGGTGAAACGAACAACGTTTCTACGATACCACGAGTGTGTGATTAACCACTTCTCTGGAGAACAAAGGGTGACAATACATCAAAGAGCCGTGTCCTCTTCAATCTTCATTTAACTTACAAAGTGTACACAGAGATCAAAAAGACCAAGAAGAACGATAGAACAATCTCTCTCTGGGCATCAGCCCACAAACACACAGATTCCTCACAGACTTCTGTCAATGTTCAGAATAGCAGATTATCATTCTACCATTTCTTTACAGTAAACTACCACTCAAACATTTGGGCTCAGTAAGATTTTAAGAAATTCATACTTTTAATCAGCAAGGACTCATTAAGTTGATCAAAATTTGACAGTAAAGACATGTGAAATGTTACAAATACATCTATATCGAATGAATGCTGCTCTATTCATTAAATCATTCATTTCCACAAAAAAATGATAATAATCAGAAATGTTTCTTGAGCAGAAAATCATATTAGAATGATTTCTGAAGATCATGTGACACTGAAGACTGGAGTAATGATGCTGAAAATTCAGCTTTGATCACATGAATAAATTACATTTTAAAATATATTCAGTTAGAAAACAGTTATTTGAAATTATAAAATATTTCACAATATTTTTATTTTTTTTTAGTTATTTTAGATCAAATAAATGCAGTCACATGACCTCATTATTTAGCTTGTTTCACTCTGCATATAACATCCAGTTATCATTTTGGAAATATTTACAATCATTTTTTCCCCTTTAATTCAGTTTAAAGAGTTTAAAATTGTATAAAAATTAAAAGAGTGCATTAATATAATATAAAATATATAAATCAAATTGTAAAATGAAGTTGAGTGCATTGCATTATGGGATTAAGTATTTCAAGTTGTGTGCTCTAGTAGTTCAGGCAAACAGTATGTCATCCAGATGTTCCATGCATACAGAAATTCTCATAACGTACAGTATAATAGCATGCATACTACTTACTTTCATTAATGTAGTTAGTATGCAACTTCACAACCAACCCACAGATAATGGCCTTTGAGATTCTTCCTCATCTAACCTGAATGTCTTTGGCAGTTTTTCCATGGCAATGTCACATTTGGCTTATTCACTGCGTACTTTTCTTTGTAAAGCTACGTTGGACCAATTTCAATAGAAATAGGGCTCTACTAATAAAACAGAATTGAACTTGAATTCCACTCTTGTTTTCCCAAAGATTTCCTGTATTAATATTCCTATCTTAAAAGCCCTCTCCATTTACAATTAATGCGGTTGTCCTTTAAAACATTTATTTGTTGATTTATTTATGCTTTATGCTACCCAGAGGAAACCCGCCGTATGTCTAAAAATCAAAGTGCTTGTCATCTACACACAGATCCTGTGACAGTGAGGAGGTTTCATAAGCGTGACAAAGTTTGATGGATGCAAGATGGGAAAAAAGCTATAAAAGGACTGTTTTTCTCTTTTTCCCCCCCCTCTTCTCCATGCCTTGACTCCTCCATCTTGTGCTCCATGCATGAACGGGAGGCAGTCTGGAGTGTGAGTGGTGTTTCAATGACTGTTGCCCACAGAGAGGCACTAAAGTGTGCAGCCCTGCCAAGAACCCTCCAACCGATCGCTCATTCACACGCTCAAAAGACCTGGATCCGACCGCAGCCGAGACTGCACGGGCAGAAAACACCCGGCCACCCATTTTAACACAGCCCTCGGGACGCGCTAACAATAAAGCACCATGGTACTGCCATGCTTTTATCATGGTAATACCACAGTATTCTTTTAAGTACATTGGAACATCATGGTACATGAATGTAACAATCACTAAAAAACAGAAGCACTAAAGACTATTACAATATATAAAAAAAAAAATTCTGAACAAAGTACCTTGGCAATACAGTGATGGAATCAGATGGTAAAGCCATGCAACTTTGATGTAAACCATGTATTTACATCGTACTCCAAGGTACTTCTGTGGCATCAGATCATACATTTCTTGTGATAAAACCACATTATTCTAAGTACCACCTT
Source organism: Ptychobarbus kaznakovi (assembly GCA_027422405.1). Taxonomy (NCBI): domain Eukaryota; kingdom Metazoa; phylum Chordata; class Actinopteri; order Cypriniformes; family Cyprinidae; genus Ptychobarbus; species Ptychobarbus kaznakovi. The sequence continues at coordinate 1,610,792 of CM049796.1, read as the reverse complement.
AAAATAGCCAGTAAATACTTGTATTGTGGTACATTCATGGTATTTCCACCTCTAACCATCACTATACCACATTTGTTAGGAAAAATACCATGTTTTTGATACCGTGGTACCACTGTAACACCGTGATTTTTATATGCACCATGGTATTACCATAGCTTTTTGGTTAGGATCTTAGAAAAAGTACCGTGGTTGCACAATGGTGCGGTAACTGTGTCAGATGGTAATACTATGGAATCATTTACCATAACTTCCAAGACTGACCTTTGACATTTCCAAAATACCATGGCAATAACATCTTACATGTCTAAATTGTACTTTTTTAGTGCTATGATATTCATAAAAGTACATTGTTGAGGTACCATGTAAATACCATGGTATTTTTACCTGTTACCATCACCATATCATGGTACATCACAGTTTTAAGAAAAATGGTAAAAGCATGATTTTACGGATATTTACCATGGTAATACCATTTTTGATATGCTATAATGGTAATACCATGATTTTTCTGGTTATAACTTACAAAAAGTACTGTGGTGGTACTATGGCGCATCTGATAACACTGTGGTACTTTGAAACACTAGCCACAACTTCCAAGAATACCATGGTCATTTCAAAAACACTATGGCAGTATACTATGGTACTTTTATTTTACAAATGCTACCATTTGAAGTGGATCAAAAAGTTGATCAAAGATGTCCTACAAGAACCTAGGTTTAAAGGTCATCTAGCTTTGATGAAATTTTGATCCCTTTTAGAGAAGCACTGGCGATACAGGCAAACTGACTACTGTATATCAAAAGTACCATGTAGTTATAAACCAAGGTAATCATAACAGTTCATTAAGTAGGCTTTAAGGGCATTAAAGCTCTTCAGCCACATTTCAAGACATTAAAACCCATCTCCAAAAGCAGCCAGCGCGAGACCTTATCACATTCAGAAATGATTCAGATCAAAACGTCTGAAATTACATTAATTCTGAGGCTCTTTCTAAAGCTGTCTTCATGCCCCGAAAAAGTCATTTCCATAATAGCTGTAAAATGAAGCTTCTGCACTGAATCGACTCTCTCCACCTGCTGCGCTGTCCGTCTGCATTAGTGGCTGACAGCGCTCGCAAGCACAGGATGAACACACCTGACAGCTGAAGGTGTGTAAAACATCGAGCTAAAACGTTAAGGCAAACACTTGCTCTCAAATGCCACCAGCTGATGGCAATGCTTTGACTGCATGTCTCACCTCTTCTCGATGCGCTAAACGCGCCCGGGCTCAGGTGAAGGCAGTCGCTTGCGTGCAGCTCTCAAATCAGAGAAACAGGTTGGGACGTTTCAAAACATGCGACCTGTCAGCCGCCGCTTTGAAGCAAAGGGAAGCTGAAATATTAAGCATGTAAAATGCTCCGTGGAAATTGAGGTGTCATGAGCCTGACAGATGGTGCATGCTTCACACCAACCGTTCCATCTGGCTGAAGTGACACCGTCATATTCAGAGGCTCAGATTCATCATGAAGCGTCTTCAAAGTTCAGCGCTGACGTTCTGAATCGCTCATTCACATGCATCATTAGAGCTGTAGCTGCGTTAGGAGCGATTATGAGGGGCTGTGTTCTATTCCTCCACAATATCCCGCTTTTTAATCTCTTTAAAAGACGTCTGTTGGCAACAGTAAACATTTAGATGCTTGAGGAGCCTTATTCTCCTGTGTTGATGGTCTTGCATAATTCCATTACAGTTTATTAGGGATGTAACGATTCACTCAACTCACGATTCGATTCACGATTTTGATTTCACGATTCGATTCGATTCACGATTTTGATTTCACGATTCGATTCACGATTTTGATTTCACGATTCGATTCGATTCACGATTTTGATTTCACGATTCGATTCGATTCACGATTTTGATTTCGCGATTCGATTCAATTCACGATTTTGATTTCACGATTCGATTCGATTCACGATTTTGATTTCACGATTCGATTCGATTCACGATTTTGATTTCACGATTCGATTCGATTCACAATTTTATTTGAACAAAATTAGATTTAAGACTAATTATAAATGAAATGTGCCCTTTGATTATTGCTTGGACAAAATGCTGCACGTTTCTTTGTGAAATTGAAATATAACACTATAATAATTATACTAATATAGCACTTGATTACATGTTATTGCTTTATTGTTGGTTTTGATTGCTTCTATTGTCCTTTGTAAGTCACTTTGGATAAAAGCGTCTGCTAAATAACAAAATGTAAATAAATATAATGTAAATGTAAATAACAAAACTAAATTTAAATTTTATAACAAGCCCCAAATCAATTAAATAAGTAACACAAATCAAAATAAATCTCTTCATATAAACAAAATAAGGCTGTGCTCTTTTCATTTAAAATTAGAGGCAACCGCTGCATTTTATTCATCATCCAAACAAAGATGCTGCATACATGCAACATGAGCAGTTTTTAATCTAAAGTAGATTGTATAATTATGAAATTTGAAGCAAAAACAGAATGGCTTTACTTCAGTTTTGTGAAACTATACATAAAAAATATCTGCATGAAACAAACAGCAGACGGCCCGAATGAGACGCAGATTCACTCTCTGCCAGCAGGTGGCACTTAAAGCGTTTCCTTGGCTTCCGGTCTAAACATCCACGATCAGTCTATCAGCTGCTCTGCTCGTGCTCAGCAGTGCTCTTTACACAGCAGTTCAGTCAATGTACGGCTGGAGTAACTCGGGATATTGGTTTGTTTCGACTCAGATGGAGAGTTAGGCACGTTTATAAGACTGATTCATTTAAGTAATTTGTGGATTAGTGCGTATTGGAGACGCGAACCGTTTCAAATGATTCAGTTTGATTTGGTGAACTGATTCGATCGGTTCACTAAGAAGATCCGGTTAAATCGAGCGATTCGTTCGTGAACCGGACATCACTAGTGAACAAGCAGCGCTGCCCTTATGAACTTTAATATGCATTATACAGACGCAAGATGAAAATAAACTTTTCTAAAGACAGTAAGTTCCCCTCAGACACACATTCATATAAACTTCTACCCCTAATTGAATCGTGATTCGTTTAGCATCTCAACCGATTTGAGTCGTCACATATATGAAGCGATTTTCAACCGGCTCGCGGTTATTCGTTACATCCCTACAGTTTATTGCTTTTCTTTTAACAACGGAGTACATGAAAGGAGGGAACAATCAAGACACAACGAAAAACCAGGCTCAAACTCACATTTCCCATTTGAGCACCATGACTCAATGTGAGGGAGCAAATGTCCTTCAAGGAATAGTTCACCCAAAAATGATAATTTGCTGAGAATGTACTCACCACCAGGCCATACAAGATGTAAAAGAGTTAGTTTCTCTATGGAGATGTGGAGAAATGTATCATTAGCTCACCAATGGATGCTCTGCAGTGAATGGGTGCCGTCAGAATGAGAGTCCAAACAGCTGATAAAAACATCACAATAATCCACACCGCTCCGGTCCATCAACTGATGTCTTGCAAAGGAAAAATCTGCATGTTTTAAAGAATAAGTCCATAATTAAGAAATGTTTAACTTCAAACTGATTGTGAAAACAATCCAAATCAGTTCTAAACAAATATGTTGGTGGATTTTGATGTGAGAGGATAACGGGGGACAAAGCATTATTATGGATTACGCCCAAAACCAATGGTTTAAAGTTTAAACAACTTCATGGAGAATTTGTTTCTTATAAGCACACAGCTTTTCGCTTTACAATTAATTAATGGTTTGGAGTGGAGTGGATTACTTGTGAATTATTGTGATGTTTTTATCAGCTGTTTGGACTCATTCTGACGGCACCCATTCACTGCAGAGCATCCATTGGTGAGCAAGTGATGCAATGCTACATTTCTCCAAATCTGTTCCGATGGAGAAACAAACTCATCTACATCTTGGAGGGCCTGAGGGTGAATTCATTTTCATAGCTAATTTTCTTTTTTGAGAGAACTATTACTTAAAACTCAACAAACATGAAATGGTGACTGCAACCAAATGTGATTAATGTTCTGAGTCAAACAATTTTGTCACGACATGGCACTGAATCCTTTAAAATAAGACTAGGATCAATTATGAAAGTCAGGTTGATTTTGATTTCATGTTAACTTTAATACTTCCTTTCAGAGTCTTCTGCATGTCAGAGTAAACATTTAGAGCATTTAATGAGCCCTGAAATGAATCCAGTCAGTGCAACTAAACACAAAACAAGTACTAATGTATTTTCTTTACAGGGTACTGGTAAAGATGAGCCGATCCTCTGGGCCGTTCGTTAGTTTTGTTGGATTCACTCGACCGATGCGATCAGTCAGGGCTGATTAACACGGCCTGATCATTTCATTAACACTCCGAGGCAACAGATGCTCGGCTGTGAAACTCTTGTGTCAGGATGTTTACGCTAAACTGTTTCCTCACGTTCTCATCGGGAAACATTAAAGAGGGTCTTAATTTGTCTTTTCGTTTGACAGTCTTTTCCTGCTCACCTGATACGCGAGTTTAATGGGCAAAAGCTGGTAACTAATAGGTTGATGGGTTGATCCCAGCAAGAAGAAAAGCAAAAGCCCTTCAGCAAAACACAGATTGCTAAAGGGGGATTGAACCTGAAACAGTGTTCCTGTGGCTCAGTGGTTAGAGCATTGCGTTAGCAGCGCAAAGGTTGTGGGTTCGATTCCCAGGGAACACACATACTGACAAAACATGTATAACCTGAATGCACTGTAAGTCGCTTTGGATAAAAGCGTCTGCTAAATGCATAAATGTAAATGTAAACTAGACCTAGAGCAGAGTTTGCCAGTGCTACATTCTGCTTGTGTTCATCTGTAGGCTTGCTGGTTAAACACTAACACAAATGACAAATGTAACACTGTTTCTGCCAGCAACCACATAATGTCTCAGCTGAGGTTAACGGAGGAACTGTAACTAGAGATGAATTAGATGACTTAATTTAAAAAAAACACTTTAATAATTAGACATTTTAAGAATATAGGTTTTAATTCATATTTGATTTTAGTAAATATAATTTCTCAAGACAGCAAAAATAATTAGTAGTATATAAATGTGAAAATACATGCATTAATATTATTCCTATATATATATATATACACACATTTATTAAATTATAAAATATAATTTATAAACATTTACAAACATTTCTTATTATCATCAATGCTGAAAACAGTTGTGCTGCTTAATATTTTTGTGGATACCATAATGCATTTTTTCAGGATTATTTATTATATAGAAAGTTCAAAAGAACAGAATTTATTTGAAATAGTAAACTTTTGTAATAATTATTAATTAGCTGGTAATGCATAAAGCGTCTCCCAAACCCCCCTCCAATCTTTAGATAGTCCACATCTCATCTTTACTCTTTCCCCACAATCCTTCCCTCGCAGCTACAGATCTTGTCTTTGTTTGTGCTGTAGGACACGAGTGGAAACCCGAGAAAGTCCCAATTCCCAGAGACTAGAGAATCCTCTGTGTGAACGCCGAGGAGGTGCTGAGCTGCAGGCGCTGAAGAGAAGCCGTCAGCAAACCTCCAGGGCATCAGATGCAAGCCTCTCGTTCGGAGGAAACTACAACAGAAAGCTCTTTCCAAGATCCCCTGTACGTGCACAGGCCGCCAGCACACAGTATAGAGCTACAGGATAGCAGATATTACCCAGCTGCCCTACTGTCAGAGCTTATAAAATGCCAGTGATCTTGCATAAAACATCGTATCCTGATGTAGACAGAAATCTTAAAGGTGCACTGTGTAATATTTAGGATAATCTATAGACAGAAATGCAATATAATATACATAACTACGTTTTCAGAGGAGTATAAAGACCTTACTTAATGAACTGTTATGTTTTTATTACCTTAGAATGAGCGATTTATAACTACTATACCGGGGTCCCCTCACATGGAATCGCCATCGTAACACACTAACACTGTTTCTGCCAGCAACCACATAATGTCTCAGCTGAGGTTAAGGGAGGAACTGTAACTGTAATTAGACTCTCAAGACAGCTACATGTGCTGAAAACAGTTGTGCTGCTACCGCATTTTTTCAGGGAAAGTTCAAAAGAACTGAAATAGCCTGGTAATGCATAAAGCGTAATCGATAGGGGATGAGTGAGTTGAGCGCCTTGCCGTTCCAATTGCAACAAACTCAACCGCTAGATGCCGCTAAAAACTACACACTGCACCTTTAAGAGATTATTGCTATTTTTAACACACCGCATGCTTAATTAATATAATACCATATAACGCCAGCCAACAAATTACACTAGTGATATTACCTAACGCTTATATTTACAGAACATGCCAGCGTTTAACGGATCTACACCAGCGTTTGTTTTCATATCCGATTAGGGAAATATGATATTAGTAAAACAAACACCTGGTGATGGATTCAATTTCAGAACCAGACCGAAGCCCATCGTATCCTGAATCAACAAACCCACACAGGTACAATCAAATGAGTCATTCTATGAAACGGATGCATTTTCCTTTCTTTTTTCATCTTTTAAAATCTGTTTATTTTGAAATACTTTGTTAAAGATTGAATTAAAAAAACTATTTTTAATTAAAGTATCATTTTATAAACGTATAATATAATTTGTTACTTTATTGCAAATTTATTGTAGCTATATTAAACATTGATTAAATTAATGAAAATATACAATACCATACAATATTTGGGGCTGGCTAGATATGAAATATGAATAAAAAAAATAATAAATAAACTTCAATATTCAGTAAAGTATAGTTTTATACTTTTTTTAACCAATATATATTTTAGAAAAAGTGATTAAAAACATTCCTTAAAATTATATTAATAAATTTGTATTTAATTTATATAAATATTATTTTAGAAATGTATAATGTAATTTTGATTTAATATATTTATATTACACAATTAAATTAAATTATTTTATAATATTAAATAATTTGTAAGTAACATTTTAAACACCGTTTCAGACAAATCAAGCATTAATAAATTGTAACATGCCATCTTGAGTCACATCAAAATATTAATTTAAAATAACTGTTTAATTTTCCCCATCTGCACTGCCACTGGCTGATACAATATTCACTTTTCATTACTTGTGTACTATATAAAATCATGGTAATGAGGCCTGCTAAACAAAAACATAATAAGAAGCAATAACATAAAATGTCTATAATTATCCATACACTCATAAAAATAAAAGATTCTGTTTTGGCATTTAATATATTCTATGTGGTTCCATCTAAAGGTTCTTTAGATTAGTTTTTAAAGATGGTTCTTTTAAGAACTGTTCACTGAAAGGTTCTTTGGGGAGCCTAAAGGGTTCTTATGACTTCGCTGTGAAATCCACGTTTAGTAGAATGACCCAATGTTCAGGTCTCCATAAATCCACAGCAAAGGACACATATTTAAGCCCGTAGTCCTCTGAGAGCACATCTCACGCACTTGTTTTAGTTCCCATCAGACATGTCCTGCAGCACATTCTTGCCCTTTCTATTCTGATTTGGCTTTGTGTGTCAGAAACTAGGGAGAGCTGCGGAGAAAGACGGGAAGTGATGTGATGGGAAGAGAAGGACATATTCCAGATGAGTGAGTTTCAGAAGGTGCAGAACAGACAGTCTGTCACCTAGAGAGTTCTGGCCCAGTGAAAATAACACCGACAGCACCAGCAGAAGAGTCGATCGGATTTTTGGGAGAGCTACGGTCAATCTGCTTAAAGGTGCACTGTGTAATATTTAGGATAATCTATAGACAGAAATGCAATATAATATACATAACTACGTTTTCAGAGGAGTATAAAGACCTTACTTAATGAACTGTTATGTTTTTATTACCTTAGAATGAGCGATTTATAACTACATATACCGCGGGTCCCCTCACATGGAAGTCGCCATCATGTTTCTACAGTAGCCCTAAACGGACAAACTGCTCTACAGAGCGCGTATCGTCACTATGTTGTTCTCGCGGAAAATCTTAGCCCTGTATCGGCCACCGTAGCTTCTCTAAAGGGAGGGGTGAGCGGAGGACTGAGCCGTTGGTTGCAATTCGCAAACTCAACCGCTAGATGCCGCTAAAAACTACACACTGCACCTTTAACACTTTGCAGGCGATAGTTCTGCGGTTGTTCAGTTAGGGATAATTCAGAATTATCCCACTCATTTACTCACTCCTAACCCGTATGACTTTCCTTTCTCCGTGGAAGCAGAGCATGAGTCCTGTGACTACTTTCATGGTGCTTTTAAAGCACAAAAGCCCTAGTTCCCATTCACTGTAACTGCATGGAAGAGAGCGACCAGCACAATTCTTCTACGAATGAAGGAACACCAAACACAATGACGGAGAGCAAATAGTGACATAAGAGAATTATTTCTTTAAAATATAACAATTTAGATTCATTTGAGTCACTCTCATGTGTTTCGTAGCATGGAAGGGCTCTATCATATCACCAGCAGTAAATAAAGACAGCTAGTGTAACTAAGATCTCATTCCTTTTAACGGAACCGTGTGCCAAGACAAAGAGAACTCAATTATTATGGGACGTGATCCAATGTGAACACGAGGGACACGAGAGGCTAACTTGTGTAATCTAACACTTAGTAATGGAACGTGCTGTGTTCAGTACAAATTCAGTTCTATATTAAGTAATCAATCACTATAACAGATGTTGTCGATTTCCAGATAATTTCAACTCATCATTTGTAAACGCAAACAATGCACTGTAGTAGAGTTTAAAGTAATATGAGGTTTAATTCGAGTCATATTTTCCACTATGTAAATGAAACAAAAGCCATTTCAACATAAAAGCTTTTTTGGAAATCTACAATTTAAATAAGTGTACAGTTACAAAACAAATATTGTTTTTTGACCATTTTGTTTCTTTAAAAATCATATTCTGTGCAAACAACAGTATAATGCATGGTTAGAGATGTCAATCTAAACTGAATGGAACACAACATTAAAATGTAATTCTAACAAGGAAAAACATTAAATATACCCACAAGATTTAGGCTATATCATATTGGAATCCACAAGACTTAATATTATATATTAACAAGAGACTAGTCTTTACCATTGTTGCCTGTGCAGTTATCTAAAATATGGCCACTCTCTGTAAAACTCGACAAGCAACTTTAGCATGATGTACATAAAGGAGTAAACTACATGTAACACGTACTGATTGTAGCAAACCACACTCACGTTATGTAAGCAAAGATGCGCTCACAGTGACAGGAAGTTATGCTTGCTAGGCCTTCCTTTACAAGTAAAAACATATTACACATATGACACTCGTGTTTCTCAATCCACACTACATGAAGTTTCAGAGGAAGGTTTTGTCTTAAATCTTGAGCTTATTTTGCGTCGACAATCTCATCGTTAAACATAGCGTTAATACGAGCGCTAAACGCGAAACGTACCTGCGCGTGTAGGTGTTTCTGCTTCGCTGTGATTGGCTGATCTCGCTGTCAACGGGATAAAGCCCGCCTACGACGTTCATAACACGTGCGCGAAAAACCTCAATGCGTCAAACCGAGGAATATAGACCAATAATTACAAAACAAACACAGATATCACCACTTTTAGTTAAATCTGAATCAAAATGAATTTAGAATGACTCGAATTAATAATGAAATAATAAAGCTGTAGCTGCATAGTCGATGATAGAATAATTGCGACTAATATAATAAAACACAAACAGCAGTTTGTACTATTAACGACATTATAAAATATCCGATTATGTTTGAAGCAGTGTAACTCGCATACGAGAGTTTTTAAGGTTGTTCTATAACAAAAACATGAAGGCTCTGTTGTTTATAGGCTACTTCTTTATACACTGTAGAAGAAGCGGTTCATTTAACCTGGACACGTCTAATAGAGCTGGAATATGAATTTGCATGGGACATAAATAATCCAAACACAGAGACGTGTGTTTTCCTTCTCATTTCAGAAGATCAGCGCACACCACTGACGGAAAATAAACATCATTTTTTTCTAGAGGACAGAATCGTGTTAAGGAGCCACATGCACTCGCGCATGTCCCGATTAAAGAGGAGTTGCCCACGCGCGTGGAACTGAGCTAAATGTACACCGCAAGTGATTAAAGAGCTGCTCGGGGAAGAAAAACACGGGTGGATGAACCAACACAGCCATTTGACTTCTTGTTCACGCATCTGCATGAATAATGCAACAGCATTGCATTTATTACACCAGGTCAGGGAGGGTGAGTGCTCCTGTTTTGGGGAGGTGACACTTACTGAAATCAAACTGTTTCTCATGCGAGCGCATGATTTACAAAAGAAAGCATTTTATTTGTATGGCAATCTTGCGCAAAGAAACTCATAATAGCGTAAAGGAAGCATGCTTATGAATGGACAAGCACACATACACACGCATTAGCTGACAACAAACCAATGCATTTTCATGTCATTCCGTGCACTTTCATTACAGTTAACGCGCAAGTCCAAAGGGTCCTTCTTGACTGTGATTTAAGCCCGATGTCTATGCATTACATCTATACATGTGATATATTATAAAATCACATTCAATTGGAATCCCGCAGCGTTTCTCTTTGTCCACGCGCGTTATTGTGCAGCAGATCCACACATAAGCATGTTTCTTCATTATTTCTGCCCCACTTTTTGTCTTGAAAACAATTCTGGTAGCGCATGCACCGAGCCAAACTGATCAAAACAGACATGTTTGTCTCATACGAACCTCACATGTCGCATCAGAGCGACGAAACTCAAATACTTGTGTTGCAACGAGTCTTTTATCAAATAGGCTGTGCGTAATCGTGATAACAGTGAGGAGTGTGTTATTAAAGTTTCCAGGGCTCTTTCTGTTAAACAGCAGTGTCAGTGCATCAAAGACACAAGGGCATCTGAATGAATCAGTGCAGTAATGAACATTACCTTGGGCTGAGATCTCTCCCCGTAGGATTCCCATCCAAACCATCAAGCCGACCAGCAGAGCATCACTTTGAACTCCCAGCATGTTAAGACACAGTCCAAAGGGGGTCCAGCCCAGAATAATCACAGATGCGGCGTTGAAGTCCACGGCAGAGCTGCTTAGTGTCAGAGACGTGGAGTTGAACTCACAGGCGGCGTGTGTTCACAGCTCGGTGATGTCGGTTTGGTCTCTGTCTCCAGCTCTCTTCATCTCTTCTCTGCTGAACTCCGCAGTGTGTCTTCTCCTTCACTCCCCCCCCCCCTCCTCTCTCTCTCTCTCTCTCTCTCTCTCTCTGGTTTGTGTGTATAAAAGTAGCTGATGCTGTGGGGAGAATATGCTTCTACAGTTTAGAATCTGAATCCAGGGAAATAGTGAATGCTAGATAGATAGATAGATAGATGGATAGATAGATAGATAGATAGATAGATAGATATGATAGATGATGGATGGATGGATGGATAGATGGATGGATGGATGATAGATAGATAGATAGATAGATTTTCGAAATCTGAAATAAACACAAGCCCACCTTTTTTTAACCAACCAGAAATTTTCTTACATACATGAAGAACTCATTTCTGAGAATGGTGTGACAAATTACCCCAGTGAGTATTTTACCATAAAGGCAATTTAAAACTCCCAGTGGAGAGGCTGGTCTCTACTTACATTACCAAATGTTCTTCCCAAATCAATCCACAGTGAAGCCCCATATGATATCATGCATGACTTCACCGGTCAAGGGAATTCATAGTCCAGTAACAGCGATAGTGTTTATCCCACATCTCTCATCTCAGGCTAAAAGGCTCCTAGCCTGCACTAAGAAATGAGATAAACCTTGAGTTTGAGGTGCCGTGACCAGAGCAGACTGTTTCAAACAGATATGCCCGGCTATGTGAGAAGAGCTGGACAGAAACTGTATAAAGACCTCCAGCACGCTTTGAGATATGTGATGCTTTGATGCACTTTTATTTCTTGTCAATCCAGTGGCCTGAGAAGAAAGTCATTTCTCTGAGAGTGTCATTTTCAAATGCTTGTTAGCTGGATCACAAGCTGCTTTGCGATAATCTTTGTTAATTACTTCTGAGTGAGTGTTCCAGAAGAGAAAACATTCATCGGGAGAAATTTGCTTAAAGGGATAGTTCACCCAAAAATGAAAATTTACTGACAATATATTCAAGATGAAGGCTGTACAAGATGAAGAGGAGTTAGTTTTTTTATCTAAACAAATTTGGAGAAATGTAGCACTGCATTACATCACTATGGTTCTCTCTCCAATCCAAACAGGATAAAATCACCACAATAATCTCCACTGCAGTCCATCAGAATGTTTTAAGATAATAAAATAATAAGTGCAGATGAGCGTCACATAAACAATTATCAGAATGAGAGCATTTAACCCATCAAGTGCAACACTTGGAGCAGTGATGGGGAGCAGTCGGAGGTTCGGTGCCTTGCTCAAGGGTCTCACCTCAGTCGGGGACAATTCCAGCCGGAGCCGAGATTTGAACCCACAACCTCGGGTTACAAGTCCAACGCTCTATCCATTAGGCCACGACTGTCCCAAAAAACTTGGTTAGAGATGCCACGAAGTAGGTGGCAATGCCTTAACCATATGTGTGTTGAAGGTCACTAGGACCTCTTCCATCCTTGTCAAGGGGAGTGCTAACCTTCTCTCCTTTCATACAACACATTTTATGAATTGACAATCCATCAAGAAATGTATAACTTCAAACTTCTGGCTAGAAAGTCCTCTATCCATAAAATGGCTTTCTCCATTGAAAAATTAATCTTGTCTGAATCAGGAGAGAAGTATGCACAGATCAAACACCGTCTACAAGCAAAAATAGTTCTAAACAATTATGTCAGTGGATTTTGATTAGAGAGGACAACATAGAATGAGCTTTTTCACTGGAGGAAATTATGAAATCATAAATTAAAAAACCTTAATGATAAATTTGCTTACAAACACGCACTTTTCACTTCACAATATGTTAATTGTTGGACTGGAGTGGTGTGGATGTCTTGTGGATTATTGTGTTGTTTTTATCAGCTGTTTGTACTCTCATTCTGACGGCACCCATTCACTGCAGAGCATCCATTGGTGATGCAATGCTAAAATTATCCAAATCTGTTCTGATGAAGAAACAAACTCATCTTACTGAGGGTGGGCAAATTTTTTTTTTTTGTGGGGGGTCAAATTCTTTGGGTTCTTTTATAAAAATCATTTTTAATTTCAAATAATTTCTTCTGTGCAACAAATCAATTATCTTCAATAAGGTATATTGAAGTTTTTTTTCTTGTACAATGAAAGTCAATAGGGTCCAGTGTTGTTTGGGAGTAATAATAGAGGAAAGAGCTTTTTGGTTGTCTAAACCTCTATATCTACAATCGACTGACTGTTTCTGAGGCTGTAAGATCACAGCTCAGTGTACTTACAGGCTAATGAAGCATGACACATGAATCATGCCCAGCACTGTGTTTGCCATAGTTAAAAATCAGCTGCTGAATATAATGATGCGGTTGCATTTATCTTAAAACAGATAAAGTGAAACATATATGCATCTGCTGACACTCATTCAATGTACTTTTTTTAACTTCATGCATTCCCTGGCAACCAAACCCATGACCTTGGTGTTGCTAGTGCCACACTCCTCTCTTTAAGCTGGAGAAATAAATAAGATCCAAGAAAAGAAAATCTCAAAGTGACTGACAATCTATTGACACTCTATAGAGGGGTCCCATCCCTCCCTGTCCTTGAGAAAATCTTAATTAGATCCGAGGAGGACTAAGGATTATCTGTGATTTTCCACACGGTCTCTATTTTCCTGCCATCTATCTGCCATGTTGCTGTAATTCCACACTGAAATGCCACCAAGACGAGCAAATCCACAATATGCTTAGCTTACTTAGGAAGTGCTGAAACAGGTATTCTGCAGCTAATGTGGTGTAGAAAGGTCCTTGGGGATGGGAAACTCATTTTTTTCGTTTTCAGCACTTTGGAGCATTTCCCAGGAACAATTAAAGTCAACGTGAAATGGCATTTGCAACCCATTTTTGCTGCAGTAAGATGATGCAGTTTTAAGTGAAACACGATATTCAACGAGACATAAAAAAACAGTAGGGCAGGACTTAGTAGAGTATACTGTAAAAAAAATGTTGAGCCAACTTAAATTTTTAAGGCAACCAGCTTCAGCAGATTTTGAGTTCTCTCAAATTATTTTTGCAGAAGATTCTCAACTTTTTGTTGTATAAACTTAAAACAACAAGTTGAGAAAACTCAAAAATCTGCTGAAGCTGTTGCCTTAAAATTTTAAGTTGGCTCAATTTTTTTTTTACAGTGATAGGACACCAGGAATTGATGATAAAAATAGTTGATACGCACCATTACTGCTTAGGTCAATCTCCTGTTATTTGCTTTTACTGCAGCAACATTAAAGAACTGCATTAATCATTGGCAAGATTTTATAAAGGTTGCATTACAATCATTGACTAAAACCTTGACAATATGAACAACTCTTTAGCTATTGGTTGAAATGATTTATTATGTTTTCTTTAAAGAGAAAAAAGAGCCTCTAACATTATCTCTATCATTTTTCTATTATTTTGACTTGTTTTATTTGTATTAAAAAAGGACCCTCTAACACAAGCATTCCCTGTTCTTTTCATATTCTATCTACTTGTTTTCTTTTTATTTATTATTGAAAAAAACATGAAAAAAACATGTACTGCATTAGGCCGACTGAGACTTGTCATAGCACTTGCACGTTGTTGCTCTTTTGTTGATTTTGATTGTCCTCATTTGTAAGTCACTTTGAATAAAAGTGTCTGCTAAATGACTCAATATAAATGTAAAATAAATACATATATATATATATATATACACACACACACACTGGCCACTTTATTAGGTACACCTTGCTAGTACCGGGTTGGACCTCCCTTTTGTCTTCAGAACTGTCTTAATTCTTCGTGGCATAGATTCAACAAGGTGTTGGAAACATTCCTCAGAGATTTTGGTCCATATTGACATGATAGCATCACGCAGTTGCTGCAGATTTGTCGGCTGCACATCCATGATGTGAATCTCCCGTTCCACCACATCCCAAAGGTGCTCTATTGGATTGAGATCTGGTGACTGTGGAGGCCATTTGAGTAAAGTGAACTCATTGTCATGTTCAAGAAACCAGTCTGAGATGATTTGAGCTTTGTGACATGGTGCATTATCCTGCTGGAAGTACATCAGAAGATGGGTACACTGTAGTCATAAAGGGATGGACATGGTCAGCAACAATACTCAGGTAGACTGTGGCGTTTAAACGATGCTCAATTGGTACTAAAGGGCCCAAAGTGTGCCAAGAAAATATCCCCCCGCACCATTACACCACCACCAGCAGCCTGAACCGTTGAGACAAGGCAGGATGGATCCATGCTTTCATGTTCTTTACGCCAAATTCTGACCCTACCATCTGAATGTCAGCAGCAGAAATCTGAGACTCATCATGACCAGGTCCTCAATGTTTGAATTCCATATCTTCTATTGTCCAATTTTTGGTCAGCCTTTGCGAATGTAAGCCTGTAATGCGAATGTAATGCGTGAAAATCCCAGTAGATCAGCAGTTTTTGAAATACTCAGACCAGCCCGTCTCTGTATGTATGTAATGTATTTTTAGCTATTGCTACAATTATACCCATTATACTTATAACAGTTTTTTTTTGCTCCATGGTCACATTTACTATTATTATTTACTCTTCTATTCTAAAATTGAATATTCTGTAAAATTCTAAAATGATTCTGTCAAAATTGATGTCATGTTATTGTTCAGACTGACGGCTGAAGGTCTGGAATATATGGCTGCATTCATTGGTCAAGGCCCGCCCATGAGGACGTTTGACTGACATGTCAAACAACCAATCACAGTTCGTTTCGTTCAGCGTCACGTTTCGGGGCGTGGAAATGTCGCCACAATAACAGACCGGTGTGTGAAACTCTCGGATGTATTTTAAAGATTCTATGGTGCAAACGTTAAATATTTCACATACTTTTGAAAATCCAGCGTTCAATCTACTCTGATAAGTGTTCGCCGTCACATTTGTAAACACGACGGCTTTCTTCTTTCGCGAGGGAGTTTGGCGCCATGGCATCTTTGTTTCCAGGCAGAACGTTAAAGAACGCGACACACACGTCTCCCGGAAATCCTGTATAATTCAACCAATCCGACGACGACTTCGACACTCCTGAAGTGTGCCATATGCATCAGACGTTTAGCCAACGGTCCGTGGGCATGACGTCTGAGGCTGAGACTATGTTATTATTGACTTTAAAGCACACTTGTCACGTTACCGAACAGGCGTTTGGCACGGTGCACCATGTGTGTGTCATTCATTGCATTAGACAGCCCACAAATGCTCTTAGTCACCATTAATAATAGCCAACAAATGCTCATTGGGTTCATTTTTGCTTTTTAACTTAGTGTGTGTGAGATGAAAACGGGGGCCCACACACAGCGAGGATTCACTTGAGCCCTCCCACGCGCTCTCTAAACCATCCTATACACCATCAGGAGCTGAGATTGTGTGAGTGGAGCTCCCATGTGGCTTCACATTTCATTTACAAGGCATTCGCCTCGATTTTTTGCATGTCATTCGGTCTCTTCTAGCGAGCACAGGTGTGCAGACACAGAAAATGATGAAGTTATGTTAAAATCACAGCTCATAATTCTGCCTAACGTCAATATATAATATTTGTACATATAATATTGATTTACCCATCACCCCACACCTCGTAATATCACAGTCTCTTTGTCCTCATGGCATCTTCGGCCCCCTCCTCTGCTTTCTTTTCATCCGGCGGCTCGTGGACTTTGATGGCGGTCAAACTCACAGCACATGCTCTCTCTCCGCTCTGTAATCCACAGGCTGAGCGATCCGGTGCATGGAGATCTGTTAATAATAGATCACACGACACAATGAGAGGGGGATCTGAGATACATAAACAACCATGGCAAATAGAAGTTAAACGACTCAAATACACACCCGGCTCACGTTTTGAATTGAGTCACACATGCAAAAAAAATTGTCTAGTTACTTTTATTATATAGTGCTTTTTATAACACAGATCATTTCAAAGCAGCTTCACAGTAATAAACAGGAATATAAAAATCAATTATGCAGGCTTCTTCAAATATGAGAACAATTCTGCTGTATATCAGCTATAAAAAGACACGTTTAATTAATGATTTAGTGTAAAATTCATGAATTATGAAAGGAGTTTATAGGCACAGCTTTATCTCTTCAGAGTCATTGATTTGAGGGATCTCTTTGGGAGACTGAGGATAGTTGTCACACTTTTTACTACAGTGAATATTGTTAAGAGCTGATTTACAGTATATATAAACACAAAAGTCTTGAATACAAAAATAAATAAAATCCATATTTATACAGATGCAGATTTGTGACAATATATAGTGGTTGTCACAGTGGAAATCTGCTATTTATTATACTCTGATTTGAAAAGCATTGCACGACATATCTTTGTGTAAAATGTAATCAAAGTACACACACACACACACGCACGCACACACACACACACACACACACACACACACACACACACACACACACACACACACACACACACACACACACACACACACACACACACACACACACACACACACACACACACACACACACACACACACACAGCTAAGTCAACTCTTCCCTTAAGGCATGTAAGTTTCACTTATTGTCTGAATAACTATTACAAAACTATAATATACCTCTATTATAGTCAACTCTTTCTTTAAAGCATGCGTTCCTAACCCAACAACTATGACTAAACATGATGATATTCATTTTTTTTGTTTGTTTTGAACTTTACTTCATAAACATGATCATAATTTGGCTCTTTATTTACACTAGGTTTATAAAGTAAATTAAAACATTGCTATTGAAAATAAACACTTGCAGACCTTGCGAAAACGTACCCATGTGACAACTAGCCCCGGTTATAAGAGAAGTTAATATAACATAAAAGACTACATATTTAGTATGCATAATTATGAGTCAGTTTAATTCTATTCGATTAAAACATGATGATAAAGAAGTGATTTTTCAGCATGTCGGATCCATAATTAACCTGCAGTGATCCTGACTTAATTACTGTCACCTGATGAGTAATTAACTTCCTCTTTAAACGTGCACGGGGCAAACTCACTCTTTTCTTTTGCTGTTCTAGAAGCAGCTCTCAGATTGATTTCTGGTGAGAATATGTAATTAATTTCTGAACAATTCACATTACATACTGCGCATTAATAAACACTTACTGCACGTGCCTTTCAGTTTTCTGTTTTTGTTTCAAAATGAACAAAACGGATAAACCTTTGTCCACTCTTTGGGGTAAGATGTTACACTTTTCGTGTTTTCAAGTTTAAAATGTACTAGTATGCTATTCTATATGAACTCGTTGTTTGCTTCAGGTTGTGAACTCAATGGATCTAATAAAGAAGAGTTCTTCAAGACGGATGATACGAACCATCAACACCAGCTGGCACTGAGAACGGTTGGTTCAGTGGTTGTCGAGGTAAACGTGACGTTTGATCGGTGTTTATGACATTTAACCCGTTCATATTTGACTTGAAGATGTGTCTGGGTCACACCGCTAAAGATGAGTTCAATATTGTCGAGTTGGTCACTGGTGAGGGCAACAGCAGCGCGAAAGCGGTTCCCATAGCAACACTACACGCTAAATCCATGCCAACGGTAAGAAACATTCATATTCATGTAATATTTCTGTGCTCGCTGAAATACCCACAATGCCCCCAAGTAGCACTTTCGCTAATATGATTTTCTTCTCTCTCTTCTGTTTTCACCCTAATTGCCGCTTTCAATTTAACCATCTGGTGTTTTAATTAAAATATTTTTTTTTACTTTAGGTAAAATAGTCGTACGTGTGTGGTCAAAAACGACCACTTTGGAAATAAATGGGAAGCAAAACCTTTCTGAAGTTTGTGTGTTTTTTTATCAACCTCAAATTTGGAACAGTTGCTTAGATGTATGACTCTGATTCGTCACGCTGTTTTATATTAGGCTAAAACATGTTTTGGAAACCATATATATAGTTTCTATAAAACGGTAGGCCTATTTTTATTTACTTTTTTTGCACTTTTTATATTAAATAAAATATTTAATTTAGTTTGTTGCAGTTTAATTTTCAGTTAAGCAATAATGCCAGTCAGACCAAGCTTTCAAGATTTTCATCCCTTTAAGTTGGAAACCAAATTTTCAGATCTATGCTCAAAAAGCAGTTAATGGGTAATATCATAACTATTCCATAAATGGCACAGTAAAATGCTAAATATTATTGAACTAAAATATAGTGGCCTAGATTAATTAGTGAAAACAGTAATTTGACGACCACGCAAGCAGCACCAGAGGGTTAAAAAAGTTGTCAAACTATTTTCTTGGAGTCTTATTTACTTTGAATAGAGCTACAGTAATCCCATTTCACCTCCACAAGTCTGTATATACCTCATGATTTCATTCTCCATCAGGTCAACCTGTCTGGATTGGATCTTCATCCACCCGTGACCTTTCGCCTGAAGCACGGCTCTGGGCCGGTGTATGTCGGAGCGGAACATGTGGCCCGTGAGTGTCCTTTCAGCTCTAGTTTTAGCTGCTATCTGTGGGTGCTGTTAAAGTCAATGGATCTTGTGCCAAAATCTCTCCCAGTGGAGGAGTACTCTGATGAAGAGCTGGATGAGATGAGGAGGTAGAAGAGGAGGAAGATATTGAAGAATCACCGGTTAAGAAAGTCACAAAAAATAGTGCTGGCAAAGTAAGGCATCATCTCGTAGGTCACAAGTTGTTTAAATTAAATTTGTTCTCATTCTCACTGCTCCCTTTTATCTTCAAAGAGAAAGAAGCCAGAAAAGGCGGAGGATGAGTAAGTTAAATCTAACTATTAATTGAGTTTGTTTTTCATTTAAGCAAAATAACCAAGTGTTTTATAAATGCAGGGAAGCCTCAGATGGTGATAATCCACCTAAAAAGGTACCTTATCTTTTTTTTTTTATTAAAGCTATGCACAAAGGAGTAACATTTGTTTCCTTCAGGGTAAAGGAAGGGGACGGAAGGCAAAGGTGTGACCAGGCAAGGACCTGTAGATGGCATACAAATTTGATCATGTAGAGACTCGAGCATTGATCATGTTCTCTCATTGCAGATGTGGATGGGAAGTGGCGCGTTCCCAGAAGGCTGCTGCTGGATATCTGAGTGGGGAGATCAAATGTCTCACCATGGTCCCATTGTAGTTATACTTTGTCAATAAAACTGTTGGAGGGGAAGCAAACTAGTCTCATTTTGTCTGGAAGAAAGTATGACTGGGTTTGGTGTAAAACTGTCTGCAGCTGTCATCTTAATGTGACGGCACCAATTTAAATCCAAGTCACTACATTAGTGATTTACCAGAGGTAAAGAGAAATCTTACTGTGGTAATGTGCTGCTTTCAGTAAGTAGATATTACATGTATTGAGCCTGGAATATTCTTTCAACAAAGTTAAACTCTATTGCATAATGGTAATGACTTTAGTTAAAATTACAGTTTTAGCAGAAGAGCTTTTAGTTTGCATTTCTGCTTTTAAAACCTCCAAATTGGCTTTATTTTTAGCACCTCACAGTAACTTTAAGGAAAACTAACATTGCACCACAAATGCTGCATTTTAGTTTAACTGAACCTGGAACATTCCTTTAGTTTATGTATGCTTGCCAAGCACTTGGACCCTGTGTTTAGCAGCTTCTGCTTCTGAAAATGAAGTACAAATTAATTTCTTTACTCCGTTCCTAGGCGAATAAGGCTAAATTAATGATTCGATTGCAGAAACCAGGTCTGCCTCCTTTATTATGGAGAGCACAATCAGTGCTTTGTAAAACTGCTCTATTTCAGTTGTTTTCCTCTGTGAATGTAATGCTGCTCTTCTCCTTCGAAAGGTCGAAACAAATCCCAATGATTCTGCTTGACGTTTTTGTTTGCATCTGTTAGAGTTCAACAAATTTGCACTGACTGCTGGGAAGGAAAGAGCGCTCGCTGGTCAAGATTCATTTACCTGACCTGAAGCACCCGCGGGTATCAGCACGGCTCGAATAAAGGGCATGTTTACAGAGAGAATTTTAGGAATTTCAAGCATTCGCTTTAACATCTTTATTTTATGTGTACAAACAGTGCTCACAATAAATCCTCAGTGTATTTGTGCTTCCAGTTAAATGTGCATCAATGCATTCTGGACAGAGACGATTCTCCATGTCTTCATCTATCCTGTCAGGGGAAAGAAAAAAAGAGTGACTAAGTGATTCTCGTCCTTTCACAATTCAGTTTAGTTTCATGTTGCTTAGTTTTTGTCATTTAAAGGGGTCATATGAGTGTTTTTTTTTCTTTGCAGCTGTGCTTTTAATACATGTAATCATTCACTTTGCATACACTAAAAAAAAAAAGCACTAAAGCTGTCACTGTTGAAGTACCATTTCAAAAGATACACCTTTGTACCTAAAGAGTGCATATTGGTACCTTAAAGGAACGAAAGTGTACCTTTTGAAAAAGTACTTCTGCTTCTTGCAATAAGGAAAAGCTTACAGACACTGTAGGTAATATCTTCCAATAATTATTGTGCTATTAAAAAAAACTGTTAAACAGCAGAAAATGCAACTTCCTTCTATACACCAAACTGATGTTTGTGATGTGCAATGTATGGGTGATCAAATCCCAGGTTTCTGACAATACAAACCCACGGATTTCAGAATATCCCTGGATTTGGACTGGGGAAGAAGTTTCAAGTTCGCAAATAAGTAGCAGTATGTTTCAGTATAAATTCAAAAGATCAAGGGGAATTAGGTTCCTCTTGATATGACCCCCTTAAATGTAAAGCAGGCCAGAGCAGTTTTAAGCTTAACCTCGTTGAGTCTTCTAGTCGACTTCTGTTTTTTTGAGGTACTTCTTCATCACCGAGTTGACGTCCTCGCTGCCCTCGGCTTCCAGCCTCTCTCCTTGAGGCCCACGGCGCTTCTGAGATCCGCCAGAACTTGAGGAATCGGAGTCGGACTCCCTACGTGATGCTCTGGAGGGGGGCAACTCCCCAAAGTGCACGCTGAGGGCTCGTCTCTGGCTCGTACGGGAACTGCTAGATGCCAGGCTGCTGGTGGACTGCGCTCGTCGGATGGCTGGGAGAATGTCTGAGCTGGTGTCCCCTGCATCGACTCCGGCCCTCTCCTTGTCTTGATTCCCGAGGAGTCTGCGATTCTGGAATACAAGTGGCTCTGATCCCAATTGTGACTCTCCCGTTTCTGTCACCAGGCCACCGAGCAGACGGCGTCGGATTGGTTGATAGGTGCCAAGAGGCGGCATCGCTTTCGAGCTGGGCTCCTCCTCGCCTTCCTCAGGGATGGCCAGGTTGGACAAGTGGCGGCGGGAACTTGCGGTGGAGGTCACGGATGCGAGGGAGTCGCAGGAGCTGAAGCGGTGAATCTTTCCTGTGGGGGTTGTGGTGGTGGAGGACTTTGGGCCTGACTCGGATAGGGAGCGGAGGCTGGAGGCACGAGGCAGGTGCGGACTGGGAGGTTTCAGTATGCCGGGTCGAGGCAGGTCCTCCAGACCCTCCTCTGCTTCTAAAGACAGAGCTGAGGACCTGCGGCGTAGTGTGGAGGCCCCTGTCGTCTGATAGATGGGAAGGGACACTGCGCTCCCCTCGCCCGCCTCCGAGCCTCTTTCCCCCCCAGCGCGCTTCTTCCTCAGACCCTCCAGGAGCTCAGATAGGGCCGTGGATGATGACGCTCTGCCAAGACCACTAGAACTTTCTTTGACGTCTTCATCAAGGTCTTGCGTGCAAGATCTGTCATAGGGAATAAATGACAGACAATAACAGTGAACATAAACTAAAGGATGGTTATTAAATCATCATTTACCCACTCTTATGTTGTTCCAAACCCATATGGCTTTCTTGCTCCCATGGAGCACAAAAGGAGACATTTTCAAGTATCTGACAAGACATGACAAATCAATGTCAATCCTCACTAGGGTTGCAAAGGGGTGGAACATTTCCGGTGTATTTACAGATACTAAAATGGAAACACTTTTGCGACAGAGTCTACCGGCTTTTTGAGATTCTGCAGTCTTTTAACGTCTGCCAGTAAATAAAGCCGTGTTTATGAAGACTGTGGGTAGAAGCACATAAGCAACTACTGTAGATACTAGATTTCAAATGTTTGTGTAATCCAATGTTTAGTTGCTTGTTTCTAATGCAGATTGTGGGTTATACTTCTATTTCCATAGTCAACTTTAGACATTCTACTAAGTAACTTTGCAACTACATGACAACTAACTCTCATTAGACTATTAGTAGATGGTTATGACCATTGGTGGTTGGTGACCATTAAAAAGTATTAGCAGATATTAACGTAATTGCAAAGTTACTTATAGTAAGTAGAATGTCTAAAGTGGACTATCAAAATAGTGTGTTACCACAGATTGTTGCGTCATTATTTGCTTTAACATTCATGCCAATCTTGATCGAATCACATATGGTAGTGCGCAGATCTGTTATCGTAACGACATTAACCCACCCCCAAACAACAACACGAGTCTAGTTTATATGTACACCTCAGGTAGCTCCATAGACCACAATGCAACACGATTATGACGCCATCACAGATCGCGTTTAATTTATCCTCACCCCAAACAACTGCCATATCTTTTTTTTGTTTTTACATTTAAAACAGTCAAAGCATACCTATATACACATAGAATGTTGCATCAAGCAAATTCGTAAGGGAAAATGAATAAATAAATCAACTCCACAGCGGATTCCAAGTGATCAAAGGCTCAGGACGCCCATTGCGAAGGCTTCACCAGTAGTGGACACTTGTGCAGCATAATCAGTGACATACATAAAAGTAAATGAGACAGAGGGAAATTAGTGAAGGGATAACATTTTTTTACTGGAATGCAGCCATAGAGTCCAGACCTGGCTGGGTCATAGGGTATGGCAATGCTTTACAGATGCATACACTACTTTTTATTTATTCTCTGGTGTTTGACAATTTGAGTTGCCTTTCATTGTATGGAAAAAATAATAATTCTTCAACATTTCTCCATTTGTGATTCACAAAAGTAAATCAGTCATACAGGACTAGAGCCATGCTTGCTAAAATGACTACTTACCTTATCTGGCCTGGTAGTGTTACCTTGTTTACTGATGCACACTCATGCCTATTGATTATCAGGCTTCTCGTGTTATGTTACCTGAAACTGTAGGTGCTCATGGTGTCGGTAACAGACTGGCGGCCGGAGCTGCTTCCTGCGTAAGGAGAAGTTCTGCCTCCTCGTGGTACACCTGCCCACTGACGGATCCCTTCGCCAACGTCTTCAGTACCCACACTGGATCCGACGCTGGACATGGTGTCGCTGAAATTCAAACCCCACGTTAGTGTGAAAATCATGCTTTCATGGGAAAGATCAACAGCTGTGCAACATGCTTTCACAGCACAAGCGATCAAATCAATACATGCCTGTATCAATGCATACATGACCTACATGAATACGATCGTGCACATGGCTCAAGAGGAGATCTTTCGTCATGGGTGCTGTAACGCCACACATGGGGGTGACATTAGCTCTGATATCCTCATTGCTACCCAGCAGGCCATGTGTGTTCAGTGAGCTGTGAGTTCATTAGTCTTGAGAGCGCTGTCATTATCAGGGCTCGTCGGGGCACTACGCACTGATCCACAGCCTGTTTACAGACTGACTAAAGCTGTTTGCTTGAGATCCCAAAACATAAGCTCCGTTCCAAGAGCTAGTGTGCTGCCTTGCTGCTAAATGCCAAAAGAGGCCGCTATCTTCTAATGGAGCATCCTACACTATTACAAATTTAGTTTCTAAAAGGTTTTTTTTTGTAGCGATGCAATTGAACCACCATTTTGGGTTCCCCAAAAAATTAAACGAGCCACTTTGTTTCTTAGTGTTAAGAATATTTGAACAATTTGAAGAACTTTTTTCCATTATAAAGAACCTTTTGTGCAATTGAAAGGTTCCATGGACTTAACAGGTTCTTCATGGAACCATCCTAACAAAGCACATTTATTTTTAAAAGCATAGCCATGAATTCTTATGAGTGATTGATTTGGAACGCTCTGCGTAGGCATATATTTGCATCTGCGTTTATGCATTTGGCAGACACTTTTATTTAAGTGATTTACATTGGATTTATATATATATTCATGTATAAGTGAATTAATTTCTTGGGAATCGAATCCATGACCTTGGCATTGTTTACACACAACTGATTAGTACAATTAGTTTTGCATCACCATGTTACTAAATGATGCAAGAGCTACTCTACCAAGCATAAAATGTGCATTCACAAAAATATTGGCTAAAATTGCATTTTTTATTAGATTATTTTTCAGTACTGCATTAAGTATAAATAGTAGAGATCAAAATTAGAGAACCTATAATTTCCTAAATTTCAAGGTCACTGTTTAGCCCTATTTGAAGTTAACCTAACAGGAGTAAAAGGGCAGTTTTAAGTATATTTGATAAATTAATTGTATTCTAAAGCACAGTATCCAAGACTTAAATGAGATATATGAAGTAGAACTCTGATCAAAATTAGAGAGCACTTACAGATACCTCCAAGTTATTGGTGTTAATCTGGGACCTGGTGCTAATTTCCTTAATTATATGACAAACCCATTCCTCCCATATTCCTCATTGAGATTCCAAGATGACTAAAACCCTGCGACAGGAGGATGACCCTTTCAGCCATTGTAAGTTATTCATAAGTTAGTCATTCCAAATCTGTGATTTCTCGAACATTACAGGTTTACAATGACACTAATTAATTCAAGTCCCCCCAAAAAGACAGGATAAGACAGAGACTCAATGGGGAATCGGTTCAACACTGCAGCTGGAATTGCTTGCCAGTTTTGTCAAACATGTTAGTAGTACAGTGGTATACCTACAGATAATATTCCTTCAGAATTTGAGTGATGAAGATTAACAATATTTCAGAAAAATTAAGTATTTATAGATTGTTCTCTAATTTTGATCTCCACCGTGTAGTATTCTGCTTATTGCATTGCATTCAGGAATTCAATTATTCATGGATACATGGGATTCTGCTTTAGAATTAGCTCCAAACAAAGTACAGTACCTATCTTTTAGAAACGGTTTCTTGTTGTGTGTATGCCTATGATGAGTTAAAATGCTGGGCAGATCACTAGGTTTTGGAACAGTTGCGTCAAAACCTATTCTAGCTTCCAGAAGCTGTTATTCAAACATACAAGAGTAAGGTAAGATTTGCTTGCATATGCCGTGGGTTCTCTACCCTGCTCTTGTAATTGGACCCACTACATTCGTACAGAGATTTAAGACCCAAAGCTCTGAGCAACTGCAACACAGTTCATTTTATCCCCTTTTTCACTTGCACAGACAACTGAAAGAGACGAGACGCGGGGGGTCTCGGCTAACGCACATGCATTATTCAGAAGACAAAGCATATCACAGCTGGTGAACTTTTAAAAGGACTCTCTCGCACAGAGGAAAGCGTCTTGCATTTAACAAAGCAACGTGGCAGTGTGGGTATGTTGCGGTTTGTGTCTGACAAGTAGGTGTCTGTTCACATCTGTCCAGCGGAGACTCTCGTCTGTCTTCATTCAGACATGTGAAAGGAAGCCGTGACCTTGCACAAGTCCACACACACTTACAGCACTGAGCAACAGGCTAAGCAGGCAACATCGACAGACAAATGCAGCGCTGGCCCATCCATCAACATTTGCTTGATGGGGAATTTTTAGACCAACGAGAGAACGATGGTTATGCGTTAGACTCCAACAACACCATTAAGCCACGGTTCACATAGAGACGCCGTGCATTTATATGCAATAAAGAAAAAGAAAAAAAGTGCATTTCTTCATGTCGCAGCAGACGTTAATGTAGGTTATGCAACTAGAGCTGGACAATATAGGGAATGCATTTGCAATAATATATCTGGCAATATAAAATGAAGCATCCTAGATGCTTTTAATACACTTTTATTTGACAGTTAAGTTTCTTTAAGATCATTAAAGTAGTTACACAATCCTTCTTTGACTTGTCATTTGTGAATATGAGAACGCTACGAGAAAATGCTCTATAGTGTGTGAGATTTAAATAACAGTAGTAAATACAGCTAGTAGGTTAAATAATAAATATTAAAGGTACATAATATTTAAAAATACTATACTTGAAAAATAAAAGTAATTAAAATAAAAAAATATATTTATTGAATTTATAGAATAAAAAATTTAAATAAATATATATATATATATATAAATTAGAATGTTCGACAAAAAATTCCTATAAATTTGATATATCTAATGCCTAAGAAATGCATTTTTTTCTACATCGTCCAGTCCACTGGCCCACTTTGAAGCCTGCATTCATCCGATAGCTCATTCCCAAATGCAGAACATAGAAAATGAACACGGATACGTGGTAGAGAACTACAAAAGGATGGAGTGCTTACAGATCTTTCCTTCTAGAGAAGGACTCCACAGCCGTCTGCACACTGTGTGAAGAGGGAGACGCAGTCAGAGACACAGGAGTGGAGCGGAGAGCTAAAGTGGTTGGAGGTACGAGCAAAGCAAGCATATCCAACTTTCAGTGAAGTCTAAGCAGTCTGGCGGAGAAGATCAAAGTCTTGAACTCTGATACATCGGACTGCATTTTACTACGGGTGTCGAGGGAGGAAGGCATTATTGAAGCGCTTATAGTAGCAACGTGTAGCCTTGATTTTCACAGTGAGGTAAATCTCTTCACATTTCAGCTCAACTGAAGAAATAAAGAAAGCTATTACAAAGTAACAGCGAGAAGTAACACTTCAAACCAAAAGGGAAGAAAATATACATCTACTCTTTTCTTTCCTTTTGAAGTTTTATGTCTTGTTTCTTTTAGAAAATCAGTTAGTCAATAAAATGGTTACTTATAAAAACTGTGTAAATAACTACTGTATATACTGTACATATGGAGTTGAGTTTGCCAAAAAATAAATAAAAATTAAACACATAATTGAAATAAAAACTCGTAAAGTTAGATTCGATGAAAAACAAAACAAAATGTGAAAAAAACAAATAAAACAAAATAAAATAAACAAGATAAAATAAAATAAAGCAACTCCAACAAAATAAAAACATTGTTAGAAAAGTTAGATTAGCTGAAAAACAAAACAAACAAACAAAAAACCCTGAATAACCCTGAATTCAATGAAGTAAAATAGAGTAAAAAATTCAAAATATAAAATAAAAACAAGATAAATAAAATATACAATACAATATTAAAATAAAATAAAGCAACTCCAACAAAATAAAAACATTGTTAGAAAAGTTAGATTAGCTGAAAAACAAAACAAAAAACCCTGAATAACCCTGAATTAAATTCAATGAAGTAAAATAGAGTAAAAAATTAAAAATATAAAATAAAAACAAGATAAATAAAATATACAATACAATATTAAAATAAAATAAAATAAAGCAACTCCAACAAAATAAAAACATTGTTAGAAAAGTTAGATTAGCTGAAAAACAAAACAAAAACAAAAAACCCTGAATAACCCTGAATTAAATTCAATGAAGTAAAATAGATAAAAAAAAATATAAAATAAAAAACAGGATAAATAAAATATTAAAATAAAATAAATAAAGCAACCCTAATGAAATAAAAAGTTGCTGAAAAAACAAACAAAATGCAACCCCCTTCCCTTAAAAATAACACAAAAACTAAACAAAACCAAAAGATGGTACTTCGAAAATCTACTGTCAATTCTACTCCATTCAAGAATATAGCTAACTTTGTTCAACACGCTATTATTTGTAAGAATCCATCACAATCTTGAATACTATACAGTCTGGCTAGTACACGAACTGGTTTGCAGACAGTTCCCTCTTGCTATGCTAGACTGTGGAACAGAAAAGCTCCAGCGCATGTCACCAGCGATACCTTTCTGAATCACTTTCATCGCTGGACTCCGCCTCCTCCAGCGCGGCGTGTAGATCAACGATTCGCCGGATCGATGTCTCTAGATCAGCTTGCAGGGTCTGTCTCACAGCGCTAAGCTCTTCCACTTGCATTTCCTGAACACAGATAAGACTTCAGATAACCCTCGACGGGAAATAAAGACCCTGCATCAGGACAAGCCAAGAGTTTAATCTCTAAACGAGCATAATTCATTAACTGCTTGCTAAGGCTAGCATCGTTATTAAACCGCTCACATTTTATTCAGAAAACATAACAATCGACCTAATTATATAAAGGCTAAGAACATGACCAGGTTACATTTCATTCATCCTAATCATTTCTAACATAAAGAAATTATTTTATATAACTTATACAACTTTATTATATACTTTACTATATAGTTATACAAATATATATATATCCACTTAATTTATTTTAATGAAAATATTAATAAAGTATTCAAGGAATATATTCAAAGGAAACCATTCATTTAATAGATCTGTGTTTTAGATTTTTTATGTAATAATACAAATGTATTTAAAACAAATATTTAAATTCAGTTAATTTAAATACTTGTAAACAAATGTACATTTTTACCTTTCACGCACGCACGACACACACACACACGCACGCACACACACACACGCGCACACGCACACACACACACACACACACACACACACACACACACACACTCACACACACACACACCACACACACACACAAACACACACACACACACACACACACACACACACACACACACAGAGAGAGAGAGAGAGAGAAAATTAATAGTAAATTAACAAATTAATTTTCTTTGTAAATGTATCAAATACATTTTTTATTTATTAATATATATATGATTGTATTACTGTGTTTTTTGGCAAGCCTTTCTCTTTAACTTCTGAAGTGCTTGTTTGCTAAAGGACAATCCTGCGTTA
>CM049796.1:1568350-1575850 GCA_027422405.1 Ptychobarbus kaznakovi | reverse complement strand
ATCACGCTTCCAGAGCACAGTCACATTAGAGAGCTCACGACGGCCCGAGGGCAGGGACGTTCAGGTCGAATGCGTGGACAGGATCTCTAAAGGACTCTCTCAGCAAAGCCACAAGTGTTAGCTAAGTTTAGCACAGGGCACACGAGCGAGAGCATGTCAAAAGATCCTCTATAACCACTAAAATTAACAGTGTACAAACTAATATTGTCCCAGCAAACATGCCAAAAGCATTATGTAAAGATTGCATAAATGTTATGAACATAAAACAATGTTAATGGAATGCCCTTATGATTTTTATAGCTGATAAAAGTTCTAACATTTCATTGTTATGTCTGGTATGTTCTGAATGCTGTTAAAAGAACATCCTTCTAAATAAAGGAACTTGAAAATAAAGGACAATAATAAGGAACTATAGGTGCATCTCAATAAATTAGAATGTCGTGGAAAAGTTCATTTATTTCAGTAATTCAACTCAAATTGTGAAACTCGTGTATTAAATAAATTCAATGCACACAGACTGAAGTAGTTTAAGTCTTTGGTTCTTTTAATTGTGATGATTTTGGCTCACATTTAACAAAAACCCACCAATTCACTCTCAACTAATTAGAATACTTCATAAGACCAATACAATTTTTTTTTAGTGATTTGTTGACATTCTAGTTTATTGAGATGCACCTGTATAAAGGAAAACAAAGGAACTTTTTTCAGCGTTTCCAATCATTTTTCTCATGTTCAAATAATGTGGATAAAGCAGTATTTTGTGCTTTCAATAATAAATCAATAATTTGAATGTTGACATCCTTACAGCATAATCTTCCAAAAAACAAAAACAAATCCTAATTGTTATATTTTAGAATGATTAATAATGAAAAACAATATAAAATTCATTTTATATATATATATATATATATATATATAAATTATTTTTTACATGTATCAAGTATTTTAAGTTATATATAATGACTTTCCTTTTGTCCCGATGTAACCAATCCCTCATAGTTTTTGATCCTGTCCCACGTTTAGCATCCAGTCACTTGCTGAAGGATAAAACCAAGCCCTGCCCTACAGATCTTTCTCTGAAGTATGTCACATTTTAGAAGTAAATTGGGGTAACTAATATAATTTCATGCTGACGTTAAGCTGTTAATATAAATGAAGTTGAGAATGTTTGCTGAGCTTTAATATTCCCACAAACAAACTGTAATGAAGAGCACTGACAGACGTGTAGATTCAGAGCTGGACAGTCTATAGTGCTCTTATATCAGATCAGAGAGGAACGTGACAGCTTTACAGATCCTCATAAGCCCTGATGTGACTATAACTCTGTGATCTATCAAGCAGCGCGTCTAACCAAATGACCCACATACAGTATTTCATAAATATCACGCCTGGAATGCTATGAAACTTACAGAGGTTGTTTACAGTGTGTGCAAGCAAATGTTTCAAATCTTGCCATCTATGAGAACATTTTATAAAATGTTTTACACAATGTTTATATTTTGTATATACAATTTTTTTAAGTATAACATTTTTATGTTTTTTGTTGTGTGTGTGTGTGTGCGTGCGTGTGTGTGTGTGTGTGTGTGTGCGTGTGCATGTGCGTGAGAGTGTGAGTGTGAGTGTGAGCGCATGTGTGTGTGCGTGCGTGCCTGCGCATGTGAGTGTGCGTGTGCGCATCTGTTACCTGTTCACACAGTGTGGCAATCAGCCCCTCTAAGTCATGCTTCTCATGAACCACCATCTGTTTTTCCTCATATTCCTGTTCCAGTTGCATCTCCAGCTGTCGGAGCTGCGCGCGCGCACGCACACACACACACACACACACACACACACACACCACACACACACACACACACACACACACACACACACAACACACACACACACACACACACACACACACACACACACCACACACACACACACACACACACACACACACACACACACACACACACACACACACACACACACACACAGAGGCAGACAGGAAAGGATGTTTGAGACAGGGTTGTAAGGTGGTCTGTCAAGCTGTAATTCATTCTGCGTCCCTCACCCTCCTCTGTGAGGACTTTTGCACATCCTCCAGTTCCTCATCCTTGTCCTCCAGCTCCTTCTGATGGATCTGCTTCATCCTCTCCATCTCCATCTCAAAGCGCAGGTGCATCTGTGCAGAACAGAGTTCAGACGGTCTGTTTGTGTTACTGTGTCTTTAAGACTTATGTAAATGTGCTCATGTGCTATCAAGTCATAATCTTTTCAATAGGTCAAATGTTCTTGCATTACTGTACCTGCTCCTGCTGTTTGATTCTGGCAGTCATCTGGCTGATCTCCTCTGAGTGCTCCTTGTCTCTGGACTCCAGCTCACGGAGCTTCTTCTTCAGTTCAGGGATGGAGTCAGAGGTGAGGTGGAGCGGGATGCTCAGGTCACGGATCTGAGCACACAGTTCCTCCTTCTGCTGCTGCAGGTGCGTGACCTCCACCTGACTCTCCTGAAACACACAAACATAAACATACACATCATGTAAACATAAATACACAAAACATCAAGCGCACATACAGGAGCAAAAACACAAACAAGACAAACATCACACACACAAAATCATACAAACAACACACATAAACATGCATGCTTATAACACACATACAAACACAAACTCAAAAGTAAATATACAAATAAAAATTGCACAAACATAAATGCACGCATCCAAACAAGCACAAATGCAAAAATACACACAACAATAATAAACAAACTTAAAAGCAAATTCACAGAAATTGCAAACAATTGCAAACAAATCATATGAATTGGCCTATGCAAAAACATAAAAATCATGAATGGCAAAAACACAAGTGCATAAAAAACACATACAGAACAAACACACAAACAAGCTCGCATATTTGCATGCAAACTAACAAAAAATATACAATTACAATGCAAAAACACACAAAACAATAAACTCGAAAGCAAATACTCCCAGCAATGCACAAAAACTATCACAGACATATAAACACACAAAGTAATCACCAGACCAGGGGCCCGTTTCAATAAGGAGGTTCAACCAACTCTGAGTTTAAACTTGAACTCAGAGTTGAGTTACTCTGAGATGGGAAACTCTGAGTTTTCGTTACAGAACAGCTGAATTGTGTTAGTTTACTCAACTCTAAGTAGGTCGACTCTGAGTTAAGCGCGTGCACCACGACTATAAAAAGCCATCATCAATAGAGTGCAGATATTACGAGTCACCATGGCAACAGCTCCCGCCAAAAAGACGTCAGCGCGCGTACTTCCGTCAATGCGTAACTTTAATTCTTAATAACTGTCAATAACTTAATAACGTTACAATATCAGAGGTGCAAACTTTAAATTACTGAACTAATATTAATTTTAATGGTATCCCATGGCCACAAAAAAACATTACAGAAAAAAAGAAACAAGAACGTGGCAGCAGCTAAAAATGAAGTATAAAAACACAATTCAATCAAGGTAAACTTTAAGCATGAAAGGTTCATGTGTAGGCTAAATGATTTTAAAAACATTTGACATTAAATATCATTCAATGTCTATTTCAATGCGCTGCAGCTTTTTCCACATAGTCTAACACTCTTTTCACATAATTAAATATTCTCTAATGCAACCTGTTACATTTCTTATTAGAGTAATACAATTAACTACTGACTTGTGGACAGCAAGAAGGCAGAGGGAGAACCTGCAGCACTGACAGATGAAGAGGAGATGGTCAAGTATTGGAAGAATTCTAAAATACAAAAGTAAAAAGAATAACTTTTGCTTTTGTATCAGGAAATTTGAATAATTTGTTTATTTTAAGAGCCGTGGTGGGGGATGTGGCTCTTACTACCTCTCCATCTGGCATCCTTTCATTACATACAGTAATTTGTTTAATTTTCAGAAGGTGCGATGTTGGAGATATGCTTGTCATCAATGCATCCAACTACACTGTAAATCCTGAAGGAAATTCAGATTATTGGGTTACTTAGTTCCAGCCCGATCTCACGGCAATTCGTACATATTTTACGAGGTGGCTCATTCATTCGTATGAATTCGTACGACCTCACTTGTACAAATTCATGATTTTTGCTAAATCGTACGTATTTTACGAGTTGCCAATTCAGCGTTACTTCAAGACATCACAGAAAGATATTATCAAGTGAACGTAATTTATCAGATTAGCCTCATTTAAACCGATTTTTACACCACTGACCTACAGTCCTGTGAAACTCTTCTTTGAAAAATTTGTGCCCAGAAAAAATGAGCGTGAGAGGGAAGCACACTTTCCTTCAAATCTGCATACAGAGGAATTATAATGTATTATAATTATAATTATAATACATCTCTGATGTTTTAAAGTGCATTTTTCCTATTTTGCCTATTATCTTCCAATGGAGTAAGACATTAAACATATTCTTATTTCCGTTTGCATTCAGATTATTTTTCTTACCCAATAGCGGATAATTGTACTTGTTTTATGTAAAATGCAATTAAAAGGAAATTCCCCCAGGAAACAAGACATAGATAATATAGATAATTTTTTCATATATAATTTGACATTTTTAGATATTTGTACTTGAAATAAGACAAACAATACTCAGTAAGAAAAACAATTTTGCAGTTTGAATGAATTAATATGGTATTTAAACTTCGCTAACACTATAAAAAGGGAGAGGAGACAGATAGAAACTCCGGGTTTACCGAATAAAACCTGCTCCCGACCAGGTTAGGTTCACAGCGTAAGTTACCGCGGTAACTGACTCTGAGTATAAGTTATCTCTCTTTCTGAAACGGGCTTGACTTACACTGCTTTCCCGGGTTTGACAAACCTCCTTTTTGAAACGGAAAACCCAGAGTTTCCCTCATTTCAGGGTTAACATACTCCGAGTTTTCACTTAACCTCCTTTCTGAAACGGGCCCCTGGTCACAAACGCATACAAATATACACAACAACGAAAAATAAACACACACACATACATGCATAAAAACACGAATTCAAATATACACACAAACAAGATTTACACACACAAAAACACAACTATGCAAACAAGCACAAATGTATAAACACACAAAACAATCAAACACAGACAAAAGCAAACACACAAAAAATATTGCACAAACACACAATTCACAAAAAACAGAGATACTTGCAACAGACAAACATGCATGCACATACCGCACACAAACAAATATTGCACAATGATGCAAAAAACAAAACAATCACAGACACATAACCATACATAAACACATACATATACACATGTATGCAAACAAGCACAAACACAAGTACACATAAAACACAACAGCAAATACACACACACACAATAAACAAACGATCACAAACACACACCACCAAAAATCACATACAGTCATCCAAACAGATAAAAAAACATATCATATTCAAATACAAGAATGCATAATGTAGATATAAATGTGTGCATGTGTATTTCCCATGTATTGACCTCTGACCTCTATCAAAGCAGTATAAACTTCTCTCATTCATTTATTTTCCTATAATGACACTGTAAAGTTACATAATCTGATGAACTCAAAGCAGAACTTTTCTGCTCTGCATATTTGGGATCTCTGGGGACTCGTTCGGTTTACTGACAGAGGACACCTGGAGTACACGGGCACGATCACAGATGGTGGACACTTGACCTTTGACCTCAGCCCGTACCTTGAGCATCTTGTGAAGGGTGAAAATCTCTGCACCGAGGGCAGCATTGTCCTGGATGGCTCTCTCCTTCTGCTCACTCTCATTATCAGCCTGTTCCAGCGCATGGGTCAGTTCGCTGTCAAACCTACAGACACAACACAACACACACACGCACACGCACACGCACAGGCAGACACAGACGCAGACGCAGACGCACAGGCACGCACACGCACACGCACACGCACACGCACACACACACCACACACACACACACACCACACACACACACACACACACACACACACACACGGACACACACACGGACACACACAGACACACACAGACACACACACACACACACCACACACACACACAACACACACACAGACACAGACACAGGGACCACCCACACACACACACACAGAGAGGGCTTGAGAATGCATATTCAAGCAGCCAGTGAGTGTGGCACTGAATATCAGTGAATTATATGTAAATGAGACAGACCTCCTCTGTTTCCTGTCCAGCTCGTGAGCGCGGCCCTGCAGGCTGTCTGTCAGCACGCGGGCATCCTGCAGGTCAGAGGTCAACCGCCGGCAGTGGCGTTTTAGCTCTGTCACTGAGCGTTTGGATTGAGCAAGCTGAGACTGCAGTTCCTGGACCTGCCACACGGAGGAGAGAGAGAGACAAAGATCATCAGGAAGGGAGCATGTGCCGCCCACTGGACATGACAGGGGTTTTCAGTCATTTCATCTCTAATGTTTTATATCTGAGCTCTTAATATATTCAGTATGCCAGTATCTGCAGCAACTGCGTGATGCTATCATGTCAATATGGACAAAAATCTCTGAGGAATGTTTCCAACACCTTGTTGAATCTGTGCCACGAAGAATTAAGGCAGTTCTGAAGACAAAAGGGGTCCAACCCGGTACTAGCACGGTGTACCGAATAAAGTGGCCAGTGTGTGTGTGTGTGTGTATATATATATATATAGCTTTATATTTATTTCAGGTTAAGTCATTTTAGTTCTTCAACATAAACTACATTTTTTGTTAGTTGCCAAAGCAATATTTCTGATTATAATTTAAGCTTTTTCAAGTAAATTGTTTTATCTATTATGTATATAACTTCATTTCAATCACTGAAAATGTAAATATTGAGCATCAAGACCTTTTATGAAAACTAAAATTGAGTGTTTGTTGCAAGAAAACTTGACGAATACTATAAGGTGTCTCTTTAAGGTCATAATTAATGTACTATTTTATATTAATACCTTTGTATCCAGCATCTGACGGGCCTCTTTCTCACCCTCAAGTCTTTCCTCAGACTGCCGCAGGCGCCTGCGCAGGAACTCCACCTCCGTCTGCGCACATTCCAGCTGCAGCTCACTTTCTGTGTGCACATGCAGGATTCACACACACCCACGCAAACAGTCATTACCTTTCTTCACCAGGATGTTTAATTGCATCTACGCTAAAGCCTGTCTTACCGGTCACCACTCCGCTGAGAGCTTCTTTATTCTTGACTTTCTGTTTTTCTTCCTCTAACTGCCTCTCGAGGGCCTCCAAAGACACTTTACTCTGGTCCACACGACTCTGAGACACAGCACAGAATAAACACACGGGCCTGAAACCCACAATTCAACAGGAGACACAGCGGTGAGGCGTTTGGGACAATATGACAGTCTATGTTTGGAAAAGCATACTTATCATACTTTGTCTGCATTATATAATATATGTATAACGTGCAAAATATGCAAATGTTCTATATGCATGGGATACATTACACTCTAAAAAAATGGCGCTAAAAGCACTAAAAAGTGGTTCTTGGCTCAATC
>CM049796.1:1561386-1568250 GCA_027422405.1 Ptychobarbus kaznakovi | reverse complement strand
GAGGGATGAGACGAGGGAGAGAGGGAGGGAGAGAGAGAGGAGAGAGAGAGGGAGGGGAGAGATGAGAGGGAGAGAGGGAGAGAGAGGGAGAGAGGGGAGAGATGGAGAGGGAGAGGGAGAGAGGGAGAGGTGGATGGATGGATGACTTTTGCTCACTCTGCTTGCTCCTAAAACAATGCTTTTCTTGTCCAAATCCAGATCAATCAATAATTCCTCCACAGCCTGATATAAAGGGATGCAAACACAAACAGACAGAGCTCAGCCCACTTTGTGAACAGCAGCTCCCCGAGTCAATGAGGGCCGTTCAAGAAAAAACTGGCTAATCAATAAACAAGTTAATAAACAGGGAAATAAATAATGTTATCATTTGACATCATTAAAAATAAATGACATTTTAAGAGAGGGTAATGAGGCGCGTGTGCGCCGTGGTGATTCAGGACGTCCAGACCTTCCTCTCGTCTGGGGTAATGAAGACAGAACCATATCGCTTCATTATGGGAGCAGAGAGGGCCTGAAAACGACAGCGGAAATCACCCAGGGACATGTGCTCAGGGTAGCCTGTAACACACAGACACAGAGCTTGCTGTCTTTCAAAGGACATTTGGTACTAGTTGACTACACAACATGGGACCTGATTTAGTTTTTTACGAGGAGAACCCCAACTGTTTGAGATGCAGCACACAACCTGAGCAATTAGTGGTTAACATCTCCAATCTTAAAGGAGTAGATCACCCCAAACTGAAAATTTGCTGAAAATGTATTCCCCCTCAGGCCATCCAAGGTCTAGATGAGTTAGTTTTTTCATCAAACTTCACAGCAAACAAACAGATATAGAGATACTTGCAACTAATTCGCTTTAATGAAGTACAACAGAAGTCATTAGAGTCCAATACATGATAAGAAACAAACATGCATGAGTGTGTGTGTGTGTGTGTGTGTGTGTGTGTGTGTGTGTGTGTGTGTGTGTGTGTGTGTGTGTGTGTGTGTGTGTGTGTGTGTGTGTGTGTGTCTGTGTGTGTGTGTCTGTGTGTGTGTGTGAGTGTGTGTGTCTGTGTGTGTGTGTGTGTGTGTGTGTGTGTGTGTGTGAGTCTGAGTGACCTGTTCGGTACAGCTGCAGCGCCGGCAGCAGGTGTGTGGAGTGCAGCTGTACACGCAGTGCTGGGACATCAAAGCCACAGCCATCTGTCTTCACACTCAAACACTGCAGGAAGACCGGCCGCGCTCGCCGAATCAGATTCACCAGAGCATCCTGCTCAGAGAGAGAGTCACGGAAAGAGTCAAGAGGATTTACAGACAAAGGGCAGATGCAAACGGCTCATTTGTTTCTCACCGCCTGCAGTTTGACGGCGATGCACTGCGAATGTCTCCTGAGGGCCGCCATCCCGCCGCTCAGAGTCTTCCGCACCGTGCCGCATCTCTCCAGAGAGCGCTGAGAGCCACCCTCCACGCCACCCAAACCCCGGCACAGAGGCGGCACGGACGCCCGCCCACTGAAC
Organism: Ptychobarbus kaznakovi; assembly: GCA_027422405.1. NCBI lineage: Eukaryota > Metazoa > Chordata > Actinopteri > Cypriniformes > Cyprinidae > Ptychobarbus > Ptychobarbus kaznakovi. The sequence continues at coordinate 1,566,754 of CM049796.1, read as the reverse complement.
AGGGCCTTCACCGCTCCACTGAGAACAAGAACAAGAGAGAGGGTTTTTAGTATGAACCCACATCCATTTGACTTCATCATTCGGTTAGGAAGCTTTTTTTAAGTTCATGTGTACTCCAGTGAGGTTTACACATGGTATGAAAGCCATGTGGCATGTTTAGTACACATGAACTACAGTATTGATGAAATAAAAGTTATTAGTATTAATAAAAAGTGAATTTATAGCCATATCTCCATTTTTATATCAATAAAAGTGGCAAAAAAGCATGTGGTGCAATAAAAATAAACAACAGATATAGCATTTCCAGACAGTTTAAAATCATAGAAAATTGGCGATATTAATTAAATAAAAAATGTATACATTTAAATACATTTATTGTAAATTGATGTTTATTCCTGTCCAGTTTACAACTAGTATGAAAGAACACTGGTGTGTTTTGTACACATAACCTACTACATTAATGATAACATAAAAGTCCTTAATATTAATATAATGTTGATTTCCCGTTACCTCTCTCTTATTATAATCAATAAAAGTGCCGAAGAAATAGTATATGGTGCAAGGTATGGCATCGCTAGATATAGTTTAGAGAACAAATGCGACCCTGGACCACGAAACCAGTCTTAAGTCACTGGGGTATATTTGTAGCAATAAGCCAAAAATACATGGGTCAAAATTATTGATTTTAATTTATGCCAAAAATCATTAGGACATTGAAACAAATTAAACAAGTTGAATTTGTTTTAAATCATATATAGTTTGTAGAACAAAAAGCAAAATGGTAGAATTTATAAATATGGCTGATAATTTAATGTATGTAATACAATGCAATGTCATGTTATTTAATTTAATCTAATTTTCTAAGGACACGTTCATATTAGAGATTTTGCTCAAACAAACATCTGAATGTTGAACTTTGCACATTAAAATGCGAGAAAAAAAGTTAAGTTATATATTAGTTATAAATATAGGTGGTGATATGTATTTTATTTAATTTTATAATTTTATTTTAATTAAAAAATGAGTTGTTTTTTAATTATACAATTAAAGAATATAATTAGTTTAAGTTCATGTGCACTCCAGTGTGGTTTCCAGCTGTTATGAAAGCTATCTGGCATGGTTTGCACACATAAACTACAACAGTATTAATGCTGTATGCTGCATTTCTACAGAGGATCTGTGTTTAGTGAGCAGAACTCTTTTCATCGCTTGCTATGCATTTTTAGCACAACTGAAAAAGTACAAAAATTGAAAGCAAACGAGGACTTTTTTCCAAAAGTTGTCGACACCAAGCTCATGCTAGCCCTCACACTGATGCCGTCGGTATTCACACTTGTCTTTATTGCGGTACGTTTGCGTCATCAGCGTGAATACCATTGTGAGCACCAGCAGCAGATGTTTATCCCTGTTGCTAGGTAACAGTTCAGAAAGACAAGACACCCGTTTCACTGTGTTTTTGAATTTGATTGTGTTTGTCTGCTGTAGACGAAGTGCAAAAGACGCGTTGAACGTGGTGTTTGGTGATGAGTTTGTCATTTAAAGTCACACCAGAGGTGTTCAGCTGCTTTCTGCAGACCAGTCAAGTTCTTCCACACTGACTGAATCATCATTTCTCTTTGATTCTTGTCTTATACACAGAGACACTGTCATGTTAGAATAGAAAAGAGTCCAAACTGTTGATATACAATTAGATTCCCTAGAATATCATTATATGCTTAAACATTAAGATTTGTACTCATGGAAATTACTAAAGTAGTCAAACCTTTCATTAGAAGGGGGGGGTCCAATACTTTTGGCAATATAGTGTATATATAATTCACCAAACACCAGACAGTAAAATAAAAAAAATAATTAAAATAAAATAAAATATATTTTATTTAATTTAATTTTCTGAAATAATTTTCTAATATATTTTATTATATAAATATATATTAGTTCACACGAACAAAACATACTCAATATTTTAATATAATTAATATTTTAATTTTACTCATGAATAATGTCAAATTATCAATAACTTTCAGAACCTTTAATATTTTATTAATTTTAAATTTTATTTTATTTTATTAATTTTGCAAGATTAAATATTAAGAATTTTGTTTGAGGAAAAGCCCTTGTGTGCAAGCACTTTTATAAAATAAAAATACTTTAACATTTTATTTTAATTTGCAAGTTCCAATATTACGAATTTTATGTGAGGAAAAGTTCTTGTGCATCGAAGACAAAGCTCAACAGTGCATACAAAACTAAATGAAAACAAAACTAATAAAAAAAAATCACCCATATTTTTAACATCTACATGTATTTCCTTATGTTTTACTACCATTTTTGTATAACCATACCTGTTATTTTTTCTTAGCACCTTTATTTATATAAAATCATGAATAACTTTAACAATAATTGAGTTGTCAAAGTTCAATATTCAGAATATTATCTGAGGAAAATCTACTAGAGGTCATCTGCAGCAGTGTGAACGTCTGTGATCATCTGTAGTCTCTTACATTGAGGAGTTCTGCAGGAGGGAACTGGCGTTAAGGACAGACGGGTTGTTCTGGACCTGACCGAACCAGCCTGAGAGATCATAGCGGACTGGATCTGAACCCATCAGGTGAGCGATCTCACACTGCAGAGGCTGCTCGCACTGGCGCACTGAGAGGCAAGCAAGCAGAACGATGAAACATCTCAAAAAACATGAAAGCAGCAGGTCAGGATCAGGATCTGGAGTACCTGTGCCGCTGAAGTACTGACACACTCTATCCAGAACCGTGCTCTCGGTGGAGCCCGGAGTGACCATCTCTTCATCCAGAACCCACAGGAGACCTCGAGAGTCGCCTTCTGGTCCTCGAACCTGAGAACACACACACACACACACAGACACACAGACACACAGACACAGACACACAGACACACACAGACACACACAGACACACACACAGACACACACACACACACACACACACACACACACACACACACACACACACACACACACACACACACACACACAGACACACACACACACACACACACACACACACACACACAACACACACACCACACACACACACACACACACACAGACACACACACACAGACACACACACACACACACACACACACACACACACACGCTGTGAAGCGACATGTGTGACTGACGTGTGCTGAGAAGAAGTGTGCTGAGTGATACCTGCAGTCCAGGCTGGTCAACAGCACACACCGCCTCTGACGGACTCGTCTCAGGGGCTGTGAACTCAACCGCTACTCCCTCCTGTCAAAATTACACAGACAGTTCATAACGATCCGAAGCTAAACACGTCATTACATGTCACCTCTCCATTACTGCATCAAATAAAGAGGCCAAAAATACACTACAACGTTTAGATATAGTTTATTGACCAAACAACAAAATGACAGTAAAACATGCAGAAATGAAAGAGAAATAAATATGCATATGAATGTTATATTAATTGTATATATTTATTACAGTATTATTATATTATTTTAAAAATAAATTAAGAAATAAATCAAACGTATTTAAAATTAAAGTTGATTATATTAATCACATTCAATATTGTATATTAATACTCAATGTTTGTTTGAGGTTGTGAATAAAATTGCCAAAAATGGCCACAAAAAACTCAAAAAAATTGATATGTGGTGCCATAAAAAATAACAGTTATGGCATTTTTTTATTTCATTTATTGACTAAATAGAAAAATGCCAGTAAAACACACAGAAATCAAAGTTATAGAGTAAGTATGGACAGGAATGTCATTTTATATGTTATTTTGAATATTATTTATTTAATAAAAAAAAGATTTTTACACAATGTTTCTTTGCAGTTGTCAATAAGAATATATTTTTTGAGGTTGTCAATAAAAATGCCCCCCCCCCAAAAAAAGCCAAAAAAATAATAATTATGTGTTGCCATTAAAAAATGACAGATATGGCATTTTTACATCTAGTTTATTGAACAAATAGAAAAATGGAAATATAACACACAGAAACATAAGTTATAAATATATGTAGGAATGATACTTTACTATGTATTATTATTATTTTTTTTTTTAAATGAAATTAAATTCTTAAAAAACTTTCATATTCATATTAAAAATAATTGTTTGTGGTTGTCAACAACAAACATCCTATATTTGTCTGAGATTGTGATATAACATTTTTAGATAGTTTATCGACCAAATAACAAAACAGCAATAAAACATAGAGAAATAATACATATTCATAGAAATGTTGTTTTGTATTATACATTATTTAATATATGACTTTTTAAACAAAATGAAATGCAATTGAAATGAAATGAGCAGGGTTCATATTCACATCGACCGTATCTCTGTAGTGGCCGGGCACGGTGTGTGTACCTGTGTGTATCTCTCCAGCGTGTGTGTGAACGTGTGGTTGAAGTAATGCTCCAGCAGTCTCTCCTGTAAGTAGTTGTGACAGAGCTCAGAGAAGCCGGCGGCCCGCTCGTCACCGCTGTGTCTGGGGTTCCTCAGGCCCGGAGTGTCCACCACCATCACCGAGGCCAGCGTCAGCTGCTGAGAGTGCAGCGCTCTGGGGACAGACAGAGAAAGCCTGGGGAACACTGCTGAGAGAGATAGAAGTTCACCGAACGCTGTGTTTACCTGTTGATGAGAGACACAATAGAGGTGAAGAGCTCCTCATACAGACCAGCCGCCATCCCTTCCACACACTGAGCCGCACTCAGTCTCGGACCTGAAACACACACACAGCTGACAGCCTTAAACGGAGCTTGTGTAGGAGCTTGCTAACTTGTGCTTTTGAATAATTATAATTATGTTTTTAAAAGAAGTTTCTTCTGCTCACCAAGACTGTATTTATTTGATCAAAATACAATAAAAACAGTAATATTGTGAAATATTATTACAATTTAAAATCACTGGTATATTGTTAAAATGTCATTTATTCCTGCGATATAGCGCTGAATTTACTTCCAGTCTTCAGTGTCACATGATCTTCAGAAATCATTCTGATATGCTGCTCAACAAACATTTTATTATTATTATCAATGTTGAAAACAGCTGTGTTTTTTCTTATTTTTATGGAAACAGTGATACATTAACAACTAAAGGTTTGGAAGTTTGTGCTTAGAAAGATTAAAAAAGGAAAGAAAAGCAGTGTTCAGCAGTGATGCATTCATTTAAAGTAAAGACATTTATAATGTTACAAAGATTTATTTAAAATAAATGCTGTTCTTTTGAACTTTCTATTCATTTAGGAATGCTGAAAAAATGAATCACATTTCCACAAAAATGTTCAGCAGCAAAAAACACCAACAAAAAGAAAACTATGAAAACTATTTTTAATAGTCGTGTATCCCAGAATTAGAAAT
>CM049796.1:1483886-1556386 GCA_027422405.1 Ptychobarbus kaznakovi | reverse complement strand
GGCAGCGCGGGTGAACACGATCATCCCTTCCTCTTTACTTTACTTTCGAGTTATAACATGAAATAAACACGAATGAACATCAGAAGGTATGTTGAAAGAAGCAGTACTACTAACTGAAATGTATCATGTCTCAAGTGATCGCTCATTCAGTGTTTCAACTGCAGAAAAACATCAATAAAACAGCTTGTAAAGAAAGTGTCATTACATTTACCTCAGGAAAGTCATTCAGTGCCAACAGCTCGTTAGTTCACTAAAGACATCAAGTCTAGAGAAGAGCATTTCACTAAATACATGCATTATATTAGCCTATATATACACATTATATTTCACTTAACCTGTTAGAGATGCCTTCATTATTTAACAGACGTTTAAGTAAATCTGTAATAAATACAATAATCAGATTACACAGAAAATCGAGCCTGATTCAAATTGTTTTAAGACGGAGGAAAGTTTCGGACTCCGTGTGCAATGACCTTTAGACGTCAATGTAAAAACAGCTTCATGTGCAATTTACATGTTTGCATGCATTTTGTATTTTATTTGAGTGTTTATTATTATATCTAAAATAGCATTTGGATTTAATAGTTTGGGATCTGTTGTTCATTGTAATTGTATTATAGTAATGTAGCTTAATATAGTTTACAAGCTTTAGTCAAGGTAGTTTTTTCCTTAAGACAATTATGACTATAACTGAATTTAAAGAGAGCAGTAATTTGTTCAGTAGACCACGGTTTAATTCAAACGAGAAAGAAGTAATTAGACGTTTTTGCCCGTACTGAACCAAACTGAGGTACATACCGAAGCGTCATGTTTGTGTACTCTATAGTTAACAGCGTTGAATAGTTCACCTTTTCAATCTCATACTGGGAAACGTCATGGACGGATCCATCCGAGTCCAGTCGAACCCTCACCCTGCCGTCAGGGAGCTCCGGTGTGCCTTCGTCCGGCTTTAGCCGAGTGGCTGAGACAAATCAGAGAGACCAGGCAGGTCAAAGGTCACGGTAAAACTCAATTAAATCCAATATTATGTGCACAAGGATGTGACATCTGAAAACCAGTGGCTTTGGCCACATCAAACTTGGTGCAACAACTCATATGAACTATTTGAATGGCGCTTTTGTTCTTTTTAGAGCCTGACAGATTTTGGTTCATGAAGATGCATGCTGTGTGTTTTATGCAGTAATCTTTGAATCTCGTAACATGGCAGCCTCGGCGCGTAGATTTAGCAAGGCTATGAGCCTGATAAGATAAGAACACTAAACCCATTCATCACTAAACTGAAGAAACGCAAGAGCTAACGGCACCATAGATCCGATCAGCAAAAAGATTAGCCTCGGAGCCCTTTATGATCTTTTCATGCAAAGAGAATCCTGCACCAGAAGAGATATATTTTAAGCAATATGAAGTTAAAATGCGGGAGCAAGAGCTGACACTGAAAGCAATGCGGCGGCTTTTACATAGTATGAAAACATACTTCTGGGTTAGTACTAAAAATAATAATACAGCCACATGTAAATATAGCATCCTCTATTACAACACGCTAATAATAACCTGTAACTCAACAGTGTTCAGACGTGACTTAGTACAATTCAGGAATGATTACCAAAACCACTACTAAAAAATATCAAACGATGTGTCATTAACAACAGATTTGTCCCGGTGGACACTCACACACAGGTGTAAGAGGTGACTAACCGAGTGTATAAGCGTCTTTGTGAGCGTACCACACTTTGCCAGCTTCATACCACACATCCCTCTGTAGACACAAAGACAAAGAGAAGCGCTTTCTACATCAGTCTGGTTACTGTTAACTCAAATCTGGAAAACTGTTTGTGCTAATGAAATAAAGAGGACATCAAATCAGATCTGAAATAAACACGTTGAAGTACTAAAATTACTAAATCAAAAATGGAAATAAATGAAAGCTATACTGTATACAAAACAAGACAAAAAAGAGACAAAGGCACATATTACTAAAATTGAAATGAAAAATGATAGTAAAATATTGATGATAAATTACATTACATTGATAAATACTAGAAACATAAATAAATAAGACCAAAATAGCACCCGTACAATCTTGCCAATAGTTAATGCAGTAAACTAATGACTGTTAAAAGTAATGTAAAAAAATCAGCAATAATACAAAATATTGTTAAAGTGAGTACCAGCAATCTCATATAATCCGATCCTGCTGGGAAAAAAATCATAAAAAAATAAAATAAAATATAACCAAAATAAAATAGTTTTGTTTTTATGAATATTAAAGTGACTTTCATCTCAGAGTAATAATAAAACAGGTGAGAAAGTTCTGAAATGTGTTTTTTTTTTAGAGAATTGTGAGATTAAGTCACTGTGAAATATTAATTCACGCTGCGATACAAAGTCAGAATGGCGTGAAAGTCTCAGTTGGTATCAGTTATGAGTCAATTATATTAATAAATGTATTATTTGTTCAATTATTAAAATTTTTTTAGATCCATAGATCACAGAAAGCAACATTAAGGACTGTTCAAGAAATCCAGAAATGTTTTTATCTTTACAAAAACCTGAAAGCGTAGAGAAGACTGATCAGAAAGTTGATGAAAACGATCAGTGTTGGTGATGTGAGGGTTCTGGAGACATCACGCTAACAGCAGCGGCGTGTTTGGTGTATCTGTGATGCTCTACCTACCACTGGCACCTTGGGCTTCTCTCTTATGGGGGTTACAGTGATCTGACCCTCAGGCTCTTGCCTCGGCTCTTTCACTTCCTGTTTCATGGGTTTAACTTCCTGTTGCACCATTGCTTCTTCTTCTGTTGGTGGTGCTGGAGATTTCGCTGTCTCTGTTCTGGGGCTGACCTCTGAGCTGGTTTTGGGATGTTTTGTGTCGGGGGACATTATCCTCCTGGGAGAGGATGTTTTCTTCTCTGTCAGTGCGGTGGTGTGGCGGCCGCGTTCCCCGTTCACTAGCTGCTCCGCTCGAAGCGCCATCTCTGCTTCCAGTATCGGTGGAGTTTGGTCGGGAAGTAAGAAGTTCTGGACCAGGTTGTCGCTGAGTTTCCTGGACTGTGAGGGGAAAACACAAGGAGCTTGATGTAAGTCATCTTCACATCAAAACAAGCCCTCACCTGCAGGTAAAGCCAACTCAAACCAGCTCATAGTGGGGAGTTAATAAATGATAACAGTCAGCGCATGTCTTGAGATTCGTAAGAATGTTCCCAACTGCAATAATTGAGAAGTTTGAAAATATTTTCTTAAGAACAACTTTTTCTCTTAATACAGAAGCCAAGGCATGTCTTAAGATGAATTCTAAGTTCATAACAATGCTTCTAATGTCATTTTTGAAATATTCGCTACTATTTGAACTTGCTACTATTTTTTTCTTAAGAAGTTGATATTTCTTGAGATCATTTCTAAGAATTCCGAAGTGTAATTCTTGAAAAATGTGCAAATATTTTAACTGTGTAAGAATACTTAGTATAATAATTTGAAATTCGCTATTTTTTTTTAAAAAGAAGACTTTTCTTCAGATTCTAAGAGGTTCGTAAAACTGCGATAATAGAATAATTCTTCAGAAGTTTGAAACATTTTCTTCAGAACATCTTGTTTTTTTCTTAAAAAAGGAGCATTTCTTAAATTATAAGTTCATAAGAATGCTCATAAGTGTAATTTTTGAAAACTTTGCTAATATTTTTAGAACATCTAATATTTAACAGTTAAGACATTTCTTAAGATAAAATAATTTTGTGACAATTGTATTGAAATTCTCTAGTTCCTAAATATATATATATATTTTTTTTCCCCTAAGGAAAAAGGTAAGACATTTCTTAATAATAATTCTAACTATTCAATTCTTGAAATGTTTTTTTGTTTTTGAATATTTTTTTAAGAACATTGTTTATTCCTAAGAAGTTAAGACATTTCTTAAGAAGAAGATGTATTCTAAGAATTTCTAAGTGAATTCCATGAAAAATATTTTATAAGAATCTTAAGTGTAATTACTGAAATTACCTAATATTTTAAAAACATCTTATTTTTCTTAAGAAGTTTGTATAGCAACATTATTCAGTTTGAAAACGTTTTCTTAAGAGCATCTTTATAGTTTAGACAATTCTTAACATAAATTCTAAATTTGAAAAAGCTTATATTTTAAGAACATCTTATTTTTTCATATATTTATGTATTCTGTTTATGTTATGTTGTATTGCTTAATAATTCTAATAATGTTTTATTAATAAAATAAATTAAGTAGGAGGTTATCTGAACTGAGTTTTTCAGAATTCACACATTCTAACAATATTCTTTCAGGAATTTAAATTGCTTCTATGTTTTGTCATTTGAACATTCTGAAGTAATATTTTTGGGAATGCAGAAATATTCTTAAAGTTAGATCGCAGTTACAAATGTTCCGGTGAAGAATATTTAGTCTGGCTTCATGGTAAATCATCTTGGTCAAGTTGCTTGGAAGACCCCCATCAGTGTTAAATAATCCTCTCGAGCAGGTTTCCCAGCCAGTGCAGTGAGATCTCACCGTCTTCTCCTCCTTGAGCTCTGGCTCTTTGTGGCGTGGTCTCTTTCTCGGTCTCTCTCACCAGCTGTTTGAGGAATCCTCCCGGGACGGCGGAGAGAGGAGGAGGAGGCTGTACAGCGGCAGCAGCGACGGCGGCTGGAGGCTTCTTCTCCTCCTTGATCTGTTCACAGATGAGAAATACAGGAGCTCCAGTCATGAACTCCATACAAACAACTGACACGATCACATTCCCACAGCAGACATGCATTCTCTTAGCACTATTCTGGCAGAACATTTGACACAAGTATTGTTTTAAGAATGTTTCACTGAATCTGGAAAACACACACACACACACACACACACACACACACACACACACACACACACACACACACACACACACACACACACACACACACACACACACACACACACACACACACACACACACACACACACACGTTCACACACACACACACACACACACACACACACACACACACACACACACACACACACACACACACACACACACACACACACACACACACACACACACACACACACACACACACACACACACACACACACACACACACACACACACACACACACACACACACACACACACACACACACACACACACACACACACACACACACACACACACACACACACACACACACACACACACACACACACACACACACACACACACACACACACACACACACACACACACACACACACACACACACACACACACACACACAGAATTCCAAAATAAAATGATTATTTTTCCTTAAATGCATATATGTATATATATATATATTACTTATATTTCCTTTTTTATTTTATATATAGCCTACAACAAAACAACAATGTAAAAGTAAATGCGTTGTATTTTAACGGTGCTTTATGTTTTTTGGTGGTGTTAAGAAACGTGCAAGCAAACATGGCAATGCAATACCATTTTTGTTTTGGAAATAATAAAAACTTCCCTCATCCAGCACAATAACTTTCTAAAGCTTGATATTTAGCTTGTTAGCTTATTTATGCTAACAAGCTACAGTACATACATCCCTATAATTTCCAATGTATCATAGTTATGCACAGTAAACATTAAAAGGATATTTGTAGTACGACCATATGACCACAAATAAAAATGAATATAAAAAATGTATTTGGAATAGCTTAAACATTTAGCACCTGCAGGCTACTACAAATTATTGTGCAATTATAACCTTACTTTCCTTATATTAGCATGACTATTTACCATGACTCAACACTGTATGTTACTAGTTGTACCATATTAAAACCATGGTAAATGTTTATGAGGGTGAATATTTTTAGTAAGCGTCCCATGTTCGCTGTGAAAGTGTCCACCGGTGCCCTTGCCACTCTATTAGCAGCACTAGCAGTGATATTAAACACGTGCGCTGAAACTCTAGATACAGTCTATAATAACTGCTCTTCAGCGGAGAGCATGCAGTCTGTAATACCAGCTGGCTTAAACTGCTTATGAAGCTCGCATGCTGTTATATGTGACCCTGGACCACAAAGCAGCACGGCTATATTTGTAGCAATCGCCAACAATACATTGTATGGATCAAAATTATCAATTTTATATGCCAAAAATCATTTGGATATTAAGTAGAGATCAATGAAAATTCCCTACCATTAATATCTCGAAACATAATTTTTGATTAGTAATATGCATTGCTAAGGACTTAATTTGGACAACTTTAAAGGTGATTTTCTCAATATTTAGATTTTTTTGCACCCTCAGATTCCAGGGGGCTGTTTCATAAAACAAGTTTATTAAATAAGCCAGGTTTATTTCAGTTAGTCTGACTTATTTTGAACCAAATCAATTGACATCAAGTCAGACTAATTTAAATAAAAATGATTTAGTAAACGTGTTTTATGAAACCGGCCCCAGATTTTCAAATAGTTGTATCTCGGCCAAATACTGTCCTAACAAACCATACATCAATGGAAAGATTATTTATTCAGCTTTCAGATTATGTATAAATCTCAGTTTAAAAAAATTAACCCTTATGACTGGTTTTGTGTTCCAGGGTCAGATATAGTAAACTGTGTACATGGCAGCTGGAAACAATTGGGAAAGTAATTGATTTGGCTTAGTTTAGGATAATAAAGACCCCATGACAGACTCAAGTCGAGTTAAAACCCTTGATTTACAGAATAACGGCACCCATGCTAAGACTCAGTCATGCTAATGAACAAGCAGCGGAGCACCACAGAGACATCGAGCAGCAACACGGGTCACACTGAGAGAATTAAAGCCTGCTTAAAACTGTGATATGAAATATTAATGAATTCTTTGGTGTTGGACACGTTTGGCGAGAGGTACACATATTGTAAACTGAAATTCATGCAGTCAAACAGACACCGGTCCCATACAGAAAAAACTACAAATGTTTATATATATATATGGGTAGTTGACAAATAAAACACGGACTGTGTCCTATGGTGTGACAGAAAAAATGAAGAAAAAAATGAACATACAAATAACATGAGAAAATGTATCTTCATTCTTAGATTTACTAATAGCACGAGAGAGGTTTATCGTCAATGTTAGACGTTATTTATTTTTCCGTCATACCATAGGACACATTGATACGTCAACTACATATATAAAATGTGTGTGTGTAAAATATATATACATATATAAAATGTGTGTGTGTAAAATATATATACATATATAAAATGTGTGTGCAAAATATATATACATATATAAAATGTGTGTAAAATATATATACATATATAAAATGTGTGTAAAATATATATACATATATAAAATGTGTGTGCAAAATATATATACATATATAAAATGTGTGTAAAATATATATACATATATAAAATGTGTGTGTAAAATATATATACATATACAAAATATATATACACAAACACAAATATATATACATATATAAAATGTGTGTGCACAAAATATATACACATATATACAAAATATATATACACAACAAAATATATATACACACACACACACACACACAGTATTGATTGTAAAGTATTTTTCTTGACACTTTAAGGACTTTTTCTAATATATTTTTTCCATTTGAAGGTTTAAAATGAAACTATTTTACATTTGAAAAACATTTTTAAATATATATTTTTACAATGTATCTGGCATGTATTCTACATACACGCTGTCCAAACAAAACTACCAGCTACCAAATGAAAATGGAGAATGCTAGCAAACAAACATGATGGCCTAACTGCTAACTGGTTGTTTTCAGGGCCGCTATCTTTGCAGTAATCTCCATGTGTTTTATTGACCCAAGGACAAGAGAAGCAATATTTGATACTATTGTGTTAGATATGATGATGCAGTTAAAATGCATTTTTGAGAGGGCAGATTTTTTACAGAAGCTGTACTTGTACGTCTAAACTCTCCCGGACGGCACCGCCAGTGTGACCCGCATTACTTCACAGAGACGCAGGCAGTCTTTCATATTCAAGTTAACGTCAGTGTGTTGTGTGTGAGACCGAGGCCAGGCTACAAGCGTTAATCTTTAGACTGGTGCTGGTTAATAAACGGTCAGTCGGGTTAGTCGAGTTGAGCTCCTGCACCTCCCTTCTGTTCCCAGAGCTTTAAGCGTGAGGAGAGAGCCATGGTGGGACGAGGGGTGAAAGGTCAGCCAGGTGTGATGTGAGCGAGGACACCAAGTGGAGAAAACAATGGACAGTGACACTGTGGACCTGCAGATGGAGAAAGAGACAAAACATCATCATAACATACTGGGTCATATTTCATGTAAATATGTAAATATAAAAAAAGCATGAAATATTACTACAGGTGTTTATATAATAGAAATGGCATTATAAATATTTTATTAATTATAAAAATGTAATATTGTATAAATATAATGATGTATAATTAATTATATATATTAAAAACCTAATAGTTCTTAATTTTAAATAATATATTTTTTGCACTGTGAAATTATTGTCATGAGATTCACTAAATAAATGCGGTTTCTTAAAATTCAGAATTTTTGTGTGAAATCTGAGCAAACTGATGAAGCAGACATCAGCAGATACAGGATGATTTATGCAAATGATTTCACATAAAAACATCTCCGTATGTCTTCATCCGCTGCTGTGAGATGTTTTCAAATAACACAAAACTTCACTTTTTGCTCTTCTTCTACGAGACGTTTGACCCAGAACGATATAAAGCAGGAGAATGAAAGAGCCGGTCATTGCTCAGTAAACGTTCTGTAATGAAGAAGATCTGGTCTTAATTAATAGTGGCGGTTGCTAAGGAGCCGAGGATCACTAGTGCTGTTGCTGATATATAAATATTAAACATGCACACATAACTCCATGCATTTAGAAGGAATCACATCTACAGTATGACACTGAATGTTATGGGTAATGCCCTAGAACACCACACGAAACATGCTAACTCCATGCCACATGTATACACCTAGAAACTGCTGCACAGGCAAATACACACGAAACATGCACAGCATTTAGAAGGAATCACATCTACAGTATGACACTGTGTCTAGAAACACAGTGAGTTCTGCACAGGCAAATACACACGAAACATGCACATCTAGAATTAGGCCGTTGATAAATCCAACTGAGCTTCTTCAGGCAATAAGGCAGTAAATGAAAGAGATTGTGTTCTTCCACAGTCTTCAGTGAAACAGACCACCCGCTTCAGAAACACAAACACACGATGACAAACCGAGTCTAATGAAGGCCAAACGGCAGGAACTGATTAGAAACCGCTTCATGACCATGTCAGTGTTTTCATTTCACAAATCTGCTTCATTTTGTTGACACGTTGTTCACTTAAGGTGCTGTACGCATTTACATTTCTGACAACTCGTATTATCACATCTGGCAAACTCCAAGGAATCTACCAACTTAGATAGCTGATAATTAAATGATATTTGTATTTATTAAAATATGATGACTAATGAACAAAATCTATATTATTGTACTACAACAAATAAAACTAGTGTTCACGTATTACTATGACAAATAAGTTACAATAAAAAAAATTCCATCACTTGCTAAAAAAAGAGGAGCTGAATATAAAATAAAAATATTTATTGCTTGCATCATAATCTCTAAAAAGTACCAGTGTGTCTGAAATAATGTTTTTTAGGGTGAAATATTTGTCCCTGTGGAGTTTGATTTTCAGAGATATTTTTAACCACATAAAATATACTGCTAATAAATACATATAAAATACAACACAATCAGTATTATTATAGCTTGCAATATATATTGTAAAATGCACCATGGTCCTAGTTTTTTTCTTTTTGTACCACGGTGTCAAAAATGAACTTTTATTATAGTTAAATATGTCCCCATAAAATCTGTATTTTTCTAACCCTATAAACTCAACTGCCATCCTTTTGTCAGATATCTCATCCATTCATTGACAAATTCTCAGCCTAAATGATTGAATCTCATGTTTATTCTAGAATAGAATATTTAAAATATAAAACGCATGAAATATCTCAGAGATTACAAACTATGCCTTTTTACCCAAATTAATTTCTGACCTCAGTAGCATAGAAATACCATGATTTCAGACAGGTACCATAGTAATACAACTGAAGTACTCTGGAGTACCATGTTAACACCATGTGGATATGATAATCATCGAATATCATGGATTATGTCAAACTTTCATGTTTCTTTTTGCAAACGACAGCAGTAAGATAAACAGCTGCTCTCTTGTTTCCTGAGAATCACTTCATCTTAATGCAAGCGCACACAAACACGGACTCATGTGAGGTTTAGGTACAGGATCATGACATTGCATTCACATTTACACTCCTGCCAGACCTCTTGTCATCCGCGTCGACATTACACGACAAACAACAAAACAAATTAGTCAGAGGCAGAAAAAGATCCTGGGAGCTCAGATTTCAGCAGGAGTCAGCGCCGCGTTTAGTCCCGGCGATCCAAATACAAGGCCTTTCATTTCCCAACCAGAACAAACCACTCAACTCCTGGACCTACAGGAATGGCTCAACGTCCCTAATATCATGAGAAAACACCAGACCGGCCGTACGGGACGAGGGTGTCTGTGAGGGTCTGTAAATAAATCACAGGATCTACAAAAAGACAATATATAAAACCAACAGGCATACCTTGTGATGGTTCCTCGATGGAGCAGAAGAATATATCCAATGAGAGAAACGCGTGAAACTCCAGGGGAAAACTACGAGGCCAAAAGCAAGGTACACAGTCTCACTGTCACTGAGCGGGTGAGGATCCAATCTGAAATAGAGTGGCAGCACACACAGATAAGCATGGCAGCTGAGTTAACACAAGACTCCGCTATAAATATCCTGCGGCTAGAAGAGGTGGGACATACTACCCTGTTTGGGAAACACTTGAGTGCTGTAAACGGGGGGGGAACTGGACATTAGTTAGACTTTAACACATTGGGGATCCGACTGGAGGCATCGTCTGATGTGGATGATTTCAAAACATGCTGGATTATATTGGCAGCAATGTTTCTGAACACTTTGTCAAGGCTGGGCGTCCAGAATGACCCCATGCTGGAAATCAGTCTCGATGCAAACCTGGGAAAGCGTCCGCAGGCTTGCTAATGACTGGTGGTGTGGTGTGATGGACAGACTCAGCTGGGAGACATCTGCAGGGGTGGGAGGAGGTGTCAGAGAGAATTAGAGAGAGGACACAAGCGTATCAGACACTCGTGATCTCTGGGAAGAACCACCGGAGGCCAATGGAGCCGTTGTGGATGAATATCTCATACAATCATTTTGATCTCAAGATGATACATTTACTCTTCAGCGGACTTGATTATCATCTGTTAAATCAATTTCACACGAAAGGTCTCACTTTGTCTGAAGGTGCATTTATTAAATCAGCTGAAACCGTTTAGGCGGAGTCAACTGGAATGGATCCAATTTGATTTTAGATTCTGAAATGAATAAGCACAACAATATGATTCATAAATGTGTTCACATGTGCATTACATGCATTTCAAACACTTCAGCACATGCTAGTTCCCAGTCGCTGTGGATGTTGTCACCAGAGCTACACCATGTATAATTACCGTGGATTACATAAACATTGAGTTTTTGAGCAAATATTTAGTCAATATTCAGTCTTATCCACTGACAGCTCACATGATATGAGATGTATTAGTTGTATTAGGCATCTACAATAAAACAAGCCAAGAAAACTGTAACCGACAACACATTTTACATGAAAATCTTGAAACTTGAGATAATTTCTAAATTTGGGAGTTTTAAGATTTTTAAGATTTTAATCGTTTCATTATTTAGTATTGTATTGAACTGTGAGATTTGTGTTGTGGGTGTTGACATTTCAGTTCATGACAAATTTCCCAAAATTGGGACAATGCAAGTATATTCTATTCTATTCTGTGTATCGTGGGCACTGAACGTGTGCAAAGTATTTTCTGATCCAATTGAGAAAATAGTCAGATTCAAGTGTTTACATGATTGATTTTTTTCCTATTGATTGAACTATTTTTGGGCCACAGTAGTCAACATTTGAAATGGGTCAAAAACGTTCATCAAAGTTGTTTTAAGACAAGAACACATGTTGGTTTCAAGACAACTTTGATGAACGGTTTTGATCCACTTCAAATGTTGACTACTGTACTTCTAATCTGATGCGCTTGTATGAAGGCTTTTCAGTCCATCAATTCGATTATAAACCAATTATTTTGATGCATGAAACATAGCTATTGTGTTATGGCACCAAGTTTTCATTTATTTGAATTAATAATCCCTGTATTATTGCAAAAAAAATAAAAAAAATAACAGTTGCCCCCAAGATATGTCAGACATTTAAAGTCTTATATAAAAAATAAAAAAAAAACTTGTTCAATTGTTCACAACAATATTTGATGGCCACATCATTTTTCTTGGGTTTCCACTGTTGGTTTGTGATTTAATGTACATCTTAAAAAGAAAATTCAAGTTTAAATCACTCATTTAAACTAGTTTGGAGCTTCACATAAAAGAGAAAAATGTATTTTCTTCTTAAAATGGCCAAGGAGTTGCACACTTCTTTATATGACTTAGATATCTCTCTTAAAATTAGGAGACCTCATATAGCCAGAAGCACTAGAAATGGGTTCTTCCAAAAACAAGGGCAAATCTAAATGTTGAGGGGGTTTAGGTGTTTAATCTTATTTTTTGAGAACCGCTGATGTATCCGGGATTCACTGTATCATGAAAAAGTCGGTGACCAGATCAAGCCGTTTTCATTTTGATGAAAGATTATAGACATTTTCATTTGAATCACTGACGAAATAACAGAAATGCATGACAAAAAGTGTTGAATTCATGTTGACTTTAAAAATGTATGATTGCATAACAGCATTTACTTTACAGAAAGCACAAACGGTTTGGAAAAACTGAATCAACAGGTCTAGCGGCATTTGAGCACAGATGCCACTCGGTTGTGTTTTCTTATCTAATGACATTTAGACATTGCGCCTCGAGTGTCCAAATACTTTCAAGGCCAGTAGAAAGAGAGGAGTGTTTACTGCAGATCACTAATGCACTGCTCAATCACACTGAGCTCCAGTGAGGACACTTGGCTTTAACATGCCCTGAAAGTTGGCTAATGGATGTTTTAAGTTTATAAATCTCCCACTGAAGTGTCCTCGTTCTGATATAAACAGGATAAATCCCGAAATGAAGCGGCTTGAAAGCATGGAGACAACAGACATGGCAACACGAAAAAGGGGCTTTTATTTCTGAACTGTTTTTATAAGCAGTCCAACACACATGTTCCTAGCTGTTCTGAAAAAAGAAAATCATTTTAATTACAATTATCATTCATTGAATTATAATCATCATCATCATAACGGTAACGTAATAACCCCAGGCAGTAGTATTTGCGTTTGTTTGTGGCACATGAAAGAGAGTTTGGGTTGACTGTAAACCCGGATACTCGACAGCTCCGTGCTCAAGGTAAACCAACGCACAGACCAGACAATAAATATGAAAGAGAGCAAGAGAGACCTGTATTAAACAAACAAAAATAATCATCTGGAACTCGTAGGTACAATATCTAAACTTATGTGCAAGATCGGAGCTGATTCTTCACCACAAATAGTTGAACTCACATCGAACCCGATCCCTTCCCGACTCCATTTTTTTTGTCTACATCGTAAAGTCTTTTAAATAAACCTAAGCTCATTTGTTTTTATTTCATATACACATATATACTTAAGATTTTTGTTAGTTTGTTTTTCTCCTTCCTATTGATCGCTCTCTTGCGTTTCGCAAAATTCACCGCTACGGAACAGACACACAAGCAATTGAATGAAGCAAACACTGACGAAGTGACTGAAAAGCTACCGTTAAAATCAAATATAAAACCCCTGAATAAAACATGGACATTTAGGACTGGCGGAGGTGCCACCCTTTTTTGGAGAAGCGGGCTAGCATTTTCAAAACACGGTACCGGCCGTCGCCGGTCAGTAGCTTTGAGGCGTATCGTCTTGGATCACTTGCCTCGCGGCCCACTGGTTCCACGTCACCTGAATTTGGTCACATGTTTGTACCATTTCTCAAACTCGCCGCCGCTCGCCCGTTAAAGCGTACCAATTTTAGTCTGGGAAACAGCCGGCGAGCATCGTGCAAGCTTTTCATTGGTTCAAGGACATTCTCCTACAGTTGTTTGGCACATTTTTTGTCGTCAGCTCATGAAGCGTGCTGGAAAAAGTGCAGATATATAGATTTCAAAACAAGCCATTTGGTTTCAAAATAAAACCCTTGAAGGGCACTAAAACATCCTCAGGATGGCACCTCCCCGATACTTAAAGGCTACAAAAACTGATCGACTCCCAAAACCCTGCGATTTCTGCAGAGCGCCGTTTGCAAATCACTCGGAAATGCGCTGAATGGAGTTGTAGAAAAATTACTGCATGGAAAAAAAACAAAACAAAAGGACCTGAATATACATAAAGAAAACACTTCTTTAAAATCACCTCATGCCTGTTAACCTGTGCTTGTTTATCCATTCCAAAACACAATTAGACCAAAATAAATGCACATAACATTCTCCAAAAAATATGTAATCTATAGAAATCTGCATTTGCGTCACATTCAAAACAATATAAAAAATTGAACTATATTTAAATCAAGCCTTATCAAGGTTTTAAGTTGTCTCTCCTTCCGCGATCCAGGCAGCCCACCTTCCCAAACACCTGCGAGTGTCCTGCTATCATCGCACTGAATAACGGTCTGCCTGCCGTGAATGGATAATGATGAAACACACGAGAGACAGACAGAAGACCTCCTCGCACCTCATTATGAGATAAGCCATCCGACTCTCTGCTCTCACACCGATGGTCCTAAAAGAGGCGCGTACGCACAGTTCTCAGCCTGAGGTTTGCACACGCCCGCCGATTGATTGACAGATGTGAAGCCCGCCCACCCCGCCCGCCCCCAAGCTGAGACATAGGGACAAACACAGACAGGCAGAGACAGAGATTCGCCATATATGCAAGATTATACTGTAGATGCACAGAGAAAGGATTCATATAATACAGTCAGATAAAAGACTCCAGGGATGCTGCTGCTGCTGCTTTTTTCCAAGTGGTCCCTCTAACCGAGGCATCATGCATCGTCAACCGTCCACTGGCGTCCTTGTACGCGACTGGAGGTCTGCAGTTCAGTTTTTATTCTGTGCGTTCAGTTTACAACAATGTTCTTGGGGTCCGTTCACAGGGAGATGGAGGTGACGCGGCCTGGACTCGAGGAATTCTCTGGTGTCTCAAGTCGAACGTTTATTTCATTGGCACATTTTGCACTTCTGTGGGTTCAGGGGGTGGGGTTGGGTTCGTGTCCAAGCAAACGTCCCGCCACGTTCCTACCCATTGTGTCAAGCAGCGTAAATCCCTCCACCCACAAACAAACGAACAAAAAAAGTGAAACAAAAATACATTCAAGGTGAAAGAAAACAAATCTTCCTGGTGAAAATACGGGGGAATTTCCTTTAAAGCAACAACACCTACTATTTGCATCGTGTACACATACAAGTACACGCACTTAATTCACGTGAGCAACCCAAACAAGTTTGGTGTTTACAAGGGCTGAGCACCAAAAAAAAAAAAAAGGCAGAAAGAAAAACGCTCCCTAATTTTTACACTGTACGTAGTTCTCTGAGAGCTCAACTTGGATGCGCAAAACACTCGCCGTTGCAGCTCGTCGGCGAGTATTAAGGAAGAGTCGAAGAATTTTGTACTTTACTTTTTGTACATGGTCAGGTGCCACAACAGTCCACAAATCCGAGTCCGTTTAGCATAAAACGGCATGCATGCCATGCGCCACGATGTTGACAGAAAGTGGTGCAAAGCATATGCTTCAAGAATGGCACAGTCAGTGAGGTGGAGTTGGCGTTCCCACAAAGGACATGAAAGACAACGGGAGTGATATCGTTTAAGCCAATGTCTTTTGAGATTGTTTCCATCTGATTAGATCTCTCAGGCCGCATGGCTCTAGTTTCCCTCTAGCAGAGGTACTGATACGGTCCGGCTCTAGCACACTGCCACTTGAAAGAGAGGCTCCAAGTGGACATTGTTACAGCAGAGGCCTCTTTCTTTGCTAATATACGAGCATGCCGGCATGTGTAAGGAAAACGTGGGGATCACAGAAGGAACGACATGCTCCCAAATGGGGCGCAGTATGCCAGCCTGCACCACTGGTCAAAATGAGGTCCCAGATCACCGATTGTTCTTTAACATTATCCAGGAGTGACGTCCACGCCAGCGCGTCAAGTTGTGAGGAACTGTGTGTGTGTGTGCATTTGATTGACGAACAGTTTGAGGAACAGCAAGGGCATATTCCAGTAGAACCTTCCGAGACGGACCATATGGCGGCTCACTGTGCCGGTTGGGAAGCCAAATGATGCTGGACAAGCGTTTTGCTGGGAGAGAGAAAAGAGAGAGAGAGAGAGAGAGAGAGAGAGAGAGAGAGAGAGAGAGAGAGAGAGAGAGAGAGAGAGAGAGAGAGAGAGAGAGAGAGAGAGAGAGAGAGAGAGAGAGAGAGAGAGAGAGAGAGAGAGAGAGAGAGAGTGTGCACGTGTGTGTCGATGAAGAAGATGGAGAGGAGTGGTGGGCGGCTCACAGGCCGTTGCTGTTGCGGTGCGTGAGCGGAGGTTTGGACAGTTCCACCACATTGGTTCGCCCCTTGCCGATGACTTTGGGGGCACGACGCAGCAGCTTCTGGGCCTCTGTGAATGCTTCGGTGAGCTCCTTCTTCCACTGTATGAACTCTGGGTCGCTCTGTGAGAAGAAAAATAACATTAGCAATTCAGTCTGAGCTGCTTTATGATTTTTTATATATCAAGAACTTTTAAATGCTAGTGAGCTACCTAGTCAGCACTTTTGGATGCAAAAATTAAAATACAGAAAATGTCTTTCTTTTGTGGATAAAGCAATACCAGACTGCATTCTGAAAGCCACTTCACAGTGATGCTGTGAAACTAGATTTTATTCAATGTATTTTGCACCAATATGTTGGTATGCTTTTGTGCCTAGAGTATCATTAGCACGCAAAAGTCAAACTGGATTGGAATCAATCGAGCTTAAAGCTCGTGCATTTAATGTGAGATATTTGTATTGCATCAGCTGCCCGTAAAAACCATTTCAAATCAGACCTTTATGAGGTTTAATGTCAGATTAATATTTGCTAAGGTCTGCAAATGCACTTCTGAGCTGCTCCTGCGTAGATGGGAAAATATATTTCCCACAGAACAGACTCAAAAAGATAAAGGAAGTTTTCTAGAACAGCAGTTCACAGCAGCACACACAGAGGCCCTGCTTTTTTCAGCACAATCCATCTTTTTTTGGATTATCGAGTCAATTCAATATTTTAATTTAATATTATCACATCAGAAATCCATAAAGGCTGTGCTTTACTTTTTCTGAAAGTAAGAAGTAACACAAGAGCAAACATAAGGGAACACATGGGAAGCTTGGGCAATATGACCAAAGTATAACCCAGAGTTCCTCAATTAGCTTTCGCCGAGGGCCGAATTCTGCCAACAATACCAAGCCAAGGACAACTGACCTATATATATATATATATACAAATTATTATTATTATTGTTGCTTTTTTTAAATAGTCACAAGATTGTCACAAGATAAATATTCAGATTCTGTTACCCAATAGTATGTTTTATTCAAACAATTATGAAAATCTTTGCATTTAGATACAGAAGGATTGAGGAACTCTGATATATACCCGAGGTAACTATGTTTTTTTTCTTTTTTGAGAAAGTACCATTACTAAGTACCATTTATTATCATATATAAGCATATTTTCTGCCTCATCTTTGTGACTGAAACCAAAGTTATTTTCTGAGAAAAGCAAGGCCATAACATAACAGTAACACACACTAGGTAATATTCGTTATTAATTGTGTATCATTATTGATTATAATATTGAATCTCAAATATGAAATTATTTAAATAGTAAATGTGTGACTTTTTGATTTATTTTCATGTATTCATTTACAATAAAACCCTCACAAGAGTGTGAAAAAGAGGCATAGGGAACAATAAAAGTGAAGCAAGATCATACAAGACCAAAAGAGGAAGAGAATCTCTCGACGAGACTGAGAACAGCATGAAGGTGCCCTACCTCGCACTGCAGGACAAACTGCTTCCCTCCTTTGATCCTCAGCAGGATGCACTTTTTGTCCTTGATCTGCGTCTCCTCCACAGTCACGATCTGCTCCATGGTCAGCAGGTTTTGCTGGGGGGAGGAAAGACTAATTAGTGCGTCCCTGTAAAGGCCTGTACACACCAAGCCGACGCCGACGAATTAGTGGCGACGAAATCAGACTGCGGAGTCGGCCGACGTCGGCAGCGTCTGGGTTCAAAGTTGCCCTGACACACCAAGCCGACGCTCGACACCCGACGGCCAAGTATCACATCCGTTCTGCGCCTGCGTAGAAGAAATCCCTTTCCGTACCAGCAGGTGGCAATAGTCTGTGTTTGTTACTCAAAGCTGGAAACCGGAAGAGCTAAAGGGATACAAAACATAAACAAAGGTGCCTGAAAAAGCAGCACAGAATCTCGCTCACCACAGACGGATTCATGATATTTCGGAAATGTCTGACACTTTGCAAATGGCACTGGCGTTGTCAGCCCTTGGTCTTCTGCTTGTGGAAGAGGAAAAGAAGAAGCGGCCGCGAAAAATACGGAGAAAGCGCACTAAATGGGTGAAACCACTTGCACTGGTTCGCCAGCTGAACAGCCAATCAGAATGATCAGATGGCCCGACTGACCGACGAGCTCCGACGCCGATTCAACATGTCGAATCGGCCGAAAACAAGCCGACGAGGACCAACTTCAGCCGACGGTGCGGAACACACTGAGAAAACTTAGTCGGCCGACGAACAAAAACTGCCCGACGGCCAACCGTCGGCTTGGTGTGTACCGGCCTTAAGAGTCTTCTCGCAGATTATCCTACTGTGTTCGAGGAGAACACACCATGCTACCTGCTAGTTCTGTAAGGGTGGGATTTTACCCTATGCTTGAGGTAAATACGCATCTATTGGCGTCACTTACACTGTGGTAGAAATTCTAGAGTTTGTCTGGGGCTACGAGGGAGCAAAGACACGGATGATGACAAGCTGTTCTTGTACTCAATGAGTCAGTGGTGGTACAGCGGACCGCAGACAGAGCGTCTCATATAACCGTCTGATCGCGGATACCTGACTCCCATCAGACTGGAGGATAATGGAAGTCATTTCACTTCTGTACAAACATTTTCCCTCTAAATGACACGTACCACATTCAGTTTGGTTTCTAAAGACCTTGATTTAAAGTGTGCTTCTGTGTGAAGACTAAGAAGCCTTTGGTTCACTGTTCGGCTGCGAGAACAAGAAACGATTTTCAAATAACACTGTTTAACAACATAAAGCTAGGGATGCGCAGATCAATTTGATGAAATGACAAACAAATGAATTCTATGTTTGGGCAGTATAACAAATATAATGGCATTGAGAGTACAGTTAATTAAATTGTTTAATTTTAAATTAAAAACACAAAACAAAACCAGCTTTTTTCCAGCTGCTAGAACTAGAATGGAAAATTATTATATTTTATAATATTACATATACTAAGGTTGGGGTGTATGATCAAAATTTTATATTACTGTAATCATACAACCGTATTTATTTTAAATATTAAATCACAATTTCACAATGGCTACTTCTGTATAATCCAGTGAATTTAATATTAAATGAAAAATATATAATAATAATGATAATGAAGTATAATAATGATAATGAACTAATAATAATGCATGAAGTCTGAGATAAGTTCAAAAACATTATATTATAGAACTTTAAAATCAAAATTGCTCTAAAATTGTCAGTGCTAATAGCCTCATGGCTAGTGTCGACACGTAGCGCAACTGCGCTAACGGCGACCTGAGTTTGATTCCCGTCTCGAGGTCCTTTGCCGATCCCGCTCCTCCCAGAGCTTTCCTGTCATCTCTCAATAAAAAGGCATAAAAAGCCATTAAAAAACTCTAAAATTGAGAACACAGAACAACTACAATGTAGTCAAGTATAAGCATCACTGCTTGCTAATCTGACTCGCAAGTGGCCTCTATTTCTATGCATCTCCTCTAAAACATGTTCCACAGGAAGTGCATTTACCCGTCAGATTGAAGATCCAGGGACTCTGGGAGTTAAAAATGCAGGAAATTGGCCAAGATCTGCACTTCTTTATCTTAGTTACAGATCAGGGCAGAAGCTCTCTGGCCCCAGGGAACCTACTTCTTTTTCTGACCTACTTCTAGAAGCATTACACAGATCTGAGCGCAAACGCTTCCTCCGGATGGGAAAAGACTGAGGTTTGGTCTAGCGGTGGAAAGAAGCAGAGGATATTAAAAGGAGAGGTGGGCGTCTCAATGGTTTAAGCTGTAGGTGAACCTGCGTCACTATGGGAATTTCGGAGCAGGGTGGAGGACGATATAGGGTTTACGTAAAGCGATGTGATTCCTCCTCGCCTTCTCCTTCTTAGAATTTAATAAACATCTTGATATTTCCTGCTCTGCAATGAATAATCAAACTTAAAGAAGAGGGGGAATCAGCTAAAATGCACCAGACTCACCTTGAATGTATGTTTTTTTAATGTTTTAATCCAATGTTCCTACAGCGTAGGGACACACAGGCATGCTCATTCTCAAAAAATGGCCTTTTAACCCTTTATACAGATGGTAACAGCAAACAAAACGCACAAAAACACTCACCCGAGACTCTCCTTCACCTCTCCACTCGACGCGGTTGGGGAATAGGTAGAAATACCGCCGCTGCCACTGTGTCAGGAAGGGGTTTCCTAGCTTTAGCATGTAGCCGTGCATGATACAGTCCTTCCCCAGCGCATAGTCTGAGCAAACACCACAGACACACAGTCACATAATGCTCAATGTCATTTTGGAATAGTTTCAATAACTTAAATTTCAGTATCTTTGGGACATGCTCATTCATATTTATTATATTTTTTGTCACATTTGCAAAGAGATGACAGTGAATAAATGACTTTTTTTGGGGTAATCAATTCCTTTAACACTCTCTCAGATTTAACCCACTTGAATTCCTGTTCACGACTTCTGTGCTCGTCTCATGGGGTCATGACGCAAACGATTAACTCAGTGTTTGCTAAATTACACGGGCTCTTTCAGATCTATTTCTGACCATCGTTCACTCGGTCATGTGATGGGTTCTGTCTCTTTCCCTTGAGGGAAGCATGTGGCACCAGCACTGCATGACAAGTCCGTAGGGTTCAGGCCTCTCCTCGAGGTCGCTGACGGAACTGACGCTGGACCCGTTAAAGTCGATTTGCTGACGTCAGTCCAGGCCTTTAATTCTAGCTAGAGAATGTAGCACTACTGTAGCAGAGGCCATTTTCTTCTCTCGACACCACTGTGTGAAAATACTGCTCATCAATTCTGTAGACGTCTTATGAATTAACGCAAACCGGAGTTTCTACCAGAAAACATTATCTTGTGGACCGGCTTAAAACATGGATAAATGACCGAGTGCCGCAGACGACAAGACGCCTGGAGCAGCCATTCATTAGGTTCCGTGACCTTCTGGAAGTCCAAAATACAGGACACTCCCAAAATACAGTCAGAAAATGAGAGTCTGCTGAATGAGAGCAAACAGGATGTTTACAAACAGCATTTTGCAACCAGCTGTTCTGTGTACATTGCCCTGACACCTCTCCCTTGTCACAAATGTTGTGTATATGAAGATACTTCTCCAGGAAATATAATCTTCTAAAAATCTATTCACTGCACAGGAAGCTCTGCTATACATATATGTTAGCTTATTATTAGACACATTTAATAAAGCAATATCAGGTCTATATTTCAAGATTCAACGCCAAATACTGGGCTACAGATTAAAAAACTATAACATATACAAAATTCTAAAATAATTAAATATATATATATAAAAAAATTGTACGGTTATACTCCCATTCAAAGTTTGGGGTAAGACTTTTTTTTTATAAATATATACTTGTATATAATGTTACAAATTAATTTTACAATTATGCTGTTCTTTTGAACTCTCTTTTCAAAGAATCCTAAAAAAAAATCAGCATATTAGAATGATTTCTGAAGATCATGTGACACTGAAGACTGGAGTAATGATGCTGAAAATTCAGCTTTGCGTCACAGGATTACATTATATTTTAAAATATAGTAAAACAGAAAACATCCATTTTAAATTGTAATAATATTTCACAATATTACTTTGTTTGATCTAATAAAAACAGCGTTTATAAACAGACTTAAAAAAAATCATTAATAATTGTACTTGTAATTGTAGAAATTGAATGACAATGTATATTATTTTAAAAGCATAAATACATAAATTATAAAATAATATTTGAATAATAAACCATCATAGACTAATGAGAATTTTGGGGGGGGATGCACAGAAAATAAATAAATAACAATAAAACGTATGTGCCGTGTCTCACCCTCTTCGTGGCCCTGCTGCTTGTTTTTGGCCCGCTTGCGCACCTCGTTCTTATCCGTGTCACTATTGACGGCTTCATACACCGTCTCGGCCACCTCCTGCTGCCAGCGCTCAGAGATCACTAGCGGAAAGTTCTTATAGAGCTCCTGATCACTGTCAAGCAGCTGAAAGGGAGAGGGACAAAGATACAATTATTTCAATTCAGACAGTCTCATCTGGTCTAAGTGGGCAGAGACAAAGTTGCAGCGTAGACCAGACTTTACGCTGGAAGTCAAATTCTGGCTATAAGGGAGTCATTTAACATGCTCACAGCGTAGTGGAAAATTCCTCCAATTCTTAAAGCATGAAACACAAGCTCAAGTGCTCTTAGATTTTATACGGTTCTCTTGGTGCTGGACGCAATCTTGGCTCCACTTGAAACCCCAAGTAGTCCACTTTGATGGTCACTGAGCTGAAGCAAAGACATCAGCCTTGAGCACCAAGTGGAATAAGGGAAAAGTTTGGTCCCACGGTTACTGGTTTTTACCTTAATTCCCTTTAGTGTCCTCCTCGTCGAAGGAGCCGATGTCAAAGGCGTCTGCAGCGTTGACTTCTCCTCTGGGGGGAATGAGGGGTGGGGGGTACTGCAATCAAACACAAGATGCAGAGAATCACACAAACCCAAAACAACATTTTTAAGATTAACTAGTTCGTCTTGCAAAATGATGGAGGATTATAAAACTGATGTTGATTATAACCATTATATAACAGTAGGCAGTAACGTTTCTAGGCATAGGCAAGCTAGGCGGTCGCCTAGAGCGCCACCAGCTGGAGGGGGTGCTGCCACAACATTTTAACAGGGTTGTGATCAAGAGTGGTACGGACACCCTGAAATATGATTGCCGCCCCACTGGATCCCCCAACATCATTGGACTAGAGTACTGTCATTCTGACATGCCTGTAAGCCACTGGATCAGAGTGCTGTCAGTTGCTGCCTCTGATTGTTGCATGCAAAGTTTGGATTTGGAGCACTCCATGCTATTAGATCAATGGGTTCTGACAGTATTTTGTTTAGGCATCCCTGTATTATGTGGCATAAGTAGAAAACCAACCAGATTTTTTTTCACCATGTTTCAATGTGAAACTCTCCCCCAGGTCCAAAATAAACGCAGAATGTACAAACTGAAAACATTAAATTTTGAGATCTATTTCCATTTCGTTATTGTTAAAAAGCAGCAGTAACCTTTTTAATTCCAATGGGAGAGATGGACTTTTGTTTGTTTGGTTACGGTGTTATTTCGGTTTCAAAAGCCAGCAATAAATAACACTTTAACATATAAAGAGAGTTCATGTGATATTATACATTAGTAATGTTGGGAAATGAATAAATGCTTAATAGTCATAATCATGAAACAGTGATTATTCCTCAGACTATAAATGTAATAGCAAAATCTATAATCGTTGCATCCCTATATAACAGCGTAATGAGTCTGACTCCCGGCAATATCTTTTGGCATGATTTGTTACTCTCTAATTGGCTAAATTTTCTGTACAGTAACATGGTGATGTACTTTTCACCACAAACTCACTCTCACTCTCTCTCTATATATATATATATATAATGTGAATGGATGGCTTCAACAAAAGCATATACCACTGAATTACAACCTCTAAACTCATTAGGTCTTTCTTCAAAGGTTTATAAGTTATCATTTAAAATCAATTGAACAAATGGAGCCTTTTCTTGCAGAACCTGACTGTTGCACTCCACAGGCTCAATGACCGTTAATTTCAGAAAACTATGATAGTCCTCACAACACAGAGATCTACAGATTGTGCACACTAACGGGAACACTGCTCACAGGAAGTGATTAGAGGTCTGACAGTAATTGTCTTATGAAAATGTATCGTTGAAGGCTTGGCTTTGTGCTTTGATGCCGGTTCCAATGGTGCTCTAAAGGGGATGAAATTGGAGTCACAGCTTCCTAGAGAGGATTTTAGTATGCTATCAGCCACTGTCAGCACTCTAACACACTCTCCGCGATGGTGTTCATCTAAATTCATTCCTATTAAAGCAGCACCACAAAAAAAAATATCTGATGCTTGCTTATCTATTGCTGAATGACTAGTGCCATCATCTGGACTCTAAATCAGATCAGTTATAAATTGCAATTACACAAAACCTCTTATTCTATCAGTGTATGATGAGGACTTCAACAGGGCTGATACCGAAAACAAGGTCAAAGATCTCACCTTCTGGAGATAGACCTGCTGCCAATCGATCCCATTGAAGAACACATGCTCCTTTACCTCTGACGCCCTACAGAGCAAAAAAGAGATCACTTTCGAGTGAAATACATTTGTCAAGCACTTTCACACAACACCATGTTTCACAGCAGCTTTACAGAAAATCATGATGTATATATATATGCATATATATGCATTTAGCAGATTAGAGCTGGACAATAATATATGCTGCAATGAAATAAAAAACAATCAAACATTTGAAATTTGCTACAGTACATAACACATTACATGAGTATATTGTATGCAAGCAGATAAAGTTGGACATACTTATACATAAAACTTAATTTAAAGAGCTAGGGTGATAATGTAGTTATAGTTTGCAACAAAGATAAATTGAGGTATAGCTAGAAATTGCTTTGCATGAGTATATTGTATGTATGCAGGAAAATAGGACCACTTTTGACCAGCAGATGTCAGCAATTCAGAACGAGCTGCAAATAATTCCCAGCATGCCTTTCTGTCTTTTATAAGTCTAAAAGCTTTCAGACTGTAGCTTCATTTGGACAAGTGGCATCACAATTTTTTATTTTTTTGATAGTTCACTATAAACCAAATACACATCTGATTAAATGTCGAAGTATTACAGATGTCTAATCTTGAAGATGGAAGGCGTTTTGACTTACCCCTGTCCTAGACACCCCAATCTTTTGGCGACGTCTCGCTGTAAGAGTCCTTCCAAGAGGGACTTGAGCTCAGGTGTGAAGGAGTCAGGCAACTCCACATTCTGATGAGAGAGAAGGAACAGGAAGCGGTTCAAGAGCTTGATTAATATCTCGTTAAACATGACTTTATGCCATGTCGGCTGGTGTTTGACTTTCACGAGATGTTTGCTTTTGTTTCATTAGCTATCCCCGTCAGTTACACTGAACATTCATTAGTAAAATGCAAATATGCAGGAACAGCAAACGTTCCAGTAGCCGTCTACATCAACAGAGCATTAACAGTACAGAGTGCTTAGCAGTATTATAATATCCTCACAATCATACAAATGAATGTGAGGACAATCAAAACAATTCTCTTACGTAACAAGCAGTGCCAACTGCACATTCACATCAAGGTCAACGTTCACCAAAGTCACAGTAAATGCAGACAAATAAACTTCACTCAGTTCAGGCTGTCAGGTACATTCACCATAACACTGAACTAAATAACAGGGCATTGCATTATAGATGCTAAGGTTTTCTGAGTGGTAGCTTGTTGCTGTACTTGCGAGTGTGTTTGAGTCAAAAGAGTCCAGCTTCAAGTCTCAATATTCTGGTCTTTAGTTCCTCGTTTAATTGATTTCTTCATTCTTCTTCATTCAATGCAACATCTATGGGATTTGTTCCCACCGGTTTCAAAAGTGCCTCTATATACAGTATTGTTAAAAAATTTGGGGTCAGTAAGATTTGTTTTTTTAATATATACACACATATATACACACACACACACACACACACACACACACACACACACACACACACACACACACACACACACACACACACACACACACACACACACACACACACACACACACACACACACACACACACACACACACACACACACACACACACACACACACACACACACACACACACACACACACACACACACACACACACAAGGTGTGTAACGGTTCACAAAATTCATGGTTTCGGTTTAATATGACACAGTGGTGTCAAGGTTCGGTACGTTTTCGATACGGGTGAGCGGGGCAATTGGTTATGTCGCAATGTTGGAAATATTTATGTTTTACTTTTGAACCATGAAGGTGAGCCAATGGATATCACACAAGCACTCGTTTGCACCATGGTTTGCACACGTGCAACTAAACAAGATTTATGCTGGTGAACATCTTAATCAGTCAAATCACTATAAACAGAAAGTAAAAGTATAAATGGAATGACGGAGCTTTCGGCATCTGACGCCGCTTATTCTCTCAGAGACTAAGAGAGACAAATCTACTTCAACATATGCTGATAACATCCAAAGTATACAGCTGTTTTTATCAGTTTATACTATATATTTTCTCTTGTGGCCCTGGGAGAACCACAACCTTTGCGCTGCTATATAGGCTATTTATTCATTTATATTATATATTTCTCGAAATAAATAAATAATAATAAACGTATTTCGTATTAAACAGGTTTTTTTTTTTTGAAAGTCGGTGCTTAAAATAAAAGCTTTTTATTTAATTGATTTTTATTGATGACTACAGTGTTAATATTTTAATTATAGGACTATATTTCATTGTAGTTAGCCTATAGCCTAATAGACCTGTTTTAAAAAAAAAAAACATTTTAATTGAGGAGTAAATATAGCCTAATCTTATCCTCGCAGCGCGTCAGTTATGCGGTAATTATTGCGTGGCAAATTAATTGTACCTTTAATTTAATAATAAAAGTAACTTCATAATAATAATAGGCCTAATAAAAAATAAGATTGTAAGAGGCCTACATTAATTGGAAATGCCAAATCAGGGCTCTAGACTCATTCTTCCCACTGGTCGCTCTTTTGCGACTTTCTCAGTTGGTCGCACAAGCACATCATTTTATTATTTTTTTATTAATTTTTTGCTACAACATGGGCTAATGCATGCTGATTAACTTTTATCATAGTTTATAGTTCTATGGTAACGAAAGTTCTTTTTAGTCATTAGTATTATTTGAGATTTTAATTTTGTGAAGGGGAATTCCTCTTTTGCTAATGTTATAAGCCGGACTTTAGATGCTTTCACTTTCGTTTTTGAATTTGTGATCTTATATAATTGTGAAAATATAATTGTCTGTTTTGCTTACATCTATTCACCTTTCACTTTTTAAGACTAAAACAAAAGATGCATTCTTTGTTATTCTTAATTAAAAAGCACACCAACAATAAAACAGCAGGCTACAATGACAAACTAGCTAACATCATTTATTAACAAAAACTAATAAGATGAGGCATGGCATACACCACATGCAGTATTATATACGGATTATTAAATTACAGAAAGTTTAACAAACACTGAGGAATAAAAATAAATAAGTAAAAGAAAGCTATAAAGTGAGGTAAACAGCAAAGATAAGCTTTTTAAAATGAAAACAAAAAGATAAGCTAAACTAAACTGGCTGTGCTTGCATTTTTCCACAAGAATACCAACATGTTCACCTTCTCTGGTTTTAAGAAACTGACTTTTACTTTAGCATGAAAACCAAATCCTCCGTCTGCTACCATTTCCACAATATTCACATCATTTTTGCCACACGCTGCACGTACCTTCACGCTCGTGCTGACACGGCGAGTATAAACCAGGCTCTTCACCAGAACCGCTCGCACTGAAAGCACCGCTCATCGCGTGATCAGAGCAGTGAGTCCTGCTACAATGTGCTCTGCAACGCTGTATGGAGCAGGCTGCGTAACGCTGTATGGAGCAGGCTGCGTGGTTGTGCGCAGTGGCAATGATATTTCACACACTTTTATTTTCCAAACATAAAAGGATTAGTCCAACGAATCGTTTGGTTTGTAATGCGTACCGAACCGAAAGCCTCGTACCGAATGGTTCAATACGAATACGCGTATCGTTACAACCCTAATATACATGTATATATATATATATATATATAGGAGGACACCTAAAATTGATTAAAGGTGACAGTAAATACATTTAAAATTCCTGTGTGGCTCAGTGGTAGAGCATTGCGTCAGCAGCGCAAAAGGTTGTGGGTTCGATTCCCAGGGAACACACATACTAATGAAAATGTATAACCTGAATGCAATTGTAAGTCGCTTTGGATAAAAGCGTCTGCTAAATGCATAAATGTAAATGTAAAATGTTATAAAACATGACAGTTTCAAATAAATGCTGTTCTTTTGAACTTTCTATACATCAGAAATCCCAGAAAAAATGGTATCCAAAAAATATTAAGCAGTACAACTGTTTTCAACATTGATGGTAATAAGAAATTAAATTGAGCATATTCAAATGATTTCTGAAGCATCATGTGACACTGAAGACTGGAGTTATGATGCTGAAAATCCAGCTTTGCATCACAGGAATAAATTACATTTTAAAATATTCAAACAGACAATAGTTATTTTAAACATTTCATAATAATATTTCACAATATTACCATTTTTTCACTGTATTTCTGATCAAATGAATGCAGCCATGGTGAGCATTAGAGGCTTCTTTTAAAAAATCTCACCAACTCTAAACCAATGAACCTCTGTGGAGTCATGATCGAGTTTCACAGTCCTTGACTAATGAAATCTGGAGATCATTTTCCCTGTCAGGTCAACATCCAAAAACAATCCTTAATAGCTAAATTCTTGTGTCAGAATGGCTCTGCGTATACTGAACAGCTTTTATTGCACCAGGATAATAAAATAACTTCTGGAAATGATGAAAAAGATCTCTGAACACTGTGTCAGCAGCACTGTCAGTCTTGGCCCATAATCCTTATGTTCCAGTTTACAAACAAAACCCGATCATCTTGCCTGTCAGAGGAAAACTGTTTAACGTCTCTGCTGGGTGAACACCTGCTTGGACACAGAGAGCTGATTTCTGACTAGGTTTTTCCAAGTCCTTATGACTGATTTAAATCATCCTTCATGGGCAGCACAATAAAGTCTGACATGTTTCTGAGCAAGCTATTTGATACTCTAACTAGGGATGCAGCGATTAACCGGTTTTACTATTAACCGCGCTTTAAAACGTCATGGTTAATTAATTGTAAAAGCTCCGCTAAACCGAGTGTTTCTGTTGCACGGAACGGAACTGTTGCAGCTTGCGCAAAACAAACAAACAAAAAAAGTTACACGGGCGGTGCACCAGCTTAAAATGCCGTGCCTATCAGAGACACGGAGGCTACTACACACACTAGATTAACTATGTGAGAGGAACCAAACAGCGATCCTTTATTTCCCCCAGAGAATGTCTGAAGTTGATAGTGTGGGACCATTCTGGGTACACCAAGAATAACCAGGGCGTCATTTAAATATTGCCGTACAATTGCTGTTAAAGAGTATACATAAGGGATAATGCAAGGCTAGCCAAACTGTTCTCGTTGTGAAATAAAGGATTTTAATGCACGACGTGAAGGCAAGGACCACCTGACGCGAAGTTCGTTAGCTCTAGCATTCTGCCCGCTTCATTCAGAGATGAAATAGTGCGGAGTGAGAGAGAGAGAGAGAGAGAGAGAGAGAGAGAGAGAGAGAGGAGAAAAGATAGTGAGTGTGAGAGAGAGAGAAAGTGAGAGACAGAGAGAGAGTGAGAGCGAGAGAGAGAGAGAGAGAGAGGCGAGCGAGTGAGAGACAGATAGAGAGAGAGAGAGAGAGAGAAATAGAGAGAGAGAGAGAGTGAGAGAGAGAGAGCGAGAGAGAGAGAGAGAGAGAGAGAGCGAGCGAGAGAGACAGAGACAGAGAGAGAGAAATAGATAGAGAGAGAGAGAGATTGAGAGACCGAGACAGAGAGAGAGGAGAGAGAGAGAGAGAGACCGAGACAGAGAGAGAAATAGATAGAGAGAGAGAGAGAGAACACAGAGAGGAGAGAGAATAGAGAGAGAGAGAGTGAGAGAGAGAGAGAGAGTGTGAGTGAGAGAGAGAGAGTGAGAGACAGAGAGAGTGACAGTGAGAGAAATAGATAGAGGTGACAGTTGCGTGTGTGAATTAGCCTACGTGCATCTGCGCGTCACTATAAACAATAAAGATTTGAGTTTAGTGATTTAAACAGTAATTTTACCCTCTCTTTGCTGATTAATATAATGTAGCGATCCAGTATCTAAGCTATTTTATTAATGAAAGTCTGGGCAGCGTTGACAAGTTTCTGTCCTCCTAAATCGATCTCGATCTCATAATCCAAAATAATAGACACGATTTTCTCAGGTCATATGTAAAATCAGATGAATAAAGATTATTAAAACGAATAAGTATGGATGACAGTTGATTACAATAATAGTTTAGTTTATTCCCCTCATTTTTAACAGTGTCCTCTGTGGGATAAAGTTAATATTAGTCTTATATTAATAATACTTAATTAACATTGTGATTTATCATCCCTGTTATGGTATTATTCATAAGTTTAAAAAAAAACTTTCACCATCTTTCCAAGTTCTGCACCTCAGGTCCACAAGAAATATACAAAATGAAAACACCAAATACATTTGTGATGTATTTCCATTTGTTATTTTCAAAAGACAAATACTGACTGATGTTTATAGAGCAGATTTTTTAATTCCAATAGAAGAGATGGACTTTTTTTTCTTTAGTATTATTATTTTGTGCTGTATTGTTGTTTTCTGTGTTAATTCTGTTTCAAAAGGCAGCAATAAATAAAACTTTAATATCTATAGAGAGTTTATGTGATTTTATGTTGTGAAATTAATAAATGCATAATAATCGTGAAACCGTGATTATTCCTTAGACTATAATCGTCCCAACAAAATCTATAATCGTTGCATCCCTAACTATAACAAGAAAAAAAATACATTCATAATTGACATTTGCATTGACTTTATCCGCTAAGTTGCACAATGTATTTTTGGACTGGGGCTGCTTTCCCTTTTAATCAAAAGAAGACGTCTCAGAAATTAGCTAATTTTTTTCTTGGTATCATTGATGCCTAATTAGGCAGCTCACTTGTTTTGAAGGGAAACCACAAAATCAGCATTAAAAACAAGTGACTTCCTTTCTAATGACTGTACAAAAGTCAAGAGCATGGCAGCTCGAGGAGGACTAAATTACTGTGATGTAAGAGGAGGACAGTAAATGCAAAGCGTGGATGCAAATTCCTCTCCATTAGCATTCCCTTGTTAAACATAGCGGGTGTAAAGGCACAGGTGCTGCAGTGATGAAATGTTCCCTCTTCACTTCCATGGAAAGCTGTGGCTCATTTATCCATCTCCTGTTTCACAGCTCTATCTGTTAATCAGCATAAGGGAGCTCTTTCCAATCTGAACTGTTACAGCATTTGTAGATAAGATTCAATTGAAGTCTTTAAAGCTATAACTAAGAACTGGGTGGTTGCTAAGATCTTCTAGGTAGTTCCTGGGATCATTTTTTGATGGGATTTTTCATCATACACCAAGAAACTTAAATCAGAGCACTCTCATACATGTGTGAAACAACAGAGAAAGACGGCGCTTTGGCTTCTCACCATGGTAAGGGTCATGCGGTCGATCTCATGTTTGTCTTTGGTCTTGTGCTGCCTGAATGGACTGTGCCTGCAAGAAGAGAAGAATCCGAGTTCACGTAACTGAACACACAATGCTTAGCCTCCTAGCGTCATACTGAGGACACTCGTAGTGATTTAGCAGTGACATGTAGGCGGGAGGGGTGTTTCCATCAGAGTTCAAAAGAGTTTCAATCTCAGTCGCTCACCGTGAGACACAAGCGTTTGTGACCCTGGAGCACAAAACCAGTTTTAAGTTGCTGGGGTATATTTGTAGCAAAGCCAACAAACAATACATTGTACGGGTAAAATTATATTTTTTTCTTTTATGCCAAATACCATTAGGATATTAAGTAAAGATCATGTAAAATTCATGAATTTTTTTGTAAATTTGTAAATATATCAAAACTTAATTTTTTTGTTAGTAATATGCATTGCTAAGAACTTTTTTAGACAATTTTAAAGGCGATTTTCTCAATATTTAGATTTTTTTGCACCCTCAGATTCCAGATTTTCAAATAGGTGTATCTCAGCCAAATATTGTCCTATCCTAACAAACCATACATCAATGGAAAGCTTATTTATTCACATCACGGTCACATCTTACGGTCTTATCGTTTTGGTGTAAAGCAACAATTGAGATGGATCAGCATCAATTGAAAGGCTAGCCAGTTTTATTGTTACCAAAAACATGTTGCTTATCTAAAGTTATGCTAACATGAAATAAAGTAGAAACATTACAGAAAAGATGAAAAAAGCAAAAATTGCATTGAAATGTTGCATTGGCAACTGACTGAAAAAACAACAATTATCAATACCAAAATATAAAAAACTAGTGTAAATATCAAAATAGAAAAAAAAAAAAAAATAAAATAAACAAATATAAGGGATAATCATAGACTAAAAAAAATATGGACGTGGTCCGTGAAAAAAGGATTTTTCAAGCTCAAAAGCCGGCCGTCGCCATCTTGGCAGCGCATCAAAAACTGACGCATAAAATACCTGTCACTAAACGCCCTTAATTATAAACTATAAGGCTTAATAGAATTTAAATGGATGAGAATAAAAAAAATTCACCCCCCCTAGAGCTGTCATGAAGGGCACTATAAGACCAAACCACTTTTTATGTAAGGGATAATCATAGACTAAAAAATATGGACGTAGTGTCCGTGACGTCACCCGTAGGTTTCTGAAGAGGATTTTTCAAGCTCAAAGTGGGCGGAGCCGGCCGTCGCCGCATCTCTCCACAAACAATGAAGCTGTGTTTAGTTACTTCAAAAACAGTGATTTTACCACCTTGTTGCTGAGGAATATAATGTAGCTATCTAGTATCTAGGCTATTTTATTAATAAAAGTCAAAAGGGAAGCGTTGACAAGTTTTTGTGTGTGCGCAGCGCAATCTGCGATCTCCGACCTCTCTCTCTCTGTGTGTGTGTGGGTTTGTGTGCATCAATTAAAGCAGCGCATTAATATAGAACGACGATTAAACTGACTTGGAAATAATCGGTTTAACGCACACTTGCCAGCCAATCAGAATCCAGTATTCAAACAGACCATGGTATACATTAAAATAAATCACCACACATGCATTGCATATACAAATGTAGATATATATTGAAATGATAACGATTGAAATTACAATCAGTGTTTCCCATGCATTGATTTATTTGTGGTGCACGCCACAATATCAAAACTGACTGCGACAAATAGATTTTCCAAAAGGCTTTGACATCGTTGAATAAACATGAGCACTGCACGCATGTTATGTCTGATAAAGCAGCGTTTGTGAGCGGAGCGCTGCTTTGTGTACAGCCGTTACCGGGAAAACCGCTATTTCTCCTGCTCTACAAGCGCCTCCTGCTGGCAGAGAATGAATTTGCATATGCATATATATATATATATATGCCGCCACAAATGTGAGTGAAAGTTTGAAAAACACAGTAAAATTATATATATATATATATATATATATAATTTATAAAATCCTATAAATAATTTATATAATGATAAATACATCGAGTACATAGAATGCACATAGAATTTATGTTTTTTTTGTTTTGTAAAGTATAAAAATATAGTGTGTTTCCAGGCCTGTTCTGTCCTGCTTCCATTCTGCTTTGAAGTGCATATGACACTCCCCCAGACTCCTCCCCATTACACCCCCCATTCTCTACCTAGCAACCGTTTCAGTGGTCTCCACCCCCACTCTCCATGTCTTTCTTCTCTATGATGTCTGCTCCTGACCTCCTACTTCCAAACCCCTGACATTTAAACTTTACACTCCACATCAAACAGGTGAGAAACACAGACAGAGACTAAAAGAGAGAGAGAGAGACAGATAAAGAATTCATGAGCGGCGGGCCCGCTGCAGAGGGCGGTCTTACCCTCGCAAGAGTTTGAACAGCATGCAGCCTAGAGAGAACCAGTCGGCGCTGCTGTCATATGCTGTTCCTTTCTGCAGAACCTCAGGTGCCATGTAGCCATGGGTACCTCTGCAAACACAGCAATTAATGCACATTAAATTCAAAGCGTACACACACCCCCCAGGCTGAGCACACACTGACTGTAAACACAACAAAGCTCATTCTCATACATAACACACACAGTCAAAGAACTGCTACATTACACACAATGGTTTTCCATCCTCTTTCTGACCCTTTGCATTTACCAGGATGTTTTCGCTACTGTGCTTTTAAGATTGCACAGTCTATATTTAAGAGAGAACATTTCATAAATAAATCTGACCCAGTGAGTTGGTGCTGACATGTAAACGTGGGTGTCATATGTTAAAATTGTTACAGCAATGATGTCATATTCATAACTTGCTTTCAGTGCATGAGACAGAGCTTTGGTTTGAAAACATCAGTTTGTCTGCATATTACACCATCATTCAAATGTTTGGGGACAGTAAGATTTGTAAGATTAATATTTTCTATTCAGCAGGGACATAATAAATTGATAAAAAAGGAAAGTCATTTATAATTACAAAAATTATATTTTCAACAAATGTTTGTTCTATTCAAAAAACTCTGAAAAAAAACTTTTCAGCGTTGATAATAATAATAAATGTTTTTGCAGCATCAAATCAGCATATCAGAACGATTTCTGAAGGATGTGGCATTGACAATTCAGGTTTGCCACCATAGGAATATAGTAATTTTTAATATATATTAAAATATTACTTCATTTAAATTGTAAATGTATTGCTAAATATTAATGTTTTACTGCATGTTTGATCAAATTAAATGTGTACGTTGGCCGAGAAGTGCAAAACAAATCACGAATAACAAATTACAAACGCAAATTTAAAAAACAAATGCCTTTACGATGCGAAATTTGAAAAGGGAGTAAAAAAGTTTGGCAAAAGGCGGGATTGAACCCGGGTCGATCGCGTCAAAAGACGGAATGGCACGCTGTTTACCATCTGAGCCACTGAAGCTGATGTATCGCATTGATTGCTGTTCTATTTCTGGTTCTTCCTGTACATCTTGATTGACAGATGTCTCGTCCAGTCAGCGGTGAGTAATCTATTCCCAAACCAATGGCGCTGTCTCAAACTATACCTACCTTTTCCGGTTTGTCTGATTTGTCATTGTGTTTTCTGACTTGTAATTTTTATTTTAGATTTGCGTTTGTAATTTGTTATTTTGTTTTGAGAATCGTGATTTGTTTTGCACTTCTCGGACACTGTAAATTTGGAACAGTAGTGTACAGGTAATTATTATTATTTTTTTTGAAAAATAAAGAGATTCATTACAACATTTCAGATGAAAGGACACTGAAATAACTCTAGCCAAAACAATGTATGTGAAAATGTGAGCGCAAACACTATGCATGTATAATGTGACTGCTTATATGCAATTCGTTGGTAAAAAGCATTTGTATACATGCACAGATAAAATAGTAGAGTGTGGTATAAGATTTCATAAATTACTGCAACAAAAAAAACAAGGCTGCAATATGCACGTGTGAAACAACAAAGAGCTTGTATATGCTAAAAGAAACCTCGTCTGAGAACAGAAGCAACCACACCTTCCCCAAACAACAGACACTAATAAAATATAAGGTTTTGAAGCCTTGAGGAGAGGAACTTACACGCTGGCGTGAGGCTTCTTTTTGGAGAAATCGCAGGCCAGGCCCAGGTCAGAAATGCGAACATGTCCGTGTTCGTCTAAGAGGATATTTGCAGGCTGTGAGGAATAGAAAGTAATGTGGAGATTAGGACACCGTCCAACAGTCCCAAAAAAATCATTTTAAGAGGCTGATAAAGAACAGACTGTCTTTTCGTAAGCAACAGCTACAAAAACAGCATAACTGTGATTAAAGTGCATTTAATGGAGAAAAGCAATTGTAAAACTTTCTCTAAGCAAAAATTGACAAGCAAAAAAAAAACAATTTGACACTAAACACAACAGAAAGCATTTACATTGCAATAGCATCACACAATAACAGCCAATGAGAATATATTTGATGGTTAATGTTCAGGGATTGCGACTTAAGAGTTGTCAAAATATGTATTGGTTTAGACCACGATATGGGCCTAATGTGTGTCTGTTGTTGAACCACATGGAGACTTTCAGAGTCGCGGAGACTTTTTTTTTCCTCGAACGGCAGATTTTTTTTAGTCGCACCATTGAGAAATGAGGTTGCACGTGAGAGCCCTGTAAGAACAAGTGAACTGACGAATTTCCTTTCTGGGTGAACCATCCCTTTAAGAGACATACTGCACAGAAAATCTTGTCATGTATTATGGCTCTCAGGAATGTTGCTCAGAGGTATAAGCAAGCTAACGTTTGCACTGAGTTTTTCTTCTACACAAACATCAGTGATACTGTGGAAAAACAACAGGATCGTTCACTCACAGAATGCACCCCGCTCGCGTGTGCAGTGTCCCGTTTCAGGAGCTTGCCAGGGAAAATCCTGCATATTCTCAGCAATCTGGCAGCGTGAAGCCCAAACATCTCACTTAAAATTGCATAATTCACAACAATCGCATAGCTCCTGCTGCTTCCACACGGAGGGTCGACAAATTACATGATATTCACGGTCATCAGAATGGAAGGCTACACTCTACATGTGGGACTGTAGGTTAACCTCGACTCGCTCCTCCATTTGACATACTTTTCCGTTTAAAGACAATAAACAGTGCTGCCAAGAGAGACAACTAAGCCAAACTTAATAAAAAAGTAACCTCAGACGATGACGCAGAACAGATACAAGCTTACGTTACAAAATACACAAACTCAACGGAACATTTCATTTTCCCTTTTCAGCGGCAAACAGGGAATCGCAAGCACAGATCAATAGGCTTTGCAGTGACAGGACGGTACGAACCCTTCTTTCTCTGTGAAAAAGGAACGACTGGGACGGCGATGACCTTACCTTGAGGTCTCTATAGACGACGAATCGATTGTGCATGTGTTCGAGGCCC
The DNA here is from genome assembly GCA_027422405.1 of Ptychobarbus kaznakovi. NCBI lineage: Eukaryota > Metazoa > Chordata > Actinopteri > Cypriniformes > Cyprinidae > Ptychobarbus > Ptychobarbus kaznakovi. Next base: position 1,518,998 of record CM049796.1, on the reverse strand, counting down.
AGTATGATCTCAGCTGCATAAAAGCGCATATCTTTCTCGCTGAAGACGCCATGCTGAGACAGGTGATAGTGAAGGTCTCCACCTGAAACACACAAGTACAATATCAAACAATTACAGCGTTATAAATGTATACGAGCAGTCAATAGAATATAATGACAATAAATCAGTGATTTTAAACCTTGCAACCAATTTACTTCATTATTTCAGTCATTTGTAGTTATACAAATTCTATAATTCTATCTACCATTCTATAATTAGGTTACGAATAAATCAGTTAAGGATCTTCTAGTCTGACCTGTGAAGATGCGTTCACAGCAGACGCGAATGACGCGAATCACGCAAATGATTTACATGTTAAGTCAATGCAAAGACGCGATAGACAAACCTGCGGCGCTATTCGCTCGAAAGAGGCGGAGCGAATTACGCGGCGCGAATTGAGCGTTTGACGCGCCATTCGCGCGAACAGCGCGAGTTGAAAAATCTGAACTTTGGCGGATATTCGCGCCGCGTTAACCAATCAGGAGCTTGCTCTAGCAGTGACGTCATTACGAGCGGAGGCAGAAACTCCGAAACAACAATGGAGGACAAAGTAATTGTGGTTGTATGTGGGTACCCGGAGCTGTATATACATATTCGTACTTTTACAAAAACAGGAATACATTTTACAACGAGACTGGAGCTGCCTGGCAGAAGCCCCTCCCATGACGCGTATTCGCGTCTGTTGTGTAGTGAATTTCTCGCGCGAATGAAGCGAGTAAACTCAAATTGTTCAAGTGTCCAACTTCGCGCGAATAGCGTGATTTATTCTCATCATTCGCGTCTGGTGTGAACGCAACTTGAAAGTAATTTGATGGAGAGACATCACACGAACAGCCACTTCAACATTTGATATCTCTTAGAAAATGTTTATCACTCTTATATGTAGAAGCGGTTATTATTAATGGACTCATCAGTGTCCAAATGCTTTTGTATAGTATGTTCCTCTGTTTCTGAAGACCTGTGTAAGTGAGGTGACTGTTTCACAAATCCAAGAAGGAGGTTGAGAGAAGTGGCCCACGCTGCAGTGCAGATATAGGAAGTGTCTGAAGAGGAAGCTCCGCCCCATATTCAAGCTGACATTAAGTTATAGAGGAAGGCCAAAATTAGAGCCCTAAATAGGCTTTTGCAATCTCACACTGGGAGGTGCTGGCTTCGATCTGTAAGATTTGAGGATGCTCATGGGATATACGCTTCAGTTTATACACTTCATGGTATTCACGTATTTAATTCAAACTTTTAACACTAAAAAATATGCTCATGCATTTAAAGCAAAACCACTGAAATCATTATTAACCTTGATAAATATTGTTAACAAAAACCATAAACATTTTCGTTACTTGAAATAAAATAAATGTTAACTGAAATACAATTATTTTTTTAATTAAAAACCTATTTTATTTTAGTTAGTTGCTACGGCAATATTTCTCATTTTCATTTGGGTAAAAGCTAAATAAAAAGGAATAAATAAAAAAATGTATACTAAACAATCTATACTTAAAAAAACTGAAATCATTAACTAAAATTACAGAGAAAACAGAAAATATACAAATCTACTTTAAAACATAAAAAAAATTACAATAGTATTTCAATGATTGACAGTCCAAATATATATATATAATTTTTATTTTTTTTTTTGGGGGGGGGGTGTTAGTATAAGGCATTAAATTAAGTGGTTTTAATTAGAAAAAAAATACCTCACATTTTTGTGAATTGTAATCACAATGTGTGAACAAGCCTATAGCAGCTTATGAGAGCCTATAAGAGATGATGGATGCCCTTACCATTCATCAAGTCCAGGATGAAGCACAGCTTATCAGGAGTGTGGAAGGCATACGTCATACACACTATGAAAGGGCAGTCCTGCAGGGAGAGAAAGAGATAGAGGGGGTCAAACAAGCGAGACAGCGATGTTAGTGTGCGGTCTGAGTTTGTATGTGTCACTCACCCCAGTGCTAACTAACGACAGCATGATTCTCTCATTGAGTGCCAGCGTTTCTCCCTGCTTCATTTTGATCCGCTTTTTATCCAAACACTTCATAGCATACCTGAGACACACACCGTAAATAAGCAGATGCTTTTATGCAAACCCAAATTTGGCTTGTTTTTGGTTTGATCCTTATAACAAGCACTTACATTTTTCCTGTGTCTGCTTTCCTGCAACCGTATACCTCTCCGAACCCCCCTCTGCCAATGATCCGATGCACGCTGAAGTCATTCATCGTCAACTATGTGCAAAATCAAGAGCAATATTAAAGAGAACCAGTTTATAAAGGAAAACAAACAACTTACAGGTGAATAAAAAGCACCAAATGTAAGGAAAAACCCACATGGATGTTGAGCTCTACATTCTTCCACTGGCAAAAACGTGTGAACTTGTCGCTATAGAGTGAAACGAAAGGTTTTAAGATGTTAAAATCATTCTGATGCAACAACAAAAGTGCTTTTTTGTAGCCGTCTGTGTCACCTTTCAATGAACTTCTGAAAGATATTTCCTCGAAGACTGTCACAGATCTCAACTATGTATGGCTGGAAAAAGCAAAGCAAACAAATACATCAGGATCCGTTGAGTCCTGCTACCCAAACACTTTACTTCCTTTGTGTTAAATGCACAAAAGACAATCAGTACCCAGAAAAACAAGTTCGATTTTATTTTGTTTTGGGGGACTTACCTGAAAGAGATTTGGAGGAACTTGTTTCTTTGCTAGGTGAGTCTGGACATGGTCTACTGCCTTCTTAGAAAAGGGCTGTGAGAAAAGAAGGTAGATTAAGTGACATTTTGCAATAAGGGAGGTCAAAACACTAAAACAACGAGAACTGTTCCCCCTGAAAAAACCTCAAGCTTAGACATTAACCTCCTAAGCATTCCCGGTTATCACAACATAAAACATTGATGACATAATCGCACAGGCCTTGAGTGTCCTATAGGCCATTGTGTTGGTTCATTCAGGCTTCCTGTTTCTGAAAAGCTACGACTGGAGACTGACGGAGGCTAATGGGACACTTGTTTTATCAACAAAAATATCCGAATGGAGTCTGCAATGGGCAATAAGAACTAGAGATCGACCGATATATCGGTTTACCGATATTTTTCCCGATATTTAAGCATTTTACCATAATCGGATATCGGTTTTGAAAAAACGATAACCGATATTTATTTTTTTAATAAGTCACATACACAATTATACAGAATATAACCAGCAGTGAAATGTGTTCTCTGCATTTGACCCATCCAAGTGCACACACCTGGAGCAGTGGACACACACACACACACACACACACTGTTCACTCAGGAGAAGCTCCAGCACGGCCACTGCATGTAACTTTATACAAGATTCACTTGTTTGAAACACACTAAATTATATTAACATTTACTATAGAACCATTATTTCACCAATAAACATCTAAATAAATACATCTCTATCGAAATTAATTATTTATTATCTCCGCAAGCGATCGCAGTTTGAGTATAGTTCTGTGTAAATAGATAAACCGCTGTCAGCAGTTTTCATAATTTAGAATGACAAAAACATTTTAATAATTCTGATAAAACAGTTAAGAAATGCAATAAAATACGATGTTTTGTTTGTTATAGCTTATTTATTAACTGTAGTTTAAAATGAAGTTGACATGACTTCTGTCCCTTATTTTCTCCATTTTAAAACATTAGACATTCTTTTGCTTATTGTTAATATCAGTGTTGCTGATGATGCTTTTTATAAATACAATTTTTATATTGTTGTAATTTTAAGATAAAATTTTACATGAAAATGTTAATTTTCAACAGTTTCTTGTTGTTGTTAAGACGACTGAAAGAAGGAAAAACGAAAGTGAAGAATGGACTTACTTCACTTACTTTATAACAGTAAATAAATATCGGTTCTGCATATCGGTTATCGGGTACATAAACATACAAATAATCGGTATCGTTATAAAAAATCAATATCGGTCGATCACTAATAAGAACCATAGTCCCTCCAGCTTTGCAGCATTATAGAACCCCGTTCCCCATATATAGTATCTCACAGAAGTGAGTACACCCCTTACATTTTTGTAAATATTTTATTATATCTTTTCATGTGACAACTTTGCTACAATGTAAAGTAGTGAGTGTACAGCTTGTATAACGGTGCATATTTGCTGTCCCCTCAAAATAACTCAACACACAGCCATTAATGTCTAAACCGCTGGCCACAGAAGTGAGTACACCTTTAAGTGAAAATGTCCAAATTTGGCTCAAAGTGTCAATATTTTGTGTGGCCACCATTATTTTTCATTATACTGATTATATTATTATTTATTTTTGCAAGGTCATCTATTGATCCAAGATAAATCGTTTATACATACAAAGAGAAAATATTTAATTAACATGCTGTGACACGTTTTAAAAGTAGCTGAATGCAAAATCAGCAAAGACGTAATCTTTAGTATTGCTTAATAATACAGCCCTTTGCCATATGCATGTAAACTAACTGCCAGTGATCACTTTATACATTCTGCCAAATGTTTTCTTACATGTGAACACGACAGAAGCTCCTTCATTATGTAGACGTCATAAATCTGTCGACTGCGAGTTATCCTCTCTTCTTCTGAATCCAACTTCTCGTACTCTTTAATCTGAAGGGGACAAAACAAGATTAAGGTCATCGCAGAAGCAACCCTTCGCTCTTAAATAGGAATCATGGTGTTTTTCAGGTCATTAAAAGGGGAACAAAACTTCACGACTGAGCTGTGCCATTTCAGGTCACAACCAGAATGAGGACTGGTCGGGTCAAACACACAACTTGGAAAGTATACAGCAAAAACCCCACACAAATGCTACGAAGACTGTTGTGTTAGCAATGAAAGGAACATATAGATTTAAACCGATTTTACCTCCTCGTAAAACTTCAGCTGCGGAACGGCCTCGTCGATCTCGTTCATGCAGAAATCCTTGAACAAGAGGAAACCTGGACAACAGCGGGAGGAAAGAGAACAGTTAGATAAGGTGCAAAACAGAACAACTTGACCTTTTTAACATGCACAATGCAAAAAAAGGTATTGTATGCATAAAAAAACCATGAAAACAGCAACTATATTGAGTGTTCCTGTGGCTCAGTGGTAGAGCATTGCGTTAGCAGCGCAAAAGGTTGTGGGTTCAATTCCCAGGGAACACACATACTGACAAAAAATGTATAACCTGAATGCACTGTAAGTCGCTTTGGATAAAAGCGTCTGCTAAATGCATAAATGTAAATGTCTGTAAAAGTTCCTTCCATGCCAATGTAAACAAAATTATAACCAGATCAAATAAAAGAGACCGCTCAAACAGCAGCTGTATCACAATGAATAAATATAATATGATTAGCTTTGAAGGGAGAAGCTGTTCCAACAAAACAGTATTTTCATAATCAAATCAATATCATGCGGTGAAGTAAACACAAGAAAGACTACAAGCGATATATATTTTGTGGAAATTCATCGTAAACATGCATTCATCCTTGCAAAGACACTTTCTAGGTTGATTTATCGTGAAAATCATGACATAATAAAAGGCTTTTATGTAAAACAATTTAACATTATCCTCTTTTGGATGAACTATGATGCAAACCTGCATCTGAGATTCACCCAAATAGTTTAGCTCTCGATGATAATAACAACCTAACCAGTGGGCCGTGGATTAGTTACTGTTGAGAAGATTATCCTTAAATCACAGGACAGACACCACTCTCCTAATTCAGAAAATCCTCCATCAGACGGCCAACTTGACCTTTCATTTCACTAGATCCCGCCAGCTATAGCACTTCCTTTCTCATCTTCTATTTGTTTGCTTTTCGACGAAAGGCAGCAGAAATTATCAGTTTAACAACCCGTGCGCTCACTTGTTGACAGCGTGGCGCAGAGGGAGAAGATCAGCACAGACGGCAAAGTTGAGACGGTTCCCATAGCATCAATAATGGGCCACCATCATGAGCAGAAGGGATGGATCTCAGTTAACGATTGCTGCCTGTATCGGCACTTTATTGGGCGGACGCACGGACAAAGAGAGGGCAAACGTCACTGGATGAAATACAATTCAAGGGTGTCAAGGAATGATATGGTCTTTGCAAGTGATGCAAATGGAGCTGATTAAAGGATGACGGAGGAAGAAATGCTGTTCTAGCGGGTTGGCGTGACTGTTCCAGCGCTGGGCGCTGAAATCTGAGAGCGGGGCCACTTCTGATACCTGCAGCATTAGTGCATTGGCCGCTGATTAAAAGGAGGGTAAGCAGGCACACAAAGGGTTATGGGGCAGGCACAAATTTGCAGGCTGCACAGCTACAGCACAAATTTTAAGATGATTTATTTAACAATTAAAAATTACATTTACAACACAAAGATGAAATTACAGGCACAATGGTCGTAATGTTTACAATGATGTAGTAATATATTGTGATACTTTATTCTCTCTCATTCCCTGCTAAGTCAATATAAAGCATATTATAAATTATATAAAATATAAATTATTTTTGTCTAGAGATGCACCAGTCAATCAGCAATCAATCAAACACGAAATCAGCAACCAGACTTGCACACAAAATGCATTGTAATCATTTCCCAAAATGTAATTTGAGTGGATTTAATATATCTTTTAAATATATAATAAAATACAGTAAGCAGTGTCATCTTCTCCACAATCAACTGCAAACGTCAGATCTGAAAAAGCTACTTTATGCAATCCAATCAACTCACAATGGATAAAGTCAAGTCTTATCCAGCTGTTTTCATACATCTATTGTATTAAGGAAGTAAAACGGACTGTGCACAAACTGATCAGAATCAGAATCAGAATCAGCTTTATTCGCCAAGTGTGTGCAAACACATGAGGAATTTGTTGTGGTTTTTAAGAAGCTCTTGGTACATACATGCATACATACATACATATAAACATATAAACATACATATCTGACATGAGAACAGAACATTTAAACAAGCCTTAACAATAATAATAATAATAATAATAATAATGTGTCTGAATCTGGAACAGAAGATGTATGTACAGATTTGTGCCTTATTTACTCTATATATACAGCTGTATAAGATTATGCATACATATTTACATAGTACTAGAGAGAGTAAATAATTAGAGATGGGGGAAATTACAGGCAAGAATTAGGGTTAGAGAATTACAGAACACAGGTAATAATTCCTGTGTTAGTTGTTTAGGCTGGAGATGGCATAGGGGAAAAAACTGTTTTTATGCCTAGATGTTCTAGTGCACAGAGATCTGTAGCGTCTGCCTGAAGGGAGAAGCGCAAACAGTTCGTGTCCAGGGTGAGAGGGGTCTGTGATGATGTTACCTGCCCGTTTCTTCACTCTGGAGTAGTAAAAATTCCTGAAGGCTGGGCAGGTGCACACCAATGATCCTTTCTGCTGTCCTAACAGTCCGCTGCAGTCTTCTTATATCTGATTTGCTGGCTGACCCAAACCATACAGTTATAGAAGAGCACAGAACCGACTCAATAACAGCAGAGTAAAACTGTGTCATGTGCGCCTGTGGCAGGTTGAACTTTTCAGTTGACGAAGAAAGTACATTCTCTGCTGGGCCTTTTTCACGATGGAGTCGATGTGAGTGTCCCACTTCAGGTCCTGAGAGATGATGGTTCCCAGGAACCTGAATGACTCCACTGCATTCACAGAGTTGTTCATGATAGTGAGTGGGGGGTGAGGCTGGGGGTTTTCTCCTGATAAGCATTTAGATCAAAATAATACAACTGCTGAAATTATATGAGGCATCATGGACATTATGGTGACAACGCTGTAGTAACATATTGTGATACTTCATTCTCACTCAGTCCCTTCTTCAGTATCTGTCTATGGGATTAATTGCCCATTTTTGCAAGTTTAATCAGCCTGAAAAGTGCTCACACACCTCTCAACAACAAGTCACATGATTTGAGGTATAATTCATGTCCGCACCACAATCAGACCTCTGAAGTATGAGCAATAGTAGTAGTGATACTAGTAAGTGCCTCTCAGAAATATTTCCTATCTTCCCTGCTGTCCTCTTCCTCCTCTCTCTTATCTCTCGGACACTCATCTTTTGTCTTCCTCCCTTTCCTGCTGTCTGTAATACACCATCCAGAGAGAAATAAACCCAGCTGCTGGTGACATGGACACAGATGTATGGAAACAGAGTAATGGATCACAGTGTAAACATATTGATCAGATAGTGGTCATGTAAATGAGCACAAAGACAAGAAATCAACAGGCTTGTGGAAGGTAAAAAGGGATTTAGAAACGAACAGTTCAGCTCTAAATGCTGAATCAGCCATATATAAACCTCACGTTGACTGCACATCGATTGAAACTGCAGATGAAATAGTCTAATTCAAGGTCTCCTCATCCTTATCTTCTGAGCAGGAATGATGAAGTGAACGGGAGTGATAGAAATAAAGAGGATGCCAACCTTTGGCGTGGCTTACGTCACAGAGTTAATGGATTACCCTTAATCGCGTTTTGAATGCACAAAGCCATCTCTCTCCTTGATTGCAGGATTCTCACTCGAGCCCAAGTACAGGTGGGGTTAGCCTGCTGACGGACAGCTCAGCGTGTGCTTCCTCTTGAAGCACAGGAGATCTGGGAGGACTGTCACTGAATCACAAACTCATCAGTGCAATAATCCAGTATAGATCTAATGACAGGCCCTCTGAATACAGCTGGGGAATAATTACATGTAGGCCTGGAATCGGCAGTGCTTTATTTTCCTCCACATTGTTGATTCAAATTATATTTGTACACTACAACCATAAATATATGATATTTAATAGGTATTCAAACATGTGTTTAAATGACATAAATGCATATTATAGGGTTTGCCTTTGTACCATTAGACAGAACTACTGCAGCATCAGCCAACAACTACTAGAGACTCAAAAATATGGCCTAAATGGACAAAATTTGCATCCTCTCCGCAACTTCAGGTCTAAAAGGTCTACTTTTCATAATCCAATCAACACATAACAGATAAAGTCAAGTCTTGCCCTAATATCGTCATAAATCCATCCCATTAAAGAAAGAAAAAAGGCTGTGAACATCGTATCATATTGACTTCACTGTAGCTCAAACACTGCTCTAATGTACTCTGAATGCAATGCACTAGATAAAAGCATCTGGCCAATGCATAAATGTATCATGAAGCTAACATGAAATAGCTGAGAGTGCTACACCCTCATTAGCATTGAATGCATTATCAAATTAGCCTAAAGGCAAAACAAACATCAAAGAGATAATTAGAAGTTTGTGCATGACAGGTGTTTTAATTCTACAGAAATTTCTATGGAATTCTGAAAGTGTAAATTCCATGCATCTGAAGTTATACAAAAGGTCTGACTTTCTCCTCAACACTTGTTTGCCAGAACTGATTCTGTCATTTTCACCAGCCACCCGGAAGCATGTAATCAATAATGAGATGTGGGTCTCTGTGAGAGGATGGGAGGAGCGTTCACATGTGTATGCAAGCGCGCAGGCCAACACTAACCACACTGCCCACGCACAGCCACAAACACAAGAACTACATTAGAGCTTACTGTGGGCCATCGCAAAGGGAAACAACCACCATTTCCTGGGTAGTTTAGTAGGCCAAGTTAATGTGTCTTTATTTTACAATACCTTGCCGACAACGTGAGTGTCTTAGTGATGTTTACAAGGCAGGTGAAGATGGAAAATCAGACCGCCCATTAAACACACACGAGCACACACAGACACACACGCATGCACACACACTGCAGACTCAGCAAACAAGTGTCAGTTTATTTTAGGCCGAAACTGTCATGACTCCATTTCACACACGCCCTCATCTTCTCTAATTCTGTCACAAACACTTCCCTATGCATAGTTTCAATATCAGTGATAGTGTGAAAGGGGGTGGAAAGTGAAAAGACACCATGCTCGTGCCGGTCCGAATGGAGAGTGGGCTTGAGACTCGCAACCAGAGCTTCTGTTCAGGTTCCAGTCCAGTAACAGATCCTTCTAGTCTTGAGCATCATGACTATATACACGATGATTCAGACCAATAGGCGTTGCACATGTCATGTTGAGCGGTGGACAAAATTCAAAAGTGCGCAAAACTGATTATTCTCCCCTGATAAAGTGCTGAAGAGTGTAGTTTCTGAGGCAGAACGGTGAAAATAATAATTGTTGCCAAACAGGTTTTCGCCCATATGCCAAACAAATAGTTGTATGATTGCTTTTTGGAAAAATGAAATCTACAAAAGACCTAAAGGGAAGGGACAGTTCACCCTAATATGAACATTTGTTCATCATTTCCTCGTGTCATTCCAAACCGGTTAGGATTTATAAAAAAAAACAAATCTGTGGAATGCAAAAGAAGATATTTTGAAGATGTTTGTCTATACAGTGAAAATCATTTGGGTCTGACTTTCACTGTGTGTGTGTGTGTGTGTGTGTGTGTAGTGTGGTATCTATATATATATAGTGATCGTCCGAACTGATACCGATTATTTGTACGTTTTCTATGTACCCGATAACCGAATGCAGAACCGATATTTATTTACTGTTATAAGTAAATAAATAATAGTGAAGTAACTCCATTCTTCGCTTGGTTTTTCCTTCTTTCAGTCATCTTAACAACAACAAAACAACGTTGAAAATTAACATTTTCATGTAAAATTTTATCTTAAAATTACAACAAAAAAAAAAAACATTTTATTTATAAAAAGCATCATCAGCAACACTGATATTAACAATAAGCAAAAGAATGTAACGTTTTCAAATGGAGAAAATAAAGGACAGAAGTCATATCATCTTCATTTTAAACTACAGTTTTAGGTTTAAACGCTGTTTAATAGACTAAGAGTGAAGAATAATTCACTGAATAATATTCTCTGGAATATTGAAATTAGTATAAACAAACAAAACATTGTATTTTATTGCATTTCTTAACTGGCATTTTTATCAGAATTATTAAAATGTTTTTGTCATTCTAAATTATGAAAACTGCTGACAGCGCGGTTTATCTATTTACACAGAACTATACTCAAACTGCGATCGCTTGCGGAGATAATAAATAATTAATTTCGATAGAGATGTATTTATTTAGATGTTTATTGGTGAAATAATGGTTCTATAGTAAATATATATACATTTATCCAATTATCTTTTGTGTTCTACAAAAATTGAAAGCAATGCAGGTTTGGAATGACGTAAATTATAAGAACTGTCATTTTTGAGTGAACTATGCCTTTAATATGCAAAGACAATTATTATAATTTAACAAAACGCATACAAAAACAAAATCTACATTTAGACTTAACAAGAATGTCACTCTCTAATCTTATAACAAGGCTAGTGCAAAAATGCAAAATGAAAGCCACTCAAACTCAGATCACTTCCAAGCTGTGAACACACAGAAAACAAACTCTGCTTTCTTCCCGCTAAAATAAATAATAATCAAGGTGGCGGATGTGGCTTCCATGATGATTGTCATTTTATGTGTACAAGATGATGCAACTTTCCTTTGTGCCTAATGTGACAGTCTTCAAACAGGTTATTTGCCATCTGTCTAGTAACACAAACCTTTCATCCAAAGGCCCACGTCACAATAGCTGCCGCTGTTGCTACTGCTTATTTAAATGATGGAATATCAACTTAAGGTTAATTTTCCCTGGTCCAAGACTTGACATTCTGAATGCATTACTTCATCTGTATGCCAAAACATCTACCGCTCCACGGGAAAATCCCATGGTGGAGCAACTTGGAGCAGAAGATCGCTCTTTTAGAAGCTGTGGCTCGTTCTGCATCTCACAACGTCAAACAGGCAGGCTCGGCAAACTGCCGTACGCACAAGGAAGGTCACAAGCTTAATTTGAAAAGCAGTTAATATCTCCGGCTGCATATTGACAAGTGTGTGACTCTTAAACCAGTCATTCAAACTCTACGAGAGTCACCAGGATGTTCAGTATCGCAGGATCTAACCTGCCGGATCTTATTGGTAAAACTGGTAGTAAGAAAAGAGCCAAAGAGCCATGTCACACGGCTAAAATAAACAGCAATTATAGGGCAAAGACGCATGCACAGATACAGCCTGAGTCTGCCTGGGAAAATAACTGTATGGCAGACCACAGTGTGTAAAACCCCACAAGGGCCCTCTGCCAAAACTGGACAGAGGACGAGAGACTGCGGCAGAGAGACAAAAGAGAAAAGCAGCACGAAATGATTAGAGAACTACATTGCATGGTGACCGGCCAAGAGACAATGATTCTGTGAGACAACGCCTGCAGTCACAGCATTTAATAGAGCCGTTCTAGATGCTTATGTGGACCAGGCCCAAATGGAGCTATTTGGACATGAATCAACCCAAAACACGGTAGGGATTAGGGGTGGGACAATAAATCGATATGGCGATATATTGCGATTCTTCATGCGATACGAGAATCGATATCTGGCGCCAAATATCTATATTTTAAATAATACAATAAGGTGCTCTAAATAGATTTCCCTGTTAACAGCATCTAAAAATGCATGGAAATCAAGGCCGCACCATTTCCAGCTTTCCAAAAGCAAGTTCCATGAACCGCGTTCTCTATGAAGATGGGGAAGCACGAGGAACCGAAGGATAAACAGATTTCCAGCCAATGTATTAGCTTTACTGCTATATATACACATTTATGGAAATGAAAACTAGCTCCCCCAGAACAGCTGTCAGCGTGGACCATAGGCACCGAACACGTTATTATTGCAGAGCGCATATTCAGTCCGTGAGTAACCTCTCCGCTTGGATCGCAGGTGGATTTTCCTCACTATATAAGTGTGAGAGAGCGCTGCCGGTGCGTCCTGCTTTATGTGAACAAAACTGGATGCTCTCCCTCTCTCAGAGGTATTACAAACGCGCGATATGCAGTGTGAACAGTGGGCACTGACTGTCAGAAACATAATTATGCATCTATGGCATGGAGGACGAAACAAAACCTTGTCAGAGCCACAATGTAGCGCAGAAGTGTGCAGTGTGTGTGCTTGCTGCGCGTCTACATTTAGTAGAAAATAACGAACCTGAGCGCGCAAAAGACGCGATGTGAGCGGCTATTTCTTCGTGTGGGGCTCCATTTTAAGATACAATAAACACAGCATGTACAATCAGTGTCTTTATCAGACCACTTTTTGTTGACATAATGCAGACATGCATGATAGTACAGACATACATAGGAATAACACAGTAGGGATGCAATATAACCCCAATATAAGAAAAAACCCACAAATTAAATAATGTACTATGTACAGAAATAGAAATATAGGAAAGAAATGTATTTAGATTATAAATATATATGTAATTTTAAAAGTGTACACATTTTGGATTCTATAAATAAGTGTCACTATAATGTGTTTATGCTTTAGTTACTATGTGTCAGCAATTATTGACAGTGAATCTGGATGGAAAATTGAATAGCTCTAAGTGTAACCTTTCATTAGAGCCCAAAATGATGACTGTACATTAAAGCATTCAAGAATTACAGCATTGTATGTGTCGTTGGTTACAAAGGGTCGTTTGGAGTCTCCCAAGTGTAATTTTTTGGAAGCGTCTAGACATAAAATTACATAAACATGTGTAAAACACAAATTTTATAATATATTGTTTATCAAATGCGACATTTGGCTTGGTAAGGCTTCATTCTGTGATCCCAATGTATTTTCCAGCTTATACCTCCCAGCTGCAGGCTTCTATTTACAAAAAAATGTAGGCGCAATTTTTTTAGTGTATTCAAAGTGCTATTACTCAATATCAGTAAGACTTACAATTTGATTCTGTTGAGAAACAAACCTCAGAGTGTCACCTTTCAAAGGAGACCAACACATGCATATAATCAAATGGCCCAAGAACAGCATGCAATTTACTTTGGGTATGCCTTTTTTAGGAGTTTTAGGCTAATTTTACAGGAATCGTAAAGGGTTAATAAGTCCAAGAATAAAATGATTAATTTAGCCTACTCAACATGTTAAAATTGATTTACAGAACTTTTTCTGCTGTTTTCTAACAGTTTGGACTTGAATAAAGAAAGAAAACTTGCACAACATTTTCACAAGGAATTTAGATTAGACCGATATCGTGATGTATCATTATAGAATTTTCTAGAAATATATAGATTATCGCAGAATCGCTGTATTGTGATATTATCTTTACCGTGAGCCATGTATCGTGATTATATCGTATCGTGAGGTACCCTGCGATTCCCACCCCTAGTAGGGATGTTCATTTTAGTCATCTATATATATTTTAAAATGTAATTTATTCCAGTGATGTAAAGCTGTATTTTCAGCATCATTACTCCAGTCTTCAGTGTCACATGATCCTTCATAAATAATTTTAATAAGCTGATTTACTGTTCAAGAAACATTCCATTATCAATGCTGAAAACAATCATGTTTTGTATTTTTGTGGAAACAGTGATACATTTCTTCATAGAGTTCAGCATTTATTGGAATGTTAATTTTGGAATGTTAATTAAATGTTAACATTTATTGGATTGTTAATTTTGTCAACGAAGATGACGACGAAAAATATTCGTCAACAAACCTTTTTTCTGTGACTAAGACGAGACGTTGACAAGCTAAAACTAAAATCTGATGATAAAAACTATGACGAATATATGCCGCGTCTTCGTTAACAAGACGAGACGGGACTAAAATGTTATTTGAGGACTACCGGACATTCAAAATACATCATATAGGCCAAGTTAACGGTCTTGTCTTTCAAAATGAATCAAAATGTGCGTCTCTGTCTAGTCTCAGTATGGCAGCCACAGTGGACGATATAGGCTACCAAAACACGAACTAGCGATCTGAAACAATGGCCTCAGCACCCGAAGGGTTTGGGACTGGGTGACCAGACGTCTCGTTTTTCCCGGGAGTCAAAATTAGTTGTCGATTAACTTAAAGTTAGTGAATGCGAGATAGGCAAATACTGACAAAAAATGTATAACCTGAATGTACTGTAAGTCGCTTTGGATAAAAGCGTCTGCTAAATGCATAAATGTAAATGTAGGCGGAATCACGCTGATAGAAGTGCTTTCTCTCGCGCACACTCCACTTCCTCAGTTCTCATACAGCGTACGATCAGTTCTCAGTGCTCACACACAGCAGTCCAAATGTCTATCGTGTAGAGTCAGAGTATCTCACGTAAATACAGTCGGTTATGGCTTAAGTGAGCGTTAACAGGTGGGTGAAAACTGAATGTGTGTCAGTATTACATGCATACCTTCCGTCTTAAAGGGACAGCATTCCTAATTATCTGTCATCAATGTTAACCAACAAAATATGTTAAATAAATGTATACTCAAGTAAACCTACTGTATCTGAAAAAATGAGTTTAATTTGTATCTCTACCAAAAAAAAATTATTACAGTTTTTCCAAATTCAATCCTTGATTCAAATTTCTCATAAGCTTAATTGATTTGGTCTAAAGAGAGAAGAATTGATGAATATTTTTGTTTGAATACTATATATAAAATAGTTACCAAAATAAATGTTGGTAACTGCAGTTTGACTAAAATGCAATGACTTTTCGTCGACTAAAACTAGACTAAAACGATGAAAGACTCAAATGACTAAAATGTGACAGACTATTAAGCATTTTCAGCTCAAGATAAAGACTAAGACTAAATCAAAAATGCCTGCCAAAATTAACACTGATTTGAAATAGAAATCTTTTGTAACATTATAAATATCTCTCTCATTTCACTCCACATTTAAAATAGATAGCTTTCATAGCTTTAAAAAATAACTGTTGAAATGCATTATGTGATTGCCTTCTCCACATTTATGCGATGTTGCCATATAATTTGGCAAGAAGAAAACCGGCAGGTTTGGAAACATCAAATCTCCAGAGCCTCTCCCAGCGGTTCACGCAGCAATGGGAAGAGATAAATTGCCTTCAAATGTACACCAAGTACATTATAATGTTTTGACCGAATCAGAATGTAAAAATGAAGCTGGTAAAAGACATTGCACACTTCAAAACTAATATTAACAGGTCATTTTATTCACTGACCCCAGTCACTCTGCATTGTCTAAAAGTGTCCCTGGTGTAGGGACAGAGAGAGGGCGAGTGGGGTGGAAATAATGACATCAACTGGCCAATTAATTCTCCAAATCCCAGAGCAATTAACAGAGGCTGGTGGATCAAAGAACTGTCAATTAATGCAATGCTAGTGCACACAATGTATGAAGTCACTCACACACAAACACATCTGGGCTCAGACGGCCCGACTCTCTAGCAAAGGACACGCATCGATATGTTCCACTCTCATTACAGACAATGGCCAAGCATGCATCTAAATACACTGAAAATGAAACCTAAACCGCTAATGGCCATTGATCAATCCGACCAATCAGAGCTCCCAGCCTCGGGCCAGGAAGAGGATGGGTGTAATTATCCAAACATATCAGTGAATAATCTGTTAGGTTTTTTTATTTGCTTTGTTTGAATGGAAATCATCTAATTCCTTCTTTAATTTCATTTTCCCAGTCGCCAAACAAACACAGGATATCTTCGGCGTTCCCATGGCAACTGCAGTTGCTAGGCTACACAAAACTCTCAAACATCCATTCCAGAACTCTGACAGATGGAATGAGAGAGAGAGAGAGAGAGAGAGAGAGAGAGAGAGAGAGAGAGAGAGAGAGAGGGAGAGAGAGAGAGAGAGAGAGAGGGAGAGCGAGCGAGAGAGAGAGAGAGAGAGAGAGAGAGAGAGAGAGCGCTAGAGAGAGTGAGAGAGAGAGAGAGAGAGAGAGAGAGAGAGAGAGAGAGAGAGAGAGAGAGAGAGAGGAGGGGAAGATGACAGGCAGAACACATGAAGAAACCAGGAGGAGGGCAGATAGAGTAATAACATCATAACAGATCGGGAGATCCATACATAGGAGCCGTGATTGTGTCCCCCGGGCATAAAAGCCATGAGACGCATGCAGCAGAATAAACCACAGCCGACCGGCTCAAAGAGATGGCAGAGATATGAGGATGTTTTACGATGCTTGCTCGGGGACGGTGTGTGCTGTGTCCTTTGACAGCTCTGGGCTGTCATCGTGAAACCATTACTGACGATAAAGAGAGAGGCGGGGTCTGCATGATAAGTGATGGTTTGGGCGAGGAAATGAAGAGACCGCTCATCTGGTTGTGTATCACAAACAAGTACACTGCAGAGCAATCGTGGCTATTGGCGGTCTTTGGCCTGAAGAGACAAATGAGTCGTGGCTAGAAAGCGTGCGATTGAAACGTACAAGGTTTTGGTTCTCCCGAACCACACTAGGTGAGACCCTTGGGCAAGGCACCGAACCCCCAACTGCTCCCCGGGCGCTGTAATGTCGGCTGCCCATGCTCCATACATGACTTTCATGTAAAATGCATAAAAATTAAAGCTGTATTATCGATTATTTAACCTCAAGCTGTTACAAACCTGTTCACCTTTTTTCAAAGCACATTAAAGGGGACCTATTGTGCTCCTTTTTACAAGATGTAAAATAAGTCTCTGGTGTCCCCAGAGTGTGTATGCTAAGTTTTAGCTCAAAATACCTGACAGATAATTTATAGCTTGTTAAAATTGCCACTTTAAGGGTATGAGCCCAAACGCCCTGATATGGAGTATGTTGCTTTAAATGAAAATGAGCTGTTGCTCCCGGAGAAGAGGGCGGGGCTTCAAGAGCTCAAAAAGCATATAGTGACCACTAGCGGTCAAGCTAAAAAAAATTATAAATAAAAAATAAAAACACCTTTTGCACTATATACACAAGCCTTTTGTAGCTATACAATAGATTTGCGTAATAACAGACAAACATTACAGTCACTAATCACAGAAAATACATTTCATGCAAGTGATTTATTTAAGGGCAAGATTTTAATAAAAAACTGGCTAAGTATTAAATATTTAAAATATATATTTATATTAATACACATGTATATATAGAACGTTTATGATGAGATATGTAGTATTTAAATTAATTAAAATTAATATAATAATTGTTCGATTTAATTTCCGCAAAGATTAATGTAACGGCACATAAATTGGATTTAGTATTTAATGTAATTAAAATTAATATAATACAATATAATTAATTAATTCTGATTTAATGGAAAACAGCAGCTGGGAGGTGACCTATGGAAGAAAGATGTTCAAAAGGGCTTTTTTGAATAATATGAGGAGTAAATGATGAAGAGAATGAAGAATTTTCAACTTTTCAGTGAACTACGCCTGAACATCCCCATCTACATCTCTGGTCTCCTTGTTAATGTTTGAGTAGTAGCACTGCAGCAACATAACATTGTTATTTCTGTGCAGGGTTCAAGACCTTGTTCCATAAATTCCGCTGGCTGCATTAAAATAAAATTGATGTCACCTGCCACAAAGTGAAGCATGCTAACAAGAAAAAGAGCAAAAGAAGAAGAAAGAGTACAAACGAGAGAGAATTGCACTGCAGTGCAGCATCTCCGTCTCATAGACCGACATCGCAGACCAATAAATCATGTCATGGAGAGGGGGGATGGAGAGACATCATTATCAGCCCAAAACTTGCTGTCAAACTGTCTCGTTTCTGCGCAGATACATGCACACAAGCGTGCATACACCGCCAATGTCATTCGGCTAAACAGGGCTATTCATCTTCGCCTTGAGGTGCCCTGCGTTATTTTTACAGTCAGTCGTGAGTTCCCAGACAGGACTAAGACTTAAATAAAAGGCATCAATGCAACAAGCTTATCGATCTGCAGAGCATGCAAGATCTTTGGTGCGTGTCGGTCATGGAAGAGTTTGAGCAAAATGGCTTTCGTTTAACCTGTGAAGGTAGAGAGAGAACTGTGAAATGCTACGCTTGTCTGGCACAACCAAAGGAGGAACATGAAGCTTTTTCTCCCATTGCGCCAGACAGTTATTGGGCACATGGTTCAGAAAGACTGTTAACCATTTCAAAGAAAAAAATATAACTGACTTGGAAAAACAATCCTCTTGCTCCATAGTTCAATATTTATGAATGCTTCTCATATTATAACATGTATAGACAGCATAATATAGACCATTCCAGTAAATCAAGTTCTTCTGCCAATAAAGTCAGATATCAAATGCTCAGTTTTTCCATGCGAACATCTTCATGGCTGTGACTGTCAAACCAAATTATATCAATGTAGGAGGATGGCATTTTCCTCGGTCATTCTGGGCCGACAGACACCCCTGAGTCTGAGCTTTTCATCCTTGGGTTGTTCTCTACATCTCCTCCTGCTAAGCAAGATTCATTTCTATTAATTTCTCATGCAATTTTAATGGTAAAAGCTACTTGTTGATCCCTATTAGGTCTCATGTGACATCAGCGAGGGTAGGGTCTTCACAGTGGGAAGGAGTTTTTGCAATAAATCAAGAAGGTCTGCTAAAAAGAAACTAAATATATGAGAAACCAAGCAACATTTGCTTTTTTAGGACATTACGATCGCATGCTCATCATCGAAAAATAGATCAATAAGTCACAGCTATCACAAGCACAATCCTAGAAAAGGCCAGCAGTAATAATATCATTACATCATGCAACATTAGGCTATTTGGTTCATCAAACAAAAATGAAATGCCACAGCAACAAGGGTTAAAAGACAAAGACAGAAGGGAAGCATTTGATTATGCAACCAGTCCCTGAGTCATTATCTCCTTCCACTGGTCAGATGCAAAACGGAGACATTTGTCATTCAAATTCAGCATGTGAACTAGCGGCACCGCAGCAGCGGACTTCGGTTTCCTGCTTCGGGTCTCTTTTTAGAGAGGACCTGAAATATTTGCAAGCTTCAGATATTTGCATTAGTGAAAATCCTTCTTTCACTTAATGTGTTTGTTGTTTAGACCCATCAACATGTCACATGGATAGCGGCTTGGTTTCCCTGTTAAGATCACGAACAGGTTTCCCACTCAAATAGACCATTTGTTTATATGTGCCTAACAGTTTGTAATAGTGACTCATCTTATACTAGAGTAATACTTTTGTTACATCACTGACAGCCTAAAACATGCAGCCTATGAAAACATAAAGAACACATAAATATGAGTCCAAACAGCTGACAAAATCACCACAATAATCCACAGCATTAATGGCCGTTTTGTTACTAACAAACACACAGCTTTTCACTTCACAAGATGTTAACAGATGGACTGGAGTCATGTGGACTACCTGTGGATTATTGTGATGTTTTTATCAGCTGTTTGGACTCTCATTCTGACGGCACCCATTCACTGCAGAGAGGATCCATTGGTGAGCAAGTGATGTAAACGCTATATTTCTCCAAATCTGTTCTGATGAAAAAACAAACTCTTCTACACTGGACGGCCTGAGGGCAAGTTAATTTTTCAGCAAATTGTAATTTTTGGGTGAAATATTCCCTTAATTAATTACTAGTTTTTCCATCAACTCTCAAACCCGGGGGGGGGGGGGGGGGACCCTGTTCTAACAAATCTAACCATTTTGTTGGTTAAAACCAGTGATAGGAATCTCAGCTACCCTAAAAAGGCGCTATCAGCGTGTTATTGTGTATGTGTGCAAAAAAAAGTCAAGAAAGAGAGAGAAACCACTGAAGGAGATCCTCACTTGGGACTTTAAACACAGAAGTAAGTAAAAATTGAAGTTAATCAAAATCTGGGGCTGGCTGCCGTGTTCCCATGGTGCCTTCACAGCTCACACTTCACACATTTCAACAAACGCCTTTTCTCCAAAAGCACCAAGAGTAAAAAAAAGCATGCTTTCACTTAGGTACCTGAGGTTATTTGGGCATATGCATTCATCATACCAGAACACAAGAGCATTTGTACCAACACACCGTAAGACAGAGTTTAACTGTTCAGGTGACTAATAGAGAAAAGCAGACATAACAGCCAGTGGTTACAAAGAACAAAGAGCTGTCTTTGACTCGGAAGATAAGAAAAAAGGAAGAACAAGATCCTTATTTAACTTCCTGGTGATTACAATGTCCTCCTCAAGGGTCTGTGGTGTTTTTTAGAAGCTTGTTCTAAGAATTACTCTGTTTGCATCCTCAACAATAGCCTTTTTACAAATCTGAAATGATGACAAAGAACATCGGACCTTTTTACAAGGCAAATCTGGTTCAAATCGACATGAAAGATTGAGAAAACTCACCAATCTTCTGGTTGAAGATTTTGTCAAACGCCAGTTCATCCCTCTCTTCCAAGTACTTCTGCATGACACTCCGAATACTGTAAGAAAATGGGAAAAATGTCTTTAGTTCAAAACTTTACATGCAAAACAAACACCATCCAAACGCCACATCAGGGAAGACCTCGCGCTGAGAGAAAGGCAAGTGGATTTTTCAGCCAGCCTCCTGCGCTGCCCTTCCACCTCGATCCCGGCCTTAGTTTAGGTCTCTCCACAACCACCTGCTCAATTCTCCGCCCGTCGCTTCCCAACGGAGGGCACTGCCATGCTGCCCTGGGAGAGGGTGTTAATGAACAGCTAGTTTGGGAGACTGAATCAATTAGCACCCCCTCCAAGGGCTCATTATCACCCAACCACAGCCCCACAGAGTCAGAGTGCAAGATAGGAGATAGGAGTGTCCCCAAACATGCTCCTGCAGTCCTGGACTAGACACGGACACCCCTGTAGTGAGTGACCGGTAGGGATGGGTATCGTTAAGATTTTAATGGTATTACTACTCTTACCGATCCGGTACTTTAACAACATTCTTATCGGTACTTTTTGTTTATATATATATATATAATACAAAACGGCTGTATGATGGCGAAAACTCATTACATATTTAGGGTAATTAAGTTGGCGATATAAAATTAAGCAATACTGTGAATAATATGAAGATACAATGCAATTTTATATTTAGTTAAGTTATATCAGTGTGACAGTGTGCAAAAATTGCATTGAAAAGCTAAACTGTCCATTTCAATGAATCAATTCATGGCTCTGATAAAACTATACGTTTGAATCATTATTAAAAATGTCACTATACCATTTTAATAAGTTCAAAAGTTTTTTTTCTTAACAAACTGACACTTTTATTCAGAAAGGATGCATAAAATTGGTCAAAAGTGACAGCAAAGACCTTTAGAATGTTACAAAAGATTTCTATTTCAAGTACATGCCGTTTCGGGAATGATCAAAATTCTGGAGAAAAAGTGTCATGGTTTCCAAAAAAACATTACAAAACATAACATAACATTACGAAATGTTTGTTGAGCAGTAAATAAGCACATCAGAATGATTTCTGAAGCATCATGTGATATTGAAGACAGGAGCAATGATGCTGAAAATTCAGCTTTGCATCACAGGAATAAATAACATTGTAAAATATATTCAAGTAGAAAAGAGTTATTTTGAATTGAAATAATATTTCACAAAATTCCTGTTTTTACTGCATTTTTAATCAAATAAATTCAGCTTTGCTGAGGATAAGAGACTTTAAAAACTAAAAATCTTACTGACCCGAAACTTTAGAACTATATTATAAAAAGGCAAATATAGCTATTTATTACCATGTTTTTGTTATAATAGTGCATATAAAACAAAACAATTAAATATTTAATCTAATTCTAGCATTGAGCATTCTAAAAACACCTGTACAAGTAATTTCAGAGCAAATACATAAATAGGGAGATATCAAATCAATATGGCTTAAAAATTATATTTTAGCGCCCTGCCCTAGTAAATGACTTAACACATTACTGTAAAAAGCTAAATCTGATATTTGGACCACTTGAGTGGCTGAAAGCACAAGCCTGCCATGAGCTCTATTAAGACATAAACAAACTTTTTATTTATTAATGACTACATGTTTTACTCACACACCGCATTCATATTTTATCGCCTGACCTACATTATTATGACACATTAACTGGCCTTTAGCATCTCAAAAGTGGTAACTAGTTCAAAACCACCGACTAATGGATACAATTTGAAACGCAGGATTGCACCCGTGCAGGATATAATGCATTCAACCACAACATCCGCGACCCCTCGCTGCCAGTCTCTCTCTGGATTCAGACACATTCATCTCATTCTCTGTCTGTCTGCAATCACATCAGTTCCGTCCCACGGTCCAACGTCTACGTGACTGAAACAATCTCCAGTCTCTTCCACTCATCTCACTGTCAAACAATCCCACCAGCTCCTCAAACACTTCCAGTCATGCTGTCAAAATCTCACCTCTCTGCCAGCGGGCTCACGACTGGCCCGAGGAGAATGTAGCAGTGCCGCGTTATCTCTCTCCGCCGGCAAAGGACTAAGTACCTCCTATTTATTAACAAACGCCTTTGTTGTAACATCAGGTTATGCTTTCTTATGCATGCTGGATCATTTCTGCTGCCAATATGGGATACTGATACGGTTCTTTTACACCACAGAGGTTCAAAAATGCTTACCGAACAACAACAAACAAGTGCTTGAGTGTCACAAGAAGATTTTGACATTAAACGACAGTGTTAGTCCGAAGGTGCAGCTGGGAGTGGCATGAAGATTATGGATCCCGTAATAATGCTAATGATGGGGACACTGATGTCAACGGCTAATGCTTTCACTCAATCTGTGGTAATGCCACCCTGCTGCAGACTACAGTAATCCCTCAGAGCAAACAGAGCCACTAAAGCAGACTAATCACAATGAGGAACGGATGTATGGTTTACCACTTTGCCGAACGGAAAAGCCAACCCTTTTTATCGTTTCAGATTCGTACCATGCATTACCACATCATCCTGAGAGGCTAAATAGCCCTCCGGCACATGCATCATCTCGGCCCAGGGAGAGACGTTTATATTAGCCTTGGCGTAGAAAGGAAGATTATTAACTGTAAATTAATCTTGCCGCGAGTTTATTCTGCCTGTGTCCTGATGTTGGCCGACTCACAGAAGACTCTTCAAAAAGCCTGATTGAATGCTTTCGCAGGATTATATGATATGTTTACATAGGTGACAATCACTAAGGTCAAGCTCTATAAGTAATCAGCAGGTCAGCAATAAAACTGAGCACTTAAAACATGCTAAAGATATTCTCGGTTCAAGGTTTCAGAACCATCATGTCAACAAAAACATCTTTAAAGCTCAAGGTGACACATATTTAAATTTTATTGGCATGCTAAAAAAGGCATGAACGCTGAGAATAATAGGGGTGGGAGAAAAAAAAACGATCCATCGATGCATCGCGATTCTTTCTCCAACGATTCTGGATTGATTCTGAGAATTTTAGAATCAATTCTGAGCTTAGTTTTTAACCAGATGTGCGATGACGCTGAGTTTGCTTTAGAAACACCCGTATTCTGCTTGCTTCCAATTCCTCACACACATACACCACTCAAACCTTCAGTAAAATAATCTATCATAAAGTTCGGAAAGGTTGAAGTGAATTACAAGGATATTCACAGGCTTCATTACACAGGATGCACTGTGAGAGACGCGCGCTTTGTTTGATGTTACACTTGAACTGTGCGGTCTCGCCCGTCTGTATTTTCCTTACAAATGCTCTACGAAGTCATAATTTATGTGGATTGGAATGCAGTGGATTTATATATGTAAAATATGAACCTCACTAACAGAAGGCTGCTTACAATTTCAAATGCTGATGCGTGAGTTGTTTGTAGACTGCTTGCGCATGCGGCTGTGCGCGACTCCATGTAAGTGGTTTGATGTACTTGCGTCAAAGACTATAGAATACCCAAGACATGTCACTTGTATAGTTTTGAATGGGGAAAAATTCAAACGCTTAATATGGCTGCTAAATCGCAGGAAGCCCCGCCTTCTGAATGAAATCGCTAATCGTTACAGTTATCGTTACAGTGCAGCTGCCGATAGAAGTACCGGTTTCTTATAGAAATAGTCAGCGCTCTTAGGACTGTGCATACGCACTGGCTGATCTAGCCTGAGAAATAAGCTTTTTATAATGCTATTTTTAGCAAACGAAACATTAATGACACAGTTCTTGTCCGATTTCATTGGTGATTTCAAATATGAAATTTAATCGTAAGCTTAGTGAACAGTTTTGGAGAATTTGATGTTTCCCCATACAAAGTGGTAGGAGCTGCACTTGGATGCCCGAGAGGCTTTTCAAAGATGGCCGTCGAGTGACATGACTTGTCTTAAAGAGACTTTGCTTGCGTCTCAAAATGGTTTTATGACGCAAAATGAATGTAAACACAGCCAGTTATGTCTTAAGGAATTAAACGGACAGGACAAACCACATTACTTCTTATATTTCAAAAGAGATCTGTGCGTGAATGCAGCTTAATAGATCTCCTGCTGTCTAAGATGTCATAGTAAAAAAAAGCAACAGTAAAGATGAAGAAAAATCACTCTTAAATACTGAAAGCACTCTTTGTTTGTTATGTTTCAATGCTCCTCTTTATTATTTGCTACTTGCATGCTTTGAAGTTATATTAGTTTAAAAATCTTAACATACAACGGTTTTAATGTATTTTTTTATTTGTAATAATTTTAAAAAGTACTTAATTACTAATGTAACGATTTATAAATGTAAGGATTTTAAGATTCTCAAGTCGGTAAACTAATTAATTAATAAGGAGGAAAAAAAGTAGATCAAGAATCGTTCTGGAATCGGATCTGATCGTGAGGTGACTAAATATTCCCACCCCTAGAGGCTAATGCAAGCAAACTATTACAAGCAATTAAAAGGAAACAGTTAAACAAAATCATTCCATCTATACCAGCGTTTCCCACTATGGAGCATGGTACATTTTAAAGTTAAGTGCATCAATTAGGTGCTTCGACCCATTTTCAGGGATCATACCGAAGAGTCTTTGCATTGAGTGGACGTTTTAAACCAAAATCAGTTTAGTTGTGATGTGTCTCAGACAGTCACATTCAGATTGGTGTTTTTAGAAAGCCAAGCTATTTGAATACAACAACAACAAGTTTATATTATTCTTATGCCTATGACAGAAATATATTACAACTGCAAAGATGCAGCCAAATAATTTGAATGTTGTAATAATTGTATTATCCCAAAGACAGAAATACAATACTATTGTCGAGGTGTGGTCATATTTACAGTGGTTCAGCTAATTTTCATGGGTGAAATCCAGTCATTCCAATAGGATTCAACAGGATCAGGATTTTTGCTTGAAAGCAAAAGATTTCCCCACACAGATTTCACAACAATTTGCTGTGATGACCAACAGAAAATGTCCTGTTTGCTTTGAAAGTGACTTCTGTGTGAGCTGTGCTTCACGCATCTCTACACTATGTAATGGACCTTTTGCGCTGCTAAATTTCACCAAAATAAACGTAAATGACAAGTTCATTTTTTATAAGTGATACTTTACACTACAGTAGTAAAATTACAATACTGACCTAGTTTCGTGTTAAACCCTCACTGCAGTCTAGGTAATTAAACATTGGGAAACACTATATACCATCACATGCTGAGGAAAAGTCTAAACATGGCCTTAATAGCCCATATTTCCAAGAAAGGGGTGAATTGCTACCTGTGCACTTCTTATCTGTTTACCTGGCAGCTACACAGAGATCACTAATCGCTTTTAAGTGTTACATAAACTTTAAAAACATTCCAACTACTGCAATCGCATGACTGCGCAGGCTATACTGAGACACATGCTCACGTAAACTGTACAATAAAAGCTGTGTGTTCAACTACAGGCTTTAAATTGTAAACTGACAGCCGTATCACCACAGTGATCCAATGAGATGAGCAAACTGGGAAATATGAAATACCATTTCCGATATATTGGGCCTTGGTTTGTTACCAAAAGCAGGTCTAAATAACATTTACAATGTGCGGTCACCCAATGGGGTAGTAAACGGCCAAATAACTACATAAAATGTGACGGCATAGTCAGTTTATCACTTTTACGGTTTTCGGACAGTGACCATAAAAAAAATCTAATACACACAAGGGACTCCTCACATGATATCCAAGACGACAGGTACAATAAACTCCAACAAAGACCATAATTAACTATATTTTAGGCCTAATTATGTTTAGTATTGTTTACTGACAACCATCAGATTCCTTGCTTTCAGTGGGACAAGAATGGTTGAATGTCTAGCTAATATGAAGTGAACTAATTCAATCTGACATAAATATAAAACATATTATTGATTATTTTATTAACTGATAACCTTTTATTAAAGGCTGTGTGGAAGAAGGGGTTAAAACTTAAACCTATTGCTTAACATTTGAAAGCAGAAGTTAAAAACTCTCTAAATTAAAAATGCCAAATCAAGATAAACAAAAGCACAAAATAAAAGTTAACTGATCCGAGGTGCAAGAAACATTCACCATCTGAACATATTACATTTATACTTCAATATAATAGATACTCTCTGCTTCAACATTTCCAAGGTCTAAGCATTCAAAACAGTCACACAAACCCCCAACAAAGGGCATTTGTATGCCTTATTACGTATGCAAGCCTAAATATGAAGGCAATGTCAGAATTTCGACCCGTTTACAGTTAATATCACCCTCAACCCGGAGCAAATCTACAGGTGATAAGAGCCATTGATTCACACGGGAGAATTTTCCCAGCAGGCCTCAGTAACTGCTGAACAACCTCAAATACACTAAACACAGCACAAAATGTGCCTTTTAACACAATAATTAGGATTTAGTGAACGCTTACTAAATAGTGCTGTACGGTCACCACGGTATAAGATACAACTAGTTAGTAACTGTACAGTAACAGTTACAGGCCTGATTATCACATTCATAACATCGTATTTACATGTTATTCTTAAGTATTTAAATAACATGGCATAATACTAAGCTATATACATGTAGCTAACGTTAGTCTAAAAATAACACGGTGTTTTTTTGTAAACGAAAGAAAGCAGTAAACAGCAAACCCTGTGTGTAACGTTACATGAGGCCATAAGGGTGGTGACAGGGAACACTTAAAATCGCTTATTTAACACCAAATTAAACGAATATTCAGTCAAAATGCAGTGGAAATTAATACCTCAATATGTTGACATGTCAACCCACCGTTTCAAAACAAAATATTAGGCGTCATGAGTATGAATTAACTGTCTGACGAGCTCGTTTCGCTTACCTAGGTTCAGGGAGGATGATTTTCTTGCTCGCGCGGGCCGCTGGAGTCGATTTGCTCTTCTCCATCGCCATCAGGTAGCTGACATCGGCGAGAACCGCTTCGAGGTCCGCCATCTTCGAGCCCTCTGGGTCGAACCGAGTCGCTAACGGTACCAGAACCAGCCGTGAGGGGAGGACGTGAGGAGACGGACTCAGCACGAGACGAGCGCGGGAGCTGTGGAGATGATGATGATGCGCGAGAGGCGCGCGAACATCTATCCCAGCCTCAGTTCTTTTATTATCGTTTTTTTTTTTCAAAAGTCTCTTATAAATCAACCATCGTGGCTGCAGATAGACGAAAAAAGCAGAAGGAAGAAAAAAATCCACCCTAATAATCTATAGCTTGCTTATCTATAAAGCAACGTCACTTCAGGTCTACTGGAGTTGCAGAAATGGCTTCTGGTTTCAGAGAGGAGAAATATATGTGCATGGCATATTTTCAAAAACAATGCTAATTCTAGATGGGGATAACGATAATATCGATTAATCGAACCCTCATCCAGCACCCACCCCCTTTTGGGTGAGTTTAACACGAACAACCCACCTGCCAGAGTAAGGACCGTCAAAAAATGACATGCAAGTCAATTTAAGCCACCGTCTGTGCAGATGAATGAAATAACGGGCTGGTTAACTACAAATACATGCAAGCTGGCCAGTCAGTGTCACAAATGGATGATGCTCAAATCAAAACGTCGATGCAATCCCGTTAAAACCAACAAGATGTAGAACATAAGTCGTAACGAGTGGTCAAGACAATCTTCTTACGGTATTAAAATAAAGCAAGCAGCTCGCTGCAAAACTGACAAATCCCCAAATGCATGAAAATGGACGCCGATGTTTGCCTGTTC
This sequence comes from Ptychobarbus kaznakovi, assembly GCA_027422405.1. Classification (NCBI taxonomy): domain Eukaryota; kingdom Metazoa; phylum Chordata; class Actinopteri; order Cypriniformes; family Cyprinidae; genus Ptychobarbus; species Ptychobarbus kaznakovi. The sequence continues at coordinate 1,490,046 of CM049796.1, read as the reverse complement.
AATCACATTAACCAGTTGACAGCACGCACACAGATCACAAATAATAAGGGTAATATGTATCTTGCTCTTCTTAAAAGGCGGAAAGATGGTGGAAATCTGAAGCCCAATGGTTGGAGAAACATAAATAATGGCTATAGATGCGACACGAGCAGCTGGATTGTTTTCTGGATATCCAAAAAGCATTCAAGATCTAAACAGCACATGCATGTGTGTTAATATCCTGGTAATGTCACAAACAAATCCCCATCTTTGTGGTTCGATGGTTGAGATCCGCTTGTCACTCCTCTTGTTGATCCAAGCTGGTTGTCTTGATCTTAGAAGCCCATTAAAGGGACACAATTATACTAGATGCGTTTCGAAGTCCATTGCCTCGCACAGTGCAGTTTTCCTCTTAAACTGGATTTGCTTGCTCGTCGGTGTATTTATGTAATGAGAGGTGTGCTCTAAGCAACAAACGGCTGAGATGTTGCTCTACTGTAACCTACAGATGAGAAGGGGGCGCTAGAAAAGGAAATAAGCAAACGTGAACGAAAGCAATCCGAGTTTCCTTTTTCTAAAAAAATAAAAAAAATGTCGCGATGGTGCCACAAAACGTGGTCAGGTTAAACGGCAAAAACCGAACTATACATAAAAACACAGCTACTGTGATTTAGTTGTGAATAAAACACACAAATAAAGAGTTCACCCTGAAATCTCTGCGCTGGATCTCTTGCGGAACTTCACATGCATGGCTGTGCGTCTCAAACTCAAGCTTATATGGACGAAACTCTGAGTTTCGAGGAAGAAAAACGACGTGGCTTTAACGCCGACACGCTTCGTTCAGGGGTTTCAAATGTACTTTCTTCCAAAAGACATCTGATTTGGATTTTTCGATGTTACTGTCGAGAGAAACCACTCTTTTCTTTCCCATCCGTGTTTGGGTCGCAGATCCAAGTCTTCATCTCTTCCGACATCGCTCAACAAAAACACTATATCCGTCCACATAAAACCCTCCAGTCCGATTCCGCTCAATCCCTCCGGGACAGAGTGCTTCTTGAGGATTCCCTGCGGTTAATCCAGATGGGAATACACGATTATTTCCTTGTTTTGGTGCTTGTGTGTGAGTGAGCTGAGCGTCGTGAAGTGAAATTCTGTTTTCTGAGAGCTGCACTTCCTCCCAGCGGCCGAGTCGCTGCAAACCCCGGATCTGGAGCCGCAAACCCCGGATCTGGAGCCGCAAAACCCGGATCTGGAGCCGCAAAACCCGGATCTGGAGCCGCAAAACCCGGATCTGGAGCCGCGGATCTGGAGCCGCAAACCCCGGATCTGGAGCCGCAAAACAAGGAACTGGAGCTGCAAACCCCGGATCTGGAGCCGCAAAACCCGGATCTGGAGCCGCAAAACAAGGAACTGGAGCCGCAAACCCGGATCTGGAGCCGCAAGCCCCGGATCTGGAGCCGCAAAACAAGGAACTGGAGCACTTTGACGAGGCGGAGCTGGACTCCAGTAACGTTAAAGCAAAGATTTTGAGCTGTGTATCCTTTACATTTTATTCAATGACGCTTTTATTTGAGTTGTTTTAGTGCTCTATTGTTATACTTATTTTACTGAATTAATTTACGCAACATATTATTTTTCTTTATATAAAAGCGTCAGCTAAATAACTAAATATAAATGTAAAAGTACGTTAAAAAACTACTACGGCGAAGGCTTTAGTTATGCATATTAAATATATCCTGCTGACGTTGCTTAGTAACCTTCCTGAAGCGGCCAGTCACGTTACCTCATTAATATTCATAAGTCGAATCTTCCCCATAGAAGGATTTTTCATTCGCCGTCTGAATAGCGCCCACTCACTTTTCAGCAAATCTGCTAGGCGTGCTGGCGTACGTCATCGTACGTAATTAATATTCATAAGCCATGGCTACGTCATAGTAGCAAAGTGTAGTGGCTGCGCCATGTTATCTAAATAAAAATCGTTGTGTAAGCGCATCCCACCTCTTTTATCCACAAAGCATCTACAAAAAAAAGCATATTTCGTTTTTTTGTTTGGGTTTCTCCTTTCAGTTCCTGGTCAAATGATTTAATCTGACAAACATTTATGTTTAAACCCACTTTTGGGAACAAGTTAAGTCATGGACCGTTTCGCTTATCCTCCAAAGAGAATTCTGATATTTGGTTTCTCTTTTCTGTTTGATTATTATTGTATTTCATGTCTTTCTTATGATCGTTTGGCTTGTAGGTTTATTGTTCCCTCTGGCGGAAAACTTGTGAAAGTGCATTTTATATTTCCTAGGGATAGATTAGCCAAAAATACAATTTCTGTCATGATTTAATCACCCTCAGTTTGTTTCAAACCTGTAAGAGTTTCTATCTTCTGCTGAGCACAACATTATATATTTTTAAGAACGCTGTTCACCAAACAGTTGACGGTAGCCATTGACTTCCATAGTATGGGGCGGGGTTGAAGTCAATGGCTACCGTCAACTATTTGATTACCAACATTCTTTAAAATATCTTCTTTTGTGTTCAACAGAAGTCATACATCTGACAAACAATTACAGAATTTACATTTTTAGGTCAACTATCCTTTTAAAAAGAAAGTTTTTTTAGCCAAAACAACTTATATAATCATTATCAAAGGATTTGTACTAAAAGCCACAGCATTTAATATTTATTATTTGTTTGAAAGTGTCCAAAATTGTTGCTCTGAGGTTTTACTAAATGCACTCTTTTTGGACACAGGTTAATAACAGGAGGTCAGTGAGGCTTAAGAAAGACAGTTTATTTAGCATTGGGCAGAAAGGAGCATGAGAGTTTTTGTAAGGAGAGGCGCGAGGAGCAATCCGTTACTGCTGGATACGGCGGATGGACTGGATCTGAGGGGTCTGGCAATGGGAGCCAAACTCCTTGAAGAATTTGTAGTCCCCACAGTGCGGTCACACTCCATGATGTACTGGTATCCACGATAACCAGGGAACTGGTAGCACACGAACCTGTCGCACGAGGATGGAAGAACAGACAGCGGTGAATGAACAATGCGAAAGGAAAAATGACACAGAAGAACCCAAACAGATACTCACGCTCCGGATTGAACATGCATAGAGCCCACTTCATTGTTGCACCATCCCATAGCCTGAAGAGAAGGGTAGTCGTCACTGAGCTCTCCCTTACGGCCCAGATAGTTCTCCCTATCATAGATAGTCATTCTGCACTCCCTGTGGTTCTGGATGGAGTTATATTAAACAATGTCAGCCAATGAGCTTTTTTTTTCCAATGCAAACCAAAAATGGTAATTATAATATGAGTTAATTGCAATCAAAACCAATGCAAAATGAGGTGAGATTAGCCAGGTTGGGTCAGTGATGTACGACGAGGTTTTAAAGCTTTGTGAACTTACAGCGCATGAAATGGGTCTAAAGGAGGTCATTCTCTCGATGTGGTAGGCATTGCTTCCTCCAAAGGCATCGCACTGAGGATACTCACCACGCTCCAGCACAAACTGGTGACCCATGTAATTTCCATGCTCGTAGCCGACCCACCTGAAGACAAGCACGGGTTAAACCTCGGCTCAACTTCTGGGCCACAGTCACAGTGTTGTTATTATTCAGAACTATAGCTATCTTCGTAATTAAAATAAAGCTGGAATTAAATATATATATTAGATGGAAAAACTTGGCCTTGGCAACTAAATTAAATCAAATAAGTTGAAGTACTAAAATAACTAAAACTGTGAAATAATTAAATAAAAAAATATTTTAAAAAGAAAATCACATAACAAAATTTCTAAATAATTGAGCTAAAATTAAAATGAGAACAGAGAATTAAATGTGAATGCAAAATATTATATATATAATACACTGAATTAATTTGGTGTTGAAGTTAGCTCAGAAATGTCACAAATAATTACAAAGTAACATATATAAATTTTGAAGTAGAAAGACTAAAATAATATTATTGTAACATACTCCAATAATCTTATCAAAAATATGTTTTATTTACAACTAATAAAATGTACAACTAATACAATTTTTTTTTTTAGTTAAGCTAAAATAAAATATAAATATTAGATTAGAAAAAATTTAAAACGTAAAACAAAAAATCAAGAAAATAGGAAAAAAATAGAAATGCCTTGGCAACTGACTGAAATGAAATTAATTTAATTTGAAGTGCTAAAATAGCTGTCAGTGAAATAAAAAAATTAATTAGGGCTCACAAGAAATATAAAAAAAAGACAAAAGCCCACACAAAAAATACTAAAATGTAAGCTGTAAGCTAAAATTAAAACTTAAAATATGAAAATCAAAAGCAAATATGAATAAATAGTTAAATGGTATATATTATACAGTACATGTATGTATCATGTATGATTTACTTGTAAACAGTTTTCAATCAGAATTTGCTAGTACATTTCCCAAGTAATTACAAAGACATGGCCAATCACACTTTGAAGTAGAAAAACTGAAATAGTATTTTCTTGAAAAACATACTGGAAATAACGTTTTATTTACACCGTTGAAAAATCATCTTTTACGAAAACAACACTGTGGCATCAGTTCGTGGATAAACGCATGAACGTTTCATTTCAGAGCGTCCTTGTACATCAAAACATGTTCTTAACTGACCTGCCTGTTCAAATTAAGGTTACATAAATAAAATGCCACATGGAATAAGCACACGCTTGTTAAACAAAGCCCCAGCCGACCAAGAATCACGATTACTATTGCTCATGCTTAGTGATTTTAATAAGCCATTAACCCCAACTTCGGCCACATAACCAGCACTGTTAGTGATACCACATGAATGATAGCTCACATGAGCAGACGGACTCACACGAGCCACATCCAGAATATCATCCGAAGCCTGCTTTTGGCCTTATAGAGCATGCTTTTTATGTGAGTGAAGGGTCAGATCATGTTTTTTCTGACATGGAGTCTCAGCTATAGCAGAGATAATTGACACAAACCTCAGGAACTACGTAAACTATCAAACAAAGAGACTGGAGAAAACACTCACGCTCCGCTCTCCACTCTCAATGAGCGCACGCTCTCGAAACCGAACTCCATGACGTTGCAGCACTCTGAAGTGAACTCATGGTGACGACCCTGGAAACACTCCTCGTCGTACACGATGATCTGGAAGACAGAGGTTGGGCACCTTTAAAGGTTTCAAGGGCACAATTAAAGACTTGCATGCTGGGGAAAAGGCCCAATGGGATGTGAAGCACTATACAAGCAGCAGTTACTCAACACCAGCGGATACATTTGAGGAAATATACTATCAAGTTATAGCAAAAGCGTCCAGATTCAACATTCCTGGAGCACTTGCGATCATTATGCAATCTTTTCGGACTCATGTAAGATTGCTTTCTTCCTTGATTCCAGGAGATCTAGATGAGTGACAGCATAGTGTCAAGTATGCACTGAACAAAATCGGCGTGTATCGGAAATTTCATTGCAAAGAACACAATGAATTAAATGAAATTAGAAAAACGGAAATATATTTTTCTTGTAAAATGTACTTCAATATATTTGTTTGATTTACATCTTTGAAAAATCTGACCATTTTTACATTTTAATGTGACATTTTGGAGGGGAAAAAGTGAAATAGTATTTTCTTTTAAAATGTACTTTAATAATCATTGTTTGATTTAAAACGTTGAAAAAAATGACAATTTTCCCTCAGAAATTGCTAGTAAATTTAAAAAACAAATGGCAAGTGAAACATTGAATTAATGTCATATTTAGAAGCAGAAAAACTAAAAATAATTTTTGTTATGATTTTGTGATTTACAACTTTGTAAAATCTGGCAATTTTCACTCATCAAGTAAATTTCACAATTACAAATAAATGGTAAGTAATACATTGAATGAAACGTGAAATTTTGAAGCAGAACAACTTTAAATAGTATTTTCTTGTAAAATGCACTTATTGTAAAATAGTATTAAAAAAAATATTTTGTAAAAGTTACTAAAACTAAAAAAAAACTAAAAAATACTTAAAATTATTACACAAAAATAAAAGCAAATGCAAAACATTACTAAATACTTTATATTATTATATAATACACTAAAAATGGTGTATATTAATTTTCACTCAGAAATTGCTAGTAAATTTCATAATTACAAATAAATGACAAGTAACACACTGAATTAACTAACATTTTGGAGTAAAAAAAACT